>CM053793.1:50276938-50876938 GCA_028749045.1 Cupressus sempervirens | reverse complement strand
AGGGAGGATGGGAGAGGAGAGAGGGGGATGGGAGTATGTTTGTGAAAGAGAGAGTAGGGGATGGGAGAGTAGAGAGAGTAGCCCAAGAGAGAGAGAGAGTAGGTGGTGAGGGATTGAGTGGGAAAGGGGAAGAGAGAGAGGGGGATGGGAGTGTGTGTAAGAGAGAGAGTAGAGGATGGGAGAGAGTGTGATAGTGTGAGAGAGACTGAGTGATAGAGAGAGGGATTACAGGATGGGAGAGTGAGAATGAGAGTAGGGGATGAGAGATAGAGATAGGGAGAGAGTGAGAGTGAGAGAGAGAATGGGAGAGAGTAGAGGATGGGAGAGAGAGAGTGAGAAAGAGAGTAGGTGGTGGGAGGGGGAGTGGGAGAGAGAGAGAATGAGAGAGAGTAGGTAGTGGGAGAGGGAGAGTGAGAGAAAGAGGGGGGGTGGGAGTGTGTTTCTATGAGAAAGAGAGTAGGGGGTGGGAGAATGAGAGAGAGTAGGGGATGGGAGAGAGAGTGAGAGAAAGAGTAAGTAGTGGGAGAGGGAGAGTTAGAGAGAGTAGGGGATGGGAGAGATAGAGTAGGTGGTGGTAGAGGGAGAGTGAGAGTGAGACTAGGGGATAGGAGAGGGAGAGGGAGAGAGAGTAGGTGGTGGGAGAGGGAGTAGGAGAGGGGGATAGGGAGAGAGAGAGAGAGAGAGAGAGAGAGAGAGAGAGAGAGTAGGGAATGGGAGAGAGTAGGTGATGGGAGGGGGAGTGGGAGAAAGAGATAGATAGAGAGAGAGTAGTTGTGGGAGAGGGAGTGGGAGAGGGAGAGCGAGAGAGGTAGAGAGAGGGGGGATGGGAGTGTGTGTAAGAGAGAGAGTAGTGGATGGGAGAGAGAGAGTAAGAGAGAGTAAGCAATGGGAGAGGGAGTAGCATAGCGAGAGCAAGAAAGAGAGGGGGGATGGAAGTGTATGTCTGTGAGAGAGAGAGTTGGGGATGGGAGAGGAGAGAGTAGGGGATGTGAGAGAGAGAGTATGCAGTGGGAGAGGGAGTGGGAGAGATAGAGTAAGAAAGAGATTAATGGATGGTAGAGGGAGTAGGTGATGGGAGAGGGAGTGGGAAAGGGAGATAGATAGAGAGAAAGTAGCAGTGGGAGAGTGAGAGAGGGGGGATGGGAGTTTGACTAATAGAGAGAGTAGGGGATGGGAGAGAGAGTGTGAGAGAGAGTAGGCAATGGGAGTTGGAGTGGGATAGGGAGATGGATAGGGAGATAGATATAGAGAGTAGCTGAAAAGAGAGAGAATAGATTATGGGAGAGGAGAGAGAGTGAGAGAGAGTAGGAGATGGGAGAGAGAGTGGGAGAGAGAGTAGGTGGTGGGAGAGGGAGGAGGAGAGGGAGAGCAACAGAGAGAGTATGGGATGGGAGAGGAGAGAGATTAGGGGATGGGAGAGGAGAGAGAGTGAGAGAAAGTAGGATATGAGAGAGGAGAGAGAGTGAGAGAGAGTAGGGGATGGTAGAGAGAGAGTAGGTGGTGGGAGAGAGAGACCAAGAGAGAGAGAGAGTAGGAGATGGGAGAGGAGAGAGAGTGAGAGAGTAGGGCATGGGTGAGGAGAGAGAGTGAGAGAGAGAGTAGGGAATGGGGGATGCTAGGATAGCGAGAGGATATTCTTCACATAGTGCATACGCACTATATGAAAACACCAATAAATTGTCATAATGCAAGTTTGGGTCCCTACTGATCCATATTTTTCTTTTTGTCTATTGTTTATTCTATTATTTCAATAGAAAACATGGGTTTAAAATTGTTGGAAATAAGCAAACACTACTTGAAGGCTTTTTGAACATTCTTTCATTCTATTTGAAGCTAGAAAATACCAAATTCAGTCATTGGATACACTATTTGAAGGCTTTTTTAATACTCTTTCTATAGAAATGGTTAGTGAAATCCTTTTAAATAGTCTTTGTTGTTATATAGAGAAAAATTTGATCATAATTTGACATGTTGTTTAATATACACTGAATTCATTAAAATTTGTATGTTTGAATAAATTTTTATTTAGAAATGGTTAGAAATTTGACAAGTTTTTTAATATATATTATGTATTCATTGAAATAATTGTAATTTTTATATGTATTTGAATGATTTTTAATTTAAAAATTGTAAGTAATTTAGATGTTTGAATTATTTATCATATAGAAATCATCATCATGCCAAGGAAGAAACCAAAAACTCAAACAACAAAAGAGAGGGAGAGAGATTTGGAAATTAAAAGAGATAAAGTGAAACTACTACATGAACAAAGAAAATTGCAAAGCAATAATGAAGAATTGACTTTCGAATAGGAACAAGAACTACTGGTACAAAGAAACAAATATGAAGAATTGGAAAGACAAAGAGAATGATTGAGACTTTTATGCTCAAGAAGACAATTGAATTGTGAAGCTACACCATTTTCCAATGTTGGAGTCATATCATCATCTCTTGTTGAAGGGACACTAATTTGAAGATCTGATGATGTACACACTCCATCATGTCATGTTGAAGGCACACCATCAACATAACAAGTAGGTGATATTCCATCTTTTGGATCTTATTGCCAAGGCACACCATCTTCAATTCAAGGAATGCAAAGCACTCAACCTTATGTTGATGTTCAAAATGTTGAGGGAATGGAAGAGATTATAACACCTTCTAGAATTCATTTTAGAAGACCAAAATATTTGATTGATATTGATAATAATGTTTTGAAATTGATACTTGACAAGATTAGCAAGTGTACTTGTTAAAGAAAAGTTAATCGTATGTGGAGATTATTCTTTGAAGAGATAAATATTACAAGTCAATGCCAATTATTTGTTGAAATGATGAGGAATTTGAAATTTAGGCCTATAATGAAGATTCTTGGGCTACGAATTATGGATGATTCAAATGAAAAAGGAATTGTGAAGAATCTAGTGAGTGCTTATCACAAAGTAGGTTCTAAATCATGCACCAAAGATAGTAATATAACAAGATGAGTACTTACATCAACAATAGTAAGTACCAAAATGAAGAACACTCGACTCATAAGAAAGACAAGAAAAATATTAAAAGTTAGTAGAGGTATTCTAAGGAGAGCAATGCTAAGGCATGAGACATTGGAAGATTCAAGAAAAAATGAGTTATGTACATTTAGTGGTAGACTACTACGAAAGGATAAAGAAATTAGTGAAGCTTTGAAATAATTGATTGAAGATTTTTGGACAAAGAATACATTTGTTTCCCCTAATCAAAGAGATGTTCAAAGAAGGAGGATTGATAGGAAAAATCACAACCCACATGCAAAACATTTGTTGGACTCAACTCAGACACAATTTTTTGCAAAGTTTATTGATATGTATCCTCAAATTTGAATAAGTCAAATTTTTTTGAGATGTGTAAACCTTTCTATATGAAGATAAATCACACATGCACAACTTGTTACTATAGAATACATATTGAATTTTCTAACCATTTTGATGTTTTTAGGCACATATATGTGTTTTTACATTCTAAGTTTGTTTTGTAGGATTATGACATAAATAGGCCACCTAGATCTTCAATGGATTTCATATCCAACATTTTATGTGAAATAGGGGATGGCCAACAATTTTACAAGACATCATACTTGGATGGTACATGCTTATTTTGTGTTTCTTTGCAACTTTTATCAACTTGTAAAAGATGGAAAATAATGTAAAAGATGTGATTTAGTCATTGAAAAGATTTCAGTGTATGAGTTCATGAAGATTTTTCATGAAAAGATTATTTACAAGTATGCAAGGCATATACATAGAGCTCGATGGCTAGATTTGCAATTCAAGTTGTGCAAAGATACATTTCCACTAGATACCATTGTTTTAGTTGTAGACTTTGCATAGAACTACACACTATGACCACAAAGTGAGGTGCAAGAAAAGTATTATACCTCTAAACAAGTTTCCATATTTTTTCACATAACATTCATGCATTCACCTACAAGTATAGAGGATGACAGGAAGATTTTGAGGGAGTACCATTTTTACATTAGCGATGATCGATCACATTCTACAGAGTTTGTATATGGTTTTTTTCAACTATTTTATGGAGATTTGGCTAACAAGGGCATACCATATTGTCAGCACATTATTTGGTTAGACAATTACACATTTCAATTCAAGAATGCACGTATGTTCTATTGGTTGAGCAAGATGTACAAGTTGTCTAGAATTTAATATATGTGAAATTTCACAAAGGATGGTCATGGAAAGGGAGAGCATGATGGTGTAGGAAAATGCATCAAAAGAGCCTTAGCTCATGAAAAAATAAAGTACAAAGATGGAGCAATATCGATAGATGCAAAATTCATCTCTAGTGGTGTAACACTACAATAGGTCCACATAAGGAAGATGAGTCTACAATTCATAGATTTTTTTGATTGATAGATAAAACTAACATTGCACCATATGAGGATTGTTGCACACTAACAGGATCAAGAGAGTTGCACTCTTTTAGAAGCTTTGATGAAATTTCATCGAGTATTTCACATGAAAAATGGCATGCTATTGTCCATCATGTATAGAGGAAAATTGAGATGACTATTAGTCAACTAAAAGAGTGGACAAATAGGATACATGGGTTTTGGACCCAATTGACAACTATCATCCCCCACAAGCATTGGAAATGGTAGAGATGAATTCATCCATTGAATTTGACCACTTTTTTGATCTAGTACAACCTTGTAATATATATATTTATATATATCTCTACTTTCAATATGTAACTATATAAATTTTACATAAGTATTTTTTGAATTAATGACCACATTTTGTACATTTATCACTACATGCCATGTTTTTATTGTTATTGCACCTAAAGAGAATGAAGATAGGACATATTATTATTTGTGTCATTTTGTCCAAGCCAAACAAAAAATGAATCACTTGGTCATAGATGGTGAAGGTCTAGACTCCCATATCAGTGCAGTGGTTGTAATCGACACATGGCTTAGATGATATTCTATGAAGAACCCTAACTTGTGGTTATTCGAGAATTGGCAAACAAAGAGGAATATTCTTGATTATTCAACCTTGTTGTCACATCAAATGTCCACTTGATAAAATATGGTGGAAAAACACATAATAAGACTCTTTGGAAAGCTTGCAAATTAGACCATGGGGCAATACTTGAGATGTTAAAATGTAGAGCAGATCCAATAGGTTCGTTAGATTGAATAGGAGAGAGAGAGAGAGAGAGAGAGAGAGAGAGAGAGAGAGAGAGAGAGAGAGAGAGAGAGAGAGACTGGGTTAGGTGCACCTTGAATCATAAGGCCCTCACCTTTTCATTTTTTTTTTTAATGTTCCAAGTGAGCCTTCTAAGTATAATAAGGGTCATTGAAACTAGGTGTGGTAGTTAGGGTATTGGATGTCATTTAATGACCTTAGAAGAGTCACTATTTTGGCCTATAAATCAAGGCATACATTACCATAGGGAAGTGAGTAACCTAAGGGATGAGTAATGAGCTTAGGAAAGGGTCCTTAGCATCAAATTGCAAAGGGATAGCTTAACTAACAAGTTAGAAGTGTTAAGAAGAGAAAGCAAGAAAAATCCAAAAGTTGCCATATTGCAATTTTAAATTTTTTCAAAATGCTAATTTTGTAAGAAATTATGGATTTGCATTTTAAAACTTGAAAGAGGCCAATGAAAACCATAAGGATGAAGGAAAAAGACCTAGGAGGAGATATAAAGACTTTCCAAACCCTAAAATGAGATAAGTTAATATCATTGTGTATGGTTAGCATGCTATTGCATGATATTTGAAGGAAAAATTATCGAGTTTCTAAGTTTCCATGGTAGATTGGGTTGTTTAGAACAATTTTTTTTTAGGAAGTTTGGTTTGATTGTCTTTCTTTTCATAGTTTCTCAAAAGGTTGCTTGACAACTTTTGAGCAACTTCCTAAAAAGTTGTTAAACTTTCAAAAACTCTTGCCCAAAGGGATAGTTGGTTCAAAACAACCTTATAAATATTTGGGACAACCTATATTAGCCCTTACAGGTGGGTGATAGTTATGATGTACTTATTTTGGAAAGAAATCAATAAAATAACCTATTTTTCTTGTAAAATTGTATGTTTCAGCGCATTGTATAGACTGGTATAGACATTGAGACATGTGCCAATGACCCTAGCAGTTAGAGGGTTGAGTTACCTTTCATTTTCACTTGGTTTCATGTTTTGATCCTTTGTAGTTTGCTTGTGTTATTCAAGTTTTTTGAAGGTGCCTAGAAATCAACAGTAAACCAAAGGTTTCACTTAGGCCATTATTGTTTGGGTATTTTCCACCAATGGAATTTGATGCCCCTTAGTGAAATGCAAACCCTATCACTATACTTCATGATTTTTTAGGTTTTAAAGATGCCAAAGCAAGTAATGAATTTTTCCACCATACTCTAGGTATATGGCTGCATGCATGCACCATTCAACATTTCACTGCAATCACTATAGCTTTTCCTCTAGAGTGATCCAAGGACTATAACTCTGGATTTGGACTTGTTTCACATGCCCCTCGATGTTCCAATAATTTTTTTTATCTTCCAATTTTGTGAGGTTTACATATGTATTATATGTCCTAAAATGGTGTTTTAATCTCACTTTAAATTGTTTCTTCATTTGGGGTTTTCCCATATTATGTTCAATTTATAGTTTGAAGGGCTACTAGCCTTTTCAAGGGCAAACTATTGTAACTATATATCAGTGTTGTTTGGACACCATAGAATCAATTTATCTACTATATATAGATCTTAATAGGTCTAAGGTGTGTTTGTATTCTATTCCATGGTTATTGTTCTCTTTTCATTCATGTTTGTGGGTATGTTCCCTTATTAGGCTTTTGGAGAATCCTTATGTTTTGGTGCTTTTGAACTTAGGCAAACCTAGTGATTTGGTTCCCTACCTTGTTTGGGTTGTGATAACCTCTGATAAGTTCATTATTGATGCTTCTGATAACTGTCCCAACACTAAACCCTCTTTTTGGGAAATTTGAAGGATTCCAAACATGTCTAATTTCCTAGTGGCATGCCTTTTATAAGCTTCCACCATGCACTGTTGTATCACAACCAATCCTAAGTGAACTATCTAGGATCCTTAGCTACCTTCTTTAATGATTCTAGAATGGTTGCTCCTACACCAGTCATCTGCTTGACTAGGACATTTTTGGGAATTGGCTATCTCCATTTAAACTCAAGTCTCCATTTAAAGGTGGCAATGAGGTTTTTGTTGCTTTGTTAAGATCATTAATATATTTCAATGAGAAATTTGAAAGATCATGCTTAGCTTGAGTATCCTATCTTCTCAAGTCCTGTAAATGCAAGGCCATTGATGAACAAGCATTTCTAATTGAAACATCTGTGCTATTGGAATGAAGTGTGTGACCAGATTCTTTACCTACTAATGAGCCAATTTGAGGCTTCACTTCACATTGCTTCATGGACAATTCTATAGCACTTGTTACTTCTCTATCTAATTTTTTTGTGTCTATGTACACGTGCACTCTTTCCCAATAGCTATAGGATTTTTCTCTTTATCCTAAGTAATTAGCATACCTTCGATGGAACTAAGATAACCATTTTCTTCTGAAATGTGCTTTTCTCTTAGATTAATCTCCCTATTAAGCAGGTTTTCTATATCTTCCTTTGTATATTTAATAGATGTAGCTATAATTCCTCTATATATTGAGCTTTCCTCCATAGGAATGAGAAGGCATGGTGAGTGAGGCAAACTATTGGTCATTGTATAAAAAAGGTAGTTCCTTGCCATGCCACTAATGGAAATCATTTCAATTGTACTTTTAGAATCAATACTTCAATTTTCTTGAAAGAATAACATATTTTGTTTTTAATGTCTTTCAAATATCTATAGATGGTAGCTAATTGCTTATTCATTATCTTTCAATATTCATGGGAAACTAAGATATTTGGTTACCTAATAGGTCTTAGGAATCTTAACTAGGGTCCTAAAATAGTCCTACATGGACCCATTTGACCTAAATATGTAAAGAGCAAAAATTGCACAAAAGTTGCAATGTTGCTCAAAAAGTTGCTAGAGCAACTGTTGCAATTTTTGTAAAAAAGTTGCAAATGGAAGTTTGGGAAATTGTAACTATCCATGCTTGGGTATGTGAGCATGAAAAACATTTTTTCAAATGTTAGAAGGTTTCCAGTTAGATTTTCATTTTTAAGAAAATTTTACAACTTTTGTAATTTTTCACAAAAAGTGTAACTTTTGCAAAGTTCACTAGATTTCACTTCTAGGACTTGGAAAAGGTTCCAAACTATTAAAAATAAAATAAAAAACACCTAATCTTAGGCTATCTTGACCCAACTTTTCCTAAGTAGCAACTTTTTCTCATATCCTGAACAAAGTAGCCTAGCCATATATATCTTGCTCATATCTCTCACCATTCATTGTAGGATCAAACCATCTATTCTATTAGCTCTGAGTGGTCAGGTAAACCCTAGCACCAATCTCATCCCATCCCATTGAGCACTTGAATGTTCATAATATCCATGTCCAAATTTGATTGAAACTTGCTATATTTGATTTTAGAAATTTCATCAAACACTTGTACAATAGAGGGGTATAAACATCTTAAAATGCTCCAAATTATCTACTTAACTCCTTCCAAAGTGCAGATAAAATGACAGCATCGAAGGACCCTTAAATGCGAAGTGTATCTTCTTCATGAATTGATGTAAAAACACAATAAGCTTCAATCTGATAACTAAAATATCACCTCTAGAAAATGCAACACTATCAGCTGATAGTTTCACAGCCTTAATGTTGCCAATCAAAGAGAATTATCATTCTCAATAACTAAAATATCCTATAGAAACCCTAGGCTCCACAAGTGCATTAACAAATGTCAATATAAAATCTAGATGCCCACAATTAGGCTCTCTCCTCTATTTATTTTATTCCTTCACCCCTTCTAGAAGAACATATAATATTATTTTATTGTACTTTTGTAGAAGCTTCCTCCTTCCCGACAATAATTAGTTATGCTTCTAGAAAATTCCCTTTTCCATATAATATAATATTATTTTAGTGACTTATGATTTAATATTTATTTTAGTCATTTTTTAATTAAATTAATTAAATAGAAAGTAACCTTTTAATTTTTAAATTATTTAATGACTTTATAAGTAATTAATTTAATTATTTCACCTTATTTCTCCACTTAGCCTTCAAAGAATGAAAGGCTAAGAACTCGGTTGAGAGGTTAAAAAGATGGGGACATTGCAATCCACCCCTCTAGAAATTGCTTATCCCCAAGCAATCTCAACTCTAGATGTTGCAAAATCTCTTCACTCTCCCATGTAGCATCCTCAATAGGTAGGTCCTTCCATTCAATCAAATATTCTCTAATGACATGGCTTCTCAACTACTTCTCTCTAAAATCTAATATAGCGTTTGGTATCAAAATAAACTTGCCCTTATCATCTAAGGTTGGTAGAATTGTAAAAGGAACCACATGATGTCCCAATGCCTTCTTGAGGCATGATACATAGAAAATATTGTCAACTTTCTGTATGCCAGAAACTTTAGCTTGTAAGCCACCTCACCCACACACCTAATGATCCAGAAGGGTCCATAGTATCATGGCTTAAGCTTCTCTACCCCGCTCTTCTTGAGAGTAGATTTTCTATAGGGTTGCAACATCAAATAGACCATGTCCCAAAGCTCAAAAGAGAATTCCAATCTATTCTGGTGTACATACTATTTTTATTCTAGTCTACATACTATTTTTATTGGTTTTGTACCTTCCAAATGTTTTCACAAAGAGCCCTCATGATATCATGATTTTCCTATAACATTTCTCTAGCACTAGGTACTCTACTATCACTCATCAACAAATCAAGAAAGCTAGGAGCCTCATAACCATACAAGGCCATGAATGGTGTCATTTGAATAGAAAGATGATAAGTGGTATTGCAAGCAGTACTCACAAAGGTATATCCACTTAACCCACCCTTTTTGCTACCCAACAATATAATTTATAAGGTACCCTTCCACCCATTTGTTGACTATCTTCATCTATCCATCTATTTGAGGGTGGTAACTAGTACTTAAAGAAAGCTTGGTTTCACACAATCTAAAAGCTCCTGCTAGAAATTTCTCATAAACTGATTGTCTTGGTCACTAACAATGTTTTGTGGTAATCCATGCAATCTAAACACCTCACAAAAAAATAGTTTGGCAACCTGTATGGTTGAATATGAAATAGTGACTTGAAAGAAATGTGCAAACTTGGTCAAGCGATCAACCACCACATATACACAATCCTTACCTTACACTTTTGGAAACCTTGTGATGAAGTCCATAGATATACATTCCCATTTTGGGTCTGGAATTGGAAGTGGCTGTAATAAACCAGCATGATATGTATGGTCCTATTTGTTTGCTAAAAAACAACACACTCCCTAACATATCGTAGGAAATTAGATTTTAGACCCTTCCAAGTGAACCTCTCCTAAACCTATCGATAGGTTTTGAAATACCCAAGATGGCTTGCCAATGGTGAATCATGAAAGATCCTTAATACTATGTTCTTTACTTCTAATCCCGAAGTCAAGAAGATCCTCCTCTTGTAAATGATAAGATCATTCACTGTTAGGAATAAGGTGTCTCAACCTTGTATAATTCCTATTTTATTATTATTTTTTTTGTAAAATACATTTTTTCAAATAATATGTAAATGTGAGTGTACATGTCTAGTTGGCATGTTGATAACTTACATGTGTCGGCATCTTGAAGTGTGTGAAGGAGATCATGGCTGAAATGGTTATGACGGATTCCTATGATGTGTAAGAGCTATTTAAGGAATGAGCTATGATAGGTGTAAGAGCATCTTATGACATGAGGCCTATTTGGGCACCCAAGAATGAGTAGTTGGTGTGTGTAAGAGAATATGCCAAAAATAGGTTGGTATGACGGATTCCCTTACACTTCTCTTGTGACCGCTATTTTTGGCGGATTCTATGACAAGTTGTCATTGCCTATTCAACGGATGGATGCCATTTTCTTGGTATTGGATGTACATGTGGCATTGTGCATGTTTCTTGGTGGCTGAGCCATGAAAAATGCCCAACTCCATTATGGGCATGTTGTTGGGTCTTAAGATGTTCATAAAAGGAGTATTGCATGTTGTAATGCAATAGTGTGATAGATGAAAGTTTGCAGGTACCGAGGTGCTGCTGGAGTCTTCTATTGTTGCTATTGAACTTGCATTACAAGTGTATTGTAACCTTGTGTTGAAGATAATACATTGTGCAGGTTCTAGAGGGGTGGGGTTGTTTTACCGAAAGGTTTTTCCCCGCAAAAAAATCTTTGTTTTATGTGTTTCTTTCTCTATCTATTTTCTATATGCATGGTTGGCTACAATATTGTTGTTTACATGATATTGAATCTGTAAGTGTAGAAGATTTTAAAAGGATTTACACCATACTTTCCTTATGAGATTAGTGTAGGAAGCTATTTTCGCACCTGAGTTTCCTTACAAGTGGTATTAGAGCTTGATCAACTTTTGATCCTAATTGTTGGGTAGGGTTTTTTGAGCTAATCTCAAGTTAAGTGGGAGTCTTGTGCAGAGCATCCTAAATCTTATTTGCAGATTGAGATGGTGAGTTCATCATATGGAAGAATGGAGGTGGAGAAATTTAGTGGCATTAATTTTGAGTTGTGGAAACTCAAGATGGAAGACATGTTGGAAGATCATAACCTATGGGAAGTGACTACAACCGCTACAAGACCAGCAACTATAACTCAAGCAGATTGGGATATCAAAGACCATAAAGCTAAGGGTCTAATAAGACTCTGTTTAATCGATGCAGTCCTTCTGAATGTCCTAGATGAGAAAACCACATATAGTTTGTGGGAGAGACTTGGGGCCGTGTATCAGGCCAAATCTCTATTGAACAAGTTTTTCTTGAGGAATAAGTTGTATTCTCTATGAATGGAGGAAGGTGGATCCTTAACGGATCATTTAAATGCATTTAATTTGCTAGCTGCACAGTTGACATCAGCTGGTGTCAAGTTAGAGGAGGAGGATCGTTTCTACACACTTTTGTGTTCTTTATCGGTTTCATGGGACCATCTTGTGATGGCTCTTAGAAGCACATTAGTCACCTTCAAAATGGATGATGTGGTATCTTCGCTGCTATCAAAGGAGATGCAGAGAAAGGCTT
Source organism: Cupressus sempervirens (assembly GCA_028749045.1). Classification (NCBI taxonomy): domain Eukaryota; kingdom Viridiplantae; phylum Streptophyta; class Pinopsida; order Cupressales; family Cupressaceae; genus Cupressus; species Cupressus sempervirens. The sequence goes on along the minus strand of CM053793.1, from coordinate 50,864,731 downwards.
CCATTTTGAAAAAAGAAGCCCTTGCTGTTCGTGGGAGATCCATAGAAAGAGGGAAAAAAATGACAATAATTCTGACAATAAGGGTAGATCCAAATCTCGTGGGAAGTCAAAGACTTCCACTAATTCCAAGGCAAAATGTTGGAAGTGTGATAAGACTGGGCACTTCCGTAAAGACTATAAAGAGCCTAAGAAGAAGAAGGAAGCCTCAGATTTTGGTTCTGAAAAATCTCAAGAAGATGGTGATGCATTCATTGTAGCTTTGGCAGCCCATGCATTTGATGATGTGTGGTTGGTTGATTCAGTGCATCTTTTCACATGACCTCTCATTGAAACTAGTTCTCAAGATATGAAGAGTTTGATGGTGGAAAGGTGTACTTGGGTGATGATTCTCACTTGAAGATAGTTGGATGCGGAAGGGTCACTATCAAATTTCCTGATGGATGAGTAAAGGGAATTAATGGAGTTATGCACATTCCAAGTTTGGCACGAAATCTAGTATCTGTAAGTATGTTGAACAATGTAGGTGTGCAAGTTGTTTTTTAAAAAGAAGGATGTAAGATGATTAGAGGATTGATGGTGCTTGCTAAGGGTACTAGGAGAGGTACTTTGTTTCAGCTAGATGCATGTATTCCTCTATGTAATAGTTCTTCATCCTCACGATCTGAACAAGAAGTGAAGAATTCTATGGTTATTGGTTCCGATGGCAATGCAAACACTTTGGAAGGAAAGCTTCCTGCAGAAAAGACAATGTTGTGGCATATGAGATTTGGCCACATTGGTGAGAAGGGTCTTAGAACCCTGGAAAAAAAAATCTCGTTGAGGGTTAAATGATTTCAATCTTGAGTTTGACTTCTATGAACACTGTGTATATGGTAAACAGAATTGTGTTCAGTTTTACTCTAGTTCTCACAAATCTTCTAATGTTTTGGATCTTATTCATTCTGATGTATTTGGTCCTGCAAAAGTTCCTTTGATCTCCAAGTTTGTATTTTTTGTATCTTTCATAGATGATTATAGTAGAAGGACATGGATTTCAAGGAATTTAAAGCCCTTGTAGAGAATTAGACTAGTAAGAAGATTAAGTGTGTGAGAACTAACAATGGTGGTTAGTTTTGCTCAGTAGAGTTTGAACAGTTCTGTAAAGAACAAGGTATCAAGAGGCATAAGACACCTCCTTATACCCTAGAGAAAAATGGAGTTGCAGAGAGAATGAACAGGACACTGATGGAGAAGGCTAGGAGTATTCTTAGTGGAGCTGGTTTAGAACAAAGCTTTTGGGCCAAATCTATGGCCACTCCTTGCTATCATGTTAACAGATCTCCTACATCAGCTCTTGTTGGTAAGACACCCATGGAGGTGTGGTCTAGTAAGAAGCCTTCAATTAGACATCTTCATGTTTTTTGTTGTGAAGCTTATGCACATGTTCCAAAGGAGAAAAGATCTAAGTTGGAAAACAAAGCTGTTAAATGTATTTTCATCAGGTATAGTGCTAGTGTGAAAGGATACAAGCTTTGGGATCCTGTGACTAGTAAGGTGTTGTATAGCAGAAATTTTATTTTTAGAGAGCTAACATCTTTTCCTGTTGTGCTACAACCAAATGAAAAAGAAAAGAAAAACGATATTGTTCAGTTGCCTCCTACCCCTGAGAAGACTGAACAGAGAGACCATGTTGGGTCTAATGATGAGGAGAGCTCTAACAACTTTGATAGTTCAGAAGAAGAGGAAGAACAATTTCAACCTCAGCGCTTGAGGAGATCCACGAGAGAAAGAAAGCAACTAGAAAGGTTTGGTTATTCTATGTTAGATTCCAATTGTGCTTTTGCTTTGATTACTAACATTGATGAGCCTAGATCTGTGAAAGAGGCTTTGGGCATGGAAGATGTAGGTTCCTGGATTGAGGCTATAGATGATGAGATAGCTTCATTAGAGAAAAACAAAACATGGGACCTTGTACCTTTGCTTAAATGGAGAAAATCTGTTGGCTGTAAATGGGTGTTCAAGAAGAAATTCTGTGCAGATGACAGTGTTGAAAGGTACAAAGCTAGATTGGTTGCAAAGGGGTATTCATAGGTAGAGGGAATAGATTATGGTGAAATATTCTCTCCTATTGCAAAGTTGACATCCATTAGATTTTTGTTATCTCTTGCTGCATCATATGATTTAGAGATAGAACAGATGGATGTGAAGACAACTTTCCTTCATGGTGATTTGGAGGAAGAGATTTATATGTCATAGCCTGAGCACTACATTGTTAAAGGTAAAGTGATGCAGGAGCATCCAGAGGTATAAGGGCAATCCTGTGTCACCCAAAAAAAATGTACTTAGACTTAGTTTCTGTTTTATGTCTTTACATTTTTGGATACCCATTTGGCTCAAATAAAGGTTCCAACTCTCATAGTTCAACTAACAGTGCATTTGAAAATCTCAAAAAAATAGGAGCATGCAATTTGACCATCATTTTGGTGACCTAGAATGTGCAACTTGGTCAGATGAATGTAATTGAGATTTAGAGCATTCCAAAAAAAGAATCAGGTCAAAAGGCCCCACGGTTTGAAAGTTATTGCAGTTTTTCAGGTTTTGGAGACCTCCTAAGAATGCTTTGAAGTCAAGTTTGGGGCATTAAATGACCTCAAAAAGGGTCAAAAAATGGGGGATGAGAAAAGCTCGTCCATAGGGCTATAGAGCGCTTCGAGAGCTTTTCAAAAATGTAAACGGTTCGTCAATCGGAGCTACGGTTCAAAAGTTATGCCTCCCGAAAGTTCGGCTACCGTTTCTGGATTCTTCTAGATTTGCACCGACTTCTAACGCAGCTTCTGGAACCTTCTGTTTTTTCGGTGGATGCCTACTAGCACTTTCTAGAATGTACTCCTAGTCCTTAACCCTCCGGGGTCTACTTAAGGAGATTTTGGCATTGTAAAAGGCAGTTCGGATTGGAGCTTGAGAGGAGGTGCTAAAAGGAGAAATATTCTCCAGATTTATGCTATTGTAAGCCCGTAGGGCATGTTTTGAAGTTTATTTTCTCTGCACTATTTGTACTGGCATATTTTCTCAGTTAATATAATTCCCCCTGTCTATTGTGTCTATTCTGTTGTTGGGTTGTGTCCCCATCATAAAGAATCTTTAGTTTGTAGATTAAATAAATCTCTATATGGTTTGAAGCAATCTCCTAGGATGTGGCACCTTAAGTTTGATGCCTTTGTGTTGTCAATTGGATTTATAAGATCGAAATCAGATCATTGTGTTTATTTCAGAGCTGAAAATGATCGCCTTCTTATTGTTGCATTAGATGATGATGATATGTTGCTATTTGGGAAGGGTAAGGGTATGATTTCTGATTTTAAATCTCAGTTGTCAGCACAGTTTTAGATGAAAGATCTTGGGGCAGCAAGGTACATCTTGGGTATGGAAATCAGTAGAGACAGGTCTAACAAAAAAGTTTGGTTGAGTCAAAGTAAGTATGTGAAGTCTGTGTTAGACAGGTTCAACATGGCAGATTGTAGACCACTATGTTCTATTTCATGATGCAAGAGATGTTCTATTTTATGATGCAAGAGATGTTCTATTTTATTGAAATAAATAGTCTTGCAACTAGTGTCTCTGCGTGCTTTCATCTGATATCCCCATTTCAGTATATAAATTTATTATAAAGAGTATATAATATTAATAATCGATAATATTGTAATTATATTAAGATACAAATACAAATTGTTATATAATTATAAATAATAATTACACACACACACACACACACACACACACACACACACATATATGAATATTATCATATATTTAATTGGATATTTATATGTCATTGATAATTAATATATATCTATATGACAATAGCATATTATATTGTATCTTTTTTATATATTAAAATAATATTTAATTTAGATAATTCATATGTAATATATATAATCATATATTATTATAATGTAATCATATATAATTAAATAATATAACTACCTTATTAAATTAATGAAAAGACACATCTCTATAATCTATAATATATATATCGCACGTTGAATAGGGCATCATAAGAAATATTATCAAGCTCAGATCCTACTAGCCTGTGATATAGATATTAAATCTGCTTTTCTAAATTGAAGCCCATTTGGACATTCAACGATTTGAGCGAGTGAGTTTGTAGAAAGTGTAGTAAACAAAGATCATCAAAGACATTAATTCTCAGAGAACGATGAAATTTGGATACAAATCACTTGGTCAAAAGATGGCAATCAAACTAATGACGATCTATTCTTTTAAATGGGTATGCTCCATTGCCATTTTATAGGTGAAATTCCAAGTACCTAGGCCACCATGCTGCAACTCCATCCTTCCATGGATGCTAGAAATTTCTCTTCCTTTTCCATGCAATGCAATGCATGTGGTAAAGCTGAGGTAAGATAGCCATGCACAAATTCACAAAGCTTGATGGGGAAAAGCTATAGCCGAAGACACATTGTAATGATGTTAAAAAAAGATACCCAGCTACAACCTTACATTGATGAGAAGGGGGAGGAGGGGTTATGGAGTGTGATAGTCCCCACATACAATCAGCTGCCATATTGAGAAAATGTTTGAAGGTAGTGGAGGAGCAGATGAATTATGAAGAGGTGAGCATTAAGGAGTATGAGGTAATTGTAGTGGATGATGGCTGTACAGATGGTACTCTCCACTTTCTATTGAGTGCAGATGAAGGACACCCTTCTTGTGAAAAATGTATCAGGTCCAAAAATGCTTTCCTCATATGAAGGTCCTGCAGCAGAATCGTGGAGGTGCAACAAGAGCTAGGAATTTAGGCTTCTTGCATTCTAAGGGCTCTGTCATTGTGTTTATTGATTTGAATATGGTTATCACCCCTGATTTTCTAGAAGAACACACTCGGGTATTATATCAATGTTTTCTCGCTAATGGGGATGATGCAACTTTTACTTACGGGAGTGTTGTAAACACCCACAATTTAAAAAATCCACAGTCAGAGCCTTTCAAATTAACAATCAATTAGCATCAATCAATAAAAATAAGAAGGATGACACATCAGAAGATATGATTCAAACTTAGGGATAATATATTAAGAAGATATCAAATGAAATAATAGGGTAGTTTGAGATTGAAATTGAAACTAAATGGAGGAGGTATACATTCGGTGCTTTAGTTTTGTTTCTCAATTAATGGAGAGAAGTTGTATGGTTAGGAGATGTTTCATACTCGATTAACTTGGTGATAGGAAACAACATTTTTGAGGCAACGTGATAAAGGAAGCCTGTAAATAAAGAACAATTTAATTTACATGTACAGATTTGAGATATGGAATTGGACAATCATATAAAGACTATCTGGTTAGAAATGGATACAACTGGCATGCAAAATGTAATCAGCAGAGATAACACACAGTGAAGAAACGTGATGATGAGGATTAAGGAGTGGGAAACATAGGGCATGAGTCATACAGAAACAAGGCATGCAAGGAGCATGAATGGAGGAGTAATCTACATTGGGAAAAGAATAGATAGAAAAGCATGATATTGACAGTTCGACCCATATTTTGAAAGATTTGACTCCCCTAATGAGGATTGGAGGACACTTGACCAAATGAATACATAAGATGACATCATCCATTGAATAAAAATAGAAATAAAATGAAATGGTGCTAGATCTAGAAACTCCTATGCACTAAAGGTAATATTAAAGGGACATAAATATGTACCAACAATTATGACAAGGTAAGGAAGGTAAGAATGTAGGGGAACATATAATTTATTACTTTATGAATGATTTAATTAAGGAAGATTATTTATAAGGCACAAATATTTAATGGAAAGTAAATGAATAATCATGATGTGCTAGGAAATAATGACATTTTAATTCAAAATGATATCAATAATTTGATGGTTGCGAGAAGTACTATAAGTATAAGTATCAGATTAAGTATTTTATTATTTTATTTCAATTATTGAAAATACAAGATAAAGAATTATGTTACTATCATTTATGCTATTAAGCATAAGTTAAATTACTAACATTTTAATTAATGTTAATGTTGTTATTTCTATACGAGATATGTGCTTTAGTCTTTTCCTCTAAGAATTTTATTGCAAAAGAGGGAGATTGAGAATTAGAGGGAGTTTAAGAATCCATTAAAGACAACCTTAGATAGAGAAGACAAGATGTTAATACTTCGTATACTTGAAGCTTTAGAAGGGAAGTATATTATCTTTTATTATTTTCACTCATGTTACTATGAAATCAAACAAGTACATTTGTATAAGAAAGGACAAAGTAAATAAGAGACCTAAATATAATCAAGAACGTAATGAAAATTGATATTTAAGTTGATAGGTAATGATCAAACTATTATTGAATTAGATATTTACCATTAAATAATGATTAAATATAATTAAATTTTCAATCTAAGTGAGATTAGTTTCTAATCATTATCACCAATAATATTATTAAGTAAAATCAATAAGGTCATCATCTTTCAAGATAAGGTAAGGCCTGCGATGGAATGGCTAGGTGACATCACTCAGGGTACCAGATAAAGCCTACGAGTACTGGGTAAGGCCTACGGTGACGGGATATCCCAGGGTACATCATACAAAGGCACTATCTTGGAGATGATGGTTGGAGAGAGGTAACGATAATGAGGGCGAATAGTGAGGCCCACTGATTGGGTAACAGGGCACCCCATTATGGTTTCTCCTCCTATAATTGAATGATAAGATTAACTATATGATATTTCAAAGATTATGCTTTAGAAGATTTCTTATTGAAAAATAGTTGATAGAATCACCTTAAGATCATGATTCTCTAAGTTCAGATAAGGTCTGTGGTCGAATGGATTGTGTTACATCACTTAGGGTACCAGATAAAGCCTATGGGTACCGGGTAAGGCCTACAATGATGAGATATCCTAGGGTACATCATACAAGGGCACCTTCTTGGAAATAATGATTGGAGAGAGGTAATGATAATGAGGGTTAATGGTGAGGCCCAATGATTGGGTAATAGGGCACCCTATTATGGTTCCTCCTCCCATATTGAGAAAATGATAGAGTTAATAAATAGATTGAGACTACAAACACCTTGTCAGGAGATTGATTTATATATAATGTGTACTAATGATTTTTTTTGGTTGCAGGTTCACAATTAAGGAAATGCATAATGTGTGTCTTATGTGTTTGCATTGTGTTTGCCCCGTGTCTTCATCTATCTGCATTGTGTCTAATTCATGTTTTCATCTATCTACATTGTGTTTGCTTCATATATTTCATAAATATTTTAGGACTTTTATATACAAATATGTTTGTATCTATGAAGGAGTTTGTATGTGAATAATTTTGCTTGAAGACAAGAAAATTTGAGAGGGGATGGTTGTGATATCCCCATTTCAGTATATAAATTTATTATAAAGAGTATATAATATTAATAATTGATAATATTGTAATTATATTAAGATACAAATATGAATATTATCATATATTTAATTGGATATTTATATGTCATAGATAATTAATATATATCTATATGACAATAGCATATTATATTATATCTTTGTTATATATTAAAATAATATTTAATTAAACTAATTCATATGTAATATATATAATCATATATTATTATAATGTAATCATATATATATATATAATATTAATATATTATTAATATATAATATATAATCACATATAATTAAATAATATAACTACCTTATTAAATTAATGAAAAGACACATCTCTATAAAATACTGATATATATATATGAGATATCGCATGTTGAATAGGGCATCATAAGAAATATTATCAAATTGATATAAATAAATATCAAATCTGAAGATGGCCCAAAAATAGATATTACATTTCAACACATGAGTTTCTTTATCCATCCCAAATTTCATTTCCATCTCACGAAGGTTGAGGGTGAATATTCCTATGTCATGTAACCATGTCATTCCCAAAAGCATATTTGTATCTCCCATGTTCACCACATAAAAATCTGCATTGAACTCATAATTATTCATGTGCACGAGCAAATTTGAAATCATCTTGTGACATCTAAGAGTGTAAGCATCAGTAACCTTAACTCAAATTCCCTCAAACTCCTTAGAGTGTATACGATGCCTCTCAACAAGCCTAGCATCAATAAAATTGTGTGTCACACTAGTATCAAGAAGGGTAATAATATTTTGACTAGCAAGAACCCCTTACATCCTAAAAGACCATTCTTACTAAATACTTGTGAGATGAGCCTCTTTAAGCTTCACTTCTTCCTCTAATTCTTCATCATGTTCTGATTTTTCTGATTCTAAATCATTAATTTTAGATTGTTGGTCTAAATTAGAATCTTCAATTAGTGCCCACATTGCATGATTTGACTTCCCCTTACATTTCATAGGGCAGTCATGGTTAATATCATATGGTCCCTTACAATAGAGTCATAGTTTCCTCTTCCTTAAATCATTAAAAGTCTCATGGTCAAATGGAAAAGTAGACTTACCTTTAGCTTTGTCCTCCTTCTTAGGAATTTTTTTTTGTTGTCACAATTGTAAAATGTTCCCTTTTACGTAAACTTTCTAGTAGGGGCAGTGAACTCCATGCTTCGTGCCTTCTTCATTGCTTCTTGTAGTCAGGGAGTATCAAAAGCTTTAAACCAACCCTTCAATGGCTCCATCAATCCTTCCATGAATATGACCACCAATCTTCTTTCATTGATGTTAGGAACCATGACCGATAACTGTTGGAAGTCATTTACATAAGCATCATGGGAACCATACTCTTTTAATTGTGCCAATTCATGGAAAATCACCTCAGGATCTTTGACATCAAATCTTTCAATCAACCTATTTTTAAACTCCTCATATGGAGTGATAAGGTTATGTCCAAAAGTGACTAATCCATGATACCACCACTCATGAGCAGCTCCTTCAAGATGTAGTATGGAAAATCTTATGAAATCCTCTTTAGGTATTGCTCTCAAAGAAAGATAATTATCAAGTTTTTGAACCCAAGACCTAGCTGTGCATTTGTTACTTTCATCATAGTAAGACATGGAAATCTTACCAAGTGTTTGTTGATAGTCATTTCTTGGATAAAAGTGATCATTCCTTCCTCCTCTCCTATTTCTTTGATTCATGATTTGATCAAATGTCCATATTTCTCTCATATTAGGAGGGAGAGTGGTATACTCCAAGTAGGCTTGTCTAGCTTTGTCTCCAAAAGAAATAGCTGGAGTAGCATGCGGTTGTTCTTCTCTTGGTCTAAAGGTTTCAAAAAGAGGACTAGGGGCTAACCCTCTAGTATCTTCATCACAATGTATAGACCTTTCCTCATTAACTCCACTATTTTCAACTGTGTTTTGATTTTGAGTGGTTTGTAGATCCATTTTTGCTAATAAGTGTGACATCATATCAAGCATGGTATCAAATTTCATTTCAGCTCTTGAATCCCTATTTTCTTCTTCTACCATATTTTGAACTATTTTTCCAGTATCTATTTCTCTTAATGCTTTTGAGAATGTATCCCCTTCAACCTGAGGATTTTGATATTGTTATCTCTATTTTTCCCTACTATAATATCTAATTTCTCTCTCACTCATCTATTGTTTGACTAATAACTGGATGGCAAGATGAAAGCTTTGATACCACTATAATATCCCTATCGAAATCTAATTGAAACTTGCTATATTTTCTTTTAGAAAAAATTTCAAACACTTGTACAGAAAAGGGGTATAAACTTCCTAATATGCCTACAAATTAGCTACTTAACTCCTTCCAAAGTGCATATAAAATGAGGGCATTGAATGACCCTTAAATCTAAAGTGTATCTTCTTCATGAATTGGTACAAAAACTCAATAAGCTTCAATAGGATGACTGAAATATCACTCCAACAAATGCAACAATATTAGTTGATAGTTTCATAGCCTCAAAGTTGCTAATCAAATAGAATTATCATCCTAAATGACTGAAATGTCCTGCAGAAACCCTTGACTCCACAAGTTTGCAAACTAACATCAATATCAAATCCAGACACTCTACAATGAGATTCTCTCCTCTATTTATTCTATTTCTTCACCCCTTCTAGAACATAAAACATTATTTTATTGCACTTTTCTACAAGCTTCCTCCTTTCCAACAATAATAAGTTGTGCTTCTAGAAGATTCCCTTTTCCATATAATATAATATTATTTGAGTAACTTATGATTTAATTTTTATTTTAGTCACTTTTTAATTAAATTAAATTAATATCAAGTCACCTTTTAATTTTTAATTTATTTGATGACTTTATAAGAAATTACTTTAATTATTTCTCCTTATTTCTCCACTTAGCCTCTAAAGAATGAAAGGCTAAGAACTCCGTGCAGAGGCTAAAAATATGGGGACATTACAATGTTCTCAGGCATGCCAAACCAAAATGTCCCTGAGTCACTAAATGTCATAGGGTAGTGATCTTTGATAGGGCATATCTTGTAGCTCATGTGAGATATTGATGCAATTCCATGTGCTATAGGACTATGTTGTAGAAACCTACAATAAAATCTCTCACCTTTTTGAGATATTACTCCATTTTGATTTTGTGATGCCATCTTGAGTGATGCTAAAACTTGTAGTGTTGGCCAGTACAAAGTTGCCAACTACCAAATCTCCTTCACCATTAGTCATGGGATCAAACTGTCTATTCCATTAGCTCCAAATGGTTGGGAAAACCCTAACCCCAAGCACATCCCATCTCTTTTAGTGCTTGAACATTCTTGGGCATGCCAAATCAAAATGTCCCTAAAAGTCAATAAATCCCATAGGGAAATGATCTTTGATGGGGCATATCTCAGAGCTTGTGTGAGGTATTGATGCAATTTCAAGTGCTATAGGACCATGTTATGAAAATCTACAATAAAATCTCTATCTCTTTGGAGATCTTACTCCATTTTGATTTTGCGACACCATTTTAGGTGGTGTTAAAACTTGTAGTGTTGGCTAGTACAAAGTTGCCAACTGGAAAATCTCCCTCACCATTTGTCATGGGATAAAACTATCTATTATGTTAGCTCTAGGTAGCCAAGTAAACCCTAGGCCCAAGCTCATCATGTCCCTTTGAGCACTCAAACATTCTTGGACATGCCAAACAAAAATGTCCCAATGAGTCACTTAATGCCATAGGGAAACAATCTTTGATGGGGCATATCTCAGAGCTCGTGTGAGGTATAGATGTGATTCTAGGTGTTATATGACTATATTGTGAAGAACTAAAATAACCTTTCTAACATTTTGGAGATCTTATTTCATTTTGATTTTGCAACGCCATCTCGGGTGATGCTAAAACTTGTACTGTTGGCTAGTACAAGTTACCAACTGCCAAATCTCCCTCATCATTCATTGTTGGATTGAACTATCTACTTTGCTAGCTCTAGGTGGCTAGGTAAAGCCTAGCCCCAAGCTCATCCCATCCCTTTGAGTGCTCAAACATTCATTGCCATGCCAAACAAAAATGTCCCTAAGAGTCACTAAATGTCATAGGGTAGTGATTCTTGATGGGGCATATCTCAGAGTTCATGTGAGGTATGGATAAAATTCATGGTGCTATAGGACCATGTTATTGGGACCTACAATAACCTCTCAATTTCTAGAGATCTTAATCCATTTTGATTTTGTGATGCCAGCTCAAGTGATGCTAAAACTTGTAGTGTTGTCCAGTACAAAGTTTCCAATTGTCGAATCTCCCTCACCATTCATCATGGGATTGAACTATCTATTTCATTCACTCTAAGTGTCTAGGTAAACCCTATCTCAAAGTTCATCCTATCCCTTTGAGAGCTCAAATATTCTCGGGCATGTTGAATCGAAACATCTCTAAGAGTCACTAAATGCCATTGGGAAGTGACCTTTGATGGGGCATATCTCAAAGCTTGTGTGAGGTATGGATGCAATTCTAGATGCCATAGGACAATTTATTGGAGGCCCAGAATAACCTCTCTCACTTTTTGGAGATCTTACTCTATTTTGATTTTGTAATGCCATCTCAGATGATGTTGAAACTTGTAGTGTTGGCTAGTACAAAGTTGCCAACTGCCAAATCTCCCTCACCATTCATCGTGGGATTGAAATGTCTATTCTATTAGCTCTAGGTGGCTAGGTAAACCCTAGCCCCAAGCTCATCCCATCCCTTTGAGTCCTCAAACATTCTTAGCCATGCTAAACTGATATGTCCTTAAGAGTCACTAAGTGCCATAGGGCAACAATCTTTGACGGGGCATATCTCAAACTTCATGCAAGGTATGGATGTGATTCTAGGTGCTATAGGACTATGTTGTGGAGACCTACAATCACCTCTCTCAATTTTTGGAGATCTTACTCCATTTTTATTTTATGATGCCATCTCATGTGATGTTGAAACTTGTAGTGTTGGTCAATACAAAGTTTCCAAATTCCAAATCTCCCTCACCATTTGTCATGGGATTGAACTATCTACTCTATTAGCATTAGGTGGATGGGTAAAACCTATCCCCAAGCTCATCACATCCCTTTGAGTGCTCAAATATTCTCAAGCATGATGAACCAAAATGTCCCTAAGAGTCACCAAATGCCATAAGGAAATGATCTTTGACAGGGCATATCTTAGAGCTCATATGAGGTATGAATGCAATTCAAGATGCTATAGGACTGTGTTGTGGAGACCTACAATAATGTCTCTCTATTTTTGGAGATCTTACAATATTTTTATTTTGTGATGCTTGAAATAGTTGAAATAAAAAATAAATTATATGGTTATATAGCTAACATAGAGACCTGTAATGCCATGTAACCTAATTTTATTGATGCTCAACCATGAGGAAACTTGAAGGAGAGAACACAAGAAAAATCAATCATTTTTTGTATGTTTGTAGCAAAACATGTCTCAAACCAATTTAGAGACTCCAAACTTTTGGGTTGGATCCCCAAGGAAAAACCAAGCCTTAGGTTTGATATAATGCAAAACTTTAAATAGTGTGTGCATGCTATAGCAAGGATACACTATTTAAATCTTTTTAAAATTTGAGTCTTAATAACACATGTGCGCTTTAGTGGACACACACTATTAAGACCTAAATAGTGTATAGAGAGGGAAAGAGAGAGGTAGAGCAAGAGTGAGAGAGAGAGAGAGGAGAGGGGGGATGAGAATGTGTGTGTGTGAGAGAGAAAGAAAGTAGGGGATGGGATAGGGAAGAGAGAGAGTAGGAGATGAGAGAGATAGGAAGTGAGAGAGAGTAGAGGATGGTAGAGAGATAGAGTAGGGGATGGGAGAGAAAGAGAAAGAGAGTAGGGGATGGGAGAGAGAGTGAGAGTAGGTGATGGGATAGAGTAGAGAGGGAGAGAGAGGGATACAAAGTGAGAGAGAGTAGGCAGTGGGAGAGGGAGAGAGAGATGGGGGATTGGAGTTTGTGTATGAGAGAGTAGGGGATGGGAGAGGAGAGAGAGGGGGGTAGGGATGGGAGTGTGTGTGTGAAAGAGAGAGTATAGGGGATGGGATAAGGGAGAGAGTATCCCAAGAGAGAGTAGGGGATGGGAGAGAGAATAGGTGGTGGGAGAGGGAGTGGGAGAGAGAGAGAGAGAGAGAGAGAGAGAGAGAGATGGGGGGATGGGAATATTCATAAGAGAGAGAGTAGGGGATATACGAGAGTGTGAAAAGGAAAGAGAGAGTAAGGGGTGACAAAGAGAGTACAGGATGGGATAGAGAGATTGAGAGTAGGGGATGATAGAGAGAGAGAGAGAGAGAGAGAGAGAGAGAGAGAGAGAGAGAGAGAGTAGGTGGTGGGAGAGGGAGAGTGAGAGAGAAAGAGGAGGATGGGAGTGTGTGTGTGTGTGTGTGCATGAGAGAGAGAGAGAGAGAGAGAGAGTAGGGGATGGGAGAGGAGAGAGAGAAAAAAGAGAGGGGGGATGGAAGTGTTTGTGTGTGTGTGAAAGAGAGAGTAGGGTTGGGAGAGGGAGAGAGAGGAGATGGGAGTGTGTGTAAGAGAGAGTAGGGGATGGGAGAGAGAGTGGGAGATGGGAGAGAGAGTGAGAGTAGGGGATGGGAGAGAAATAGAGAGTAGCGAGAGAGAGAGAGGGGGGATGGGAGTTTGTGTGAGAGATCTAGAGAGTAGGGGATGGGAGAGGAGAGAGAGAGAGGGGGATGGGAGTGTGTGTGTGTGTGGGAAAGAGAGAGAGTAGGGGATGGGAGAGGGGAGAGAGATAGAGAGTAGCCCAAGAGAGAAAGAGAGAGAGTAGGCGATGGAAGAGAGAGTGTGAAAGAGAGAGTAGGTGGTGGGAGAGGGAGAGAAAGGGGAATGGGAGTGTGTGAAAGAGAGAGTAGGAGATGGGAGAGAGTGAGAGAGAGAGAGTAGGGGGTGGCAGAGAGAGAGTAGGGGATAGGAGAGAGAGAGAGTGAGAGTAGGGGATGGGAGATAGAGAGGAGGTTGTGAGAGAGCAAGTGGGGAAGGGAGAGAAAGAGAGAGAGATAGAAAGAGGAGGATGAGAGTGTGTGAGTGAGAGAGAGAGTAGGGAATGGGAGAGGAGAGGAGAGAGGTTCAGATAGGAGTGTTTGTATGAAAGAGAGAGAGAGTAGGGGATGGGAGATGAGAGAGAGAGAGTAGCCCAAGAGAGAGAGAGTAGGGGATGGGAGAGAGAGTAGGTGGTGGGAGAGGGAGTGGGAGAGGGAGATAGAGAGGGAGGATGGGAGTTTGTGTAAGAGAGAGAGTAGGGGATGGGAGAGTGTGATCTAGTGAGAGAGAGGGAGAGTAAGGAGTGGTAGAGAGAGTAAGGAATGTGAGCGAGAGAGTGAGAGCAGGGGATGTGAGAGAGTGTGATAATGAGAGAGAGAGAGTGGGGGTGGAAAAGAGAGAGTATGGAATGGGAGAGAGAAAGTGAGAGTAGGGGATGGGGGAGAGAGAGTAGGTAGTGAGAGAGGGAGAGGGAGAGGGAGAGTGAGAGAGAGAGAGGAGGATGAGAGTGTGTGAGTGAGAGAGAGAGAGAGTAAAGGATGGGAAATGGGGGAGAGAGGGGGGGTGATGGGATTGTGTGTGTGTGTGTGAAAGAGAGAGTAGGGGATGAGAGAAGGGAGAGAGAGAGAAAGCGAGTAGTCTTAGAAAGAGAGTTGGAGAGGGGAGAGAGTGTGAGAGTGTGAGAGAGAGTAGGGGGTGGCAGAGAGAGTATGCGATGGGAGAAAGAGAGTCAAAGTAGGAAATGGTAGAAAGAATAGAGAAGGAGAGAGTGAGAGTGAGAGTGTGTGTGTGTGAGAGACAGAGTAGGGAATGGGAGAGAGAATGTGAGAGAGAGTAGGTGGTGAGAGAGGGAGTGGAAGTGGGAGAGTGAGTGAGAGAGAGAGGGTATGGGATGGGAGAGGGGAGAGAGAGAAAGAGAGGGGGGATATGAGTGTGTGTGTATGTCTGAAAGGTAGAGAGTAGGGGATGGGAGAGGGGAGAGAGAGAGAGTAGCATAAGAGAGAGAGTAGGGGATGGGAGAGAGAGACTAGGTGGTGGGAGAGGGAGTGGGAGAGGGAGAGAGAGGGGGATGGGAGTGTATATAAGAGAGAGAGTAGGGGATGGGAGAGAGTGTGAAAGTGTGAGAGAGGGTAGGGGTGTTTGTGAGAGAGAGAGAGAGAGAGAGAGAGAGAGAGAGAGAGAGAGAGAGAGAGAGTGAGAGAGAGAGAGAGTAGGGAATGGGGGAGAGATATAAAGGGAGTGAGAGAGAGTAGGCAGTGGGAGAGGGAGTGGAAGAGGGAGAGAGGGAGGGGGGATGGCAATGTGTGTGTGAAAGGTAGAGAGTAGGGGATGGAAGAGGGGAGAGAGAGAGTAACCCAAGGGAGAGAGTAGGGGATGGGAGAGAGAGACTAGGCAGTGGGAGAGGGAGTGGGAGAGGGAGAGAGAGAGTAGGGGATGGGTGAGAGAGTGCAAGAGTAGGGGATGGGAGAGAGAGAGATTAGAGAGGGAGAGAGAGAGAGTGAGAGATAGAGAGTATGCAGTGGGAGAGGGAGTGGGAGAGGGAGAGAGAGTGGGGATGAGAGTATGTGTGAGAGATCTAGATAGTAGGGTATGGGTGTCATGTCCCCTTTTCAAATAATCAAAAAAATAATAATCTTTGCTAAGGCAGGCAGGCCCAAGAAAGTGAAGTTTCAGAAAAAGGGGGTTAATCTTTGGAAACTGTTGGAATAATAAAAGAAAATTATTATTAAAATATTTTTCATTAACCTCTCTTGGATGTGAGTTATGGTTATGCCCTCTTTTAAGGGGTTTGGAGGCATTTTTGGGTTGATTCCAGAACTTGATTTTTGCTCATTCTTTGTTATTCTTCAGAGGCTGCCAAACCTGTGGAGAAGGAGACCCAAGAACGGGAGTTTGTAGGTTTCCAGGGAGACCCAAGAATAGGATTTTGTAGGTTTATAGGAAGGCTAAGGATGGGAGTTTGAATCCATTCCATGTGCATGCTTATACAGAGTTTGCCTTTGTGCTGAATAGTGCAGATTTGTGGGTTTTTGGGTGTGTTTTTTGTATGAGTTTGGTGTTTTCAGTTGAGTATTTCATATCAGTTTGGGTTGCTACTGTATTTCAAACTTTAAGGTGTTAAAATAGAGGTGAATATATGTATTGGGACGTGATTAAACTTTTGAGATAGATTATTAGTGTTTTTGTGGTGTTTCCGGGCATTTTTGTGTTAATTTCGGGAGCCCGATGAGCATAGTTTTTGTCCTGCATTTGTGAACTATTGTGTAAAGGCTATACAGATCTGGAAATTTCATTTTTTAGGCTTTTATGCTGCTTAAATTTCTGTAAAAATTTCTATTTTCAGATTTATTAATAATTTGTGAAGTTGTGAAGCTTTTGGCACTATTTTCAGCATACCCGATTTGGGGTTTCTTGAGAAATTTGGCGGATCTTTGTAATATTGGTTGTTTGATTTTAAAGATCCGATTTGAGGCTTGAAATATCATGTAAAATCAGAAAAGGGACATTTCAGTGGTATCAGAGCCATGATCTTGCCAGCCTAAGAGTTTGTAGAAGTTTGCATGTCAATTTTGAGAACTACCCAAATCTTGCATGTCATAATTTATGGTTGCATGTTGCTTCTAATTAGCTACATGTCAAAATTTATTTTTGCATGCTACTTCTAATCATTTTAATGTTAGTTCTTGGTGAATTTGGTGGTTGTAGAAGTTTGCATGTCAATTTTGACAACTACCTAGATCTTGCATGTCAGTTTTGACAACTACCCAGATCTTGCATGTTAGTTTTGACAACTACCCAGATCTTGCATGTCATAATTTATGATTGCATGTTGCTTCTAATCAGTTTCATGTCAAAATCTATGGTTGCATGCTACTTCTAATCATTTTCATGTTAGTTCTTGGTGTTTGAAGAAGTTATATCCTATTGGAGTTACACTCTACTTTATCCAAAATGGATAGGTATAGTACAGAGTCTTAGAGGACATGATCTTGGACAATTGATATCCAGAGTCAAAATAGTAGAAAGGATGGTTATTTAGACATTCGAGATAAACTTATGAAAATAAGCCATGACATGTTTGAATAGTTGGTTGAGCACCACCGTATAATGAATGACATGTTGTCCGACCCAGCTAAGGTGGATAAGTTGACTGGATTTCTATTTGGAAAATTTTCTCATAGGACAGATGACAAAATTCCCAAGAACTTGCATGAGGAGTTTGAGAAACTAGTTGATAGCCAGGTAGAGGTCTCAGATTCTACTCTACCACAGGAGGTGGTGGGAAAGGATATTACACAGATTGATTGATAGTAACGGTCAACTTGATACTCAAATTGAGACAATTTTTTATAGCTCATCAAAGGGTGATGCCACAGGTATTTAGGATGGTATAGTTACAATAGGCAGTGACTATAGTGTAGTTGGTTTAGATGATGATTATGAGGATGTTTTTGTGTAGGATGGTGAGATACCTGGTAGAGATGAGCAGACATTGAGCATTCATGACTTTGCTGAGAAAGAGTACTAGGCATAGTTAGATGCTCCATCATATGAGGTTGAGGCTGGTAGTACTTCACATGATTTGTCTAGCTAGTTGAAGGTGAACAAAGATAGTATTGTGACTTCATTATCTCATTATGACATGTATGTGGAGTTAGTTGGTATTCGTCATATTACTCAGGTGAGGAGTTTGTTTGAGTTACCAACTAATTATAGTTTACGGATATGGACTCAAGATTGTTATATTGGCATTTGGGATTTAGTTGACTGAAAATCTTTAACACTTTTTGGTAGTAGTGATTGTTTGGGTGCTATCATGGATTTGATTAGTAGATTGCATGATGTTGTCTTTTCTTGTGCCAGGAGCTTATCTGATGTTGGTATTAGTTTTTATACACTGGTGTTGGGCTTTGTTCATATATCCAGTCGACCATACTTGCTAGAATGTGTTGATGATATTTCATATTTGGTAGTGTGTACAGATGAGTCCCAGGATCATATTGGCATTGATGACATCCAGGAGGATGCAATGGGTAGTTTTGAAGACTTAGTTTCCTTGGGTACAGAGGAGTTGGATAGCAATGCTAATGTTTTTGATACTCTATATGTTGATATGAGCTTTAGATTTGATTCACAGGATATGGATGGCAATACTCTAGAGACTAGTAACTTTGAGGATACTCCTTTAGATAGTGCATCAGAGGAGGTTTGTTGGAGACAGTCAAACCAGTGCCATCATGTGTCTAATCAGTTGAAAGTTAGTGACCGAGACATTGCTATCACTTGCCAACATTTTGATGCTGCTCGTCAGTTGTTAGTAGTTTATGGATGGGGTTCTCCTACTAGTGATGAGCAGGAAGGCAGTTATCTTTCCTTGACAGAGATCCACTCTTTATGGGAGGCTATTTGGATTTTGAGATAGAATTATATGCAGTTGGTAGCTGACAAAGATTATCTTATGGAGTGGGGCAGTACAACATATGATGCATTTTTGGCCAAGGAAGATGAGGTGAGTGAGCTTACTGAGCAGCTTGAAGTGACTTCTGAGATTCTTGAGAGTACACTATTGGATTTCAAGGAGTCATAGTTTCATTTGGCTAAGGTGACCATGGAGTTAGAGCGACTACAGTCTTTACCTGATTCTATAGAGTCACAAGCTATGCTGTTTGGTGATTCGAGGATGTCCATGGCCGAGATTGTTAGAGACAATGGAGATAGGGATGCATCCATCCTTGATACTAACATTGGCATATCAGGTTCATTCCCACTAGATTCAGGTTCAGTTGAGTTGGGTGTTGTAGCAGATTGTTGTATGCCTGACATGGTGGTGGCCTCTAGTACTGATGGCATGAAGACTAGAGATGTATCAAAGATCATGTGTGATTTTGGTGAGTCAGCAGTTGGCATGGTTCTGGCTAGTAATACTACTCCCTTGGTGATATCTTCAAAGGTATTAGTCAGTTCCAACATGGTTAATGATCAATTGCAGTTAGTTTCATCTAGATTGCAGTCTGAGCCACTGACTAAGATTGGCAAATTCTATCGGCATTACACTATGAGGTACGCTCATCAATTTACCTTTGATGACCATGTTGATGAGATGATGATACAGAGATGTACTTTGGTTCCTAGTGCTTATCATCAGTTATGGGATAGTGTGATGCCTCAAGATGAGATTTTTGATAGGCATGACATGGTGATAGGTTCTGCAGTTGACAGCTCGATAATATGTGACTTAGAGCAGGAGTTTGGGAGTGATGCTTCAGTGGGTGTTGTTATTGATTCTACTCCTTTGGGTATGACATCTCCTGACTTAGCTAGTGATCAGTCACAGTGGGTTGTATCACTTGTTCATGGTGAGCTGTTGATTGAGGTTGGTTTTTTTAATCAACATTATATTGCAGGGTATGTACATCAGTTAGCATTTGACCCTTGTTTTGAAGAGTTGATGGCAAGCAAATTTGGTTTGGATTCCATTTCTTACTCTTTATCTTGTAATGTCTTTTCACCATCAGCAGTGCATGGGAGTTATGGTTATGAGATAGTGGCCGGTGATTTGTAGAGTTGTGTTGACTGTAGGAGTTGTACAGTGTGTGGATTTTCCATACTTGGTACAGTTTCATTCAAGAGCGTTCACCATTGTTGCAGAGTTGGATTGTACATTCTGTATAGGCCAGTGGGATGCGTTGATGGTATTTACTGTGTTGATAGTTTGATTTGTCCACTTTATGTGGGTTTTGATGTTCTAAGAGTTTGTGTCTCATGGGTTTTTGACTATGCTAGTGGTGATTTTAGAGTTTGGTTGAGCTATAAGTGTCAGTTTGATTATGGATTCCTCTTGGTCATATTGCAGAGGATATTGCAGGAGCCTGTGTTAATTGGTAGTAGTATAGTTCATGACTACATTTGGGATCCAGGTGGATTGATTGGTTTATTGTTCAGCCATTTCTTGAGGAAAAACAATGTTTGGGAGGGGAGGACTTGTCATGTCCCCTTTTCAATTAATTAAAAAAATAATAATCTTTGTTAAGGCAGGCAGGCCCAAGAAAGTGAAGTTTTGGAAAAAGGGGGTTAATCTTCTGAAACCGTTGGACTAATAAATGAAAATTATTATTAAAATATGTTTCATTAACCTCTCTTGGACGTGAGTTATGGTTATGACCTCTTTTAAGGGGTTTGGAGGCATTTTGGACTGATTCCAGAACTTGATTTTTTCTCATTCTTTGTTATTCTTCAGAGGCTGCCAAACCTGTGGAGAAGGAGACCCAAGAATGGGAGTTTGCAGGTTTCCAGGGAGACCCAATAATGGGAATTTTTAGGTTTCTAGGAAGGCTAAGGATGGGAGTTTGAAGCCATTCCATGTGCATGCTCATACAAAGTTTGCCTTTGTGCTGAATAGTGCAGATTTGTGGGTTTTCAGGTGTGTTTTTTGTATGAGTTTGGTGTTTTCAGTTGAGTATTTCATATCAGTTTGGGTTGCTTCTATATTTCAGACTTTAAGGTGTTAAAATAGAGGTGAATATATGTATTGGGACATGATTAAACTTCTGAGATAGATTATTAGTGTTTTTGTGGTGTTTCCGAGCATTTTTGTGTTAATTTCAGGAGCCCGATGAGCATAGTTTTTGTCCTACATTTGTGAACTGTTGTGTAAAGGCTATATGGATCTGGAAATTTCATTTTGTAGGCTTTTATGCTGCTTAAATTTCTGTAAAAATTTCCATTTTCAGATTTATTAATAATTTGTGAAGTTCTGAAGCTTTTGGCACTATTTTCAGCATACCCGATTTGGGGTTTCTTGAGAAATTTGGTGGATCTTTGTAATATTGGTTGTTTGATTTTAAAAATCTGATTTGAGGCTTGAAATATCATGTAAAATCAGAAAAGGGACATTTCAATGGGAGAGGAGAGAGATGGGGTGGGAGAGCAGAGAGAAAGAGGGGGGATGGGAGTGTGTGTGAAAGAGAGAGTAGGGAATGGGAGAGGGGAGAGATAGATTAGCCTAAGAGAGAGTAGGGCATGAGAGAGAGTAGGAAGTGAGAGAGTGAGTGGGAGAGGGAGAGAGAGGGGGTTTGGGAGTGTATGTAAGATAGAGAGTAGGGGCAAGAGAGAATATGAGAGTGAGAGAGAGTAGCGGGTGGCAGAGAGAGTATAGGATGAGAGAGAGACTGAGAGTAGGAGATGGGAGAGAGAGTAGAGAGGAAGAGAGTGAGAATTAGAGAGAGTGAGAGGGAGAGACTAGGGGATGAGAGAGAGTGAATGAGAGTAGGCAGTGGGAGAGGGAGTGGGAGAGGGAGAGATAGTGAGAAAGAGTAGGGGATGGGAGAGGAGAGAGAGAGAAAGAGAGGGGGGATGAGAGTGTGTGTGTGTAAAAGAGAGAGAGTAGTGGATGAGAGAGGGGAGAGAGAGTAGCCTATGAGAAAGAAGAGAGTAGGGGATGGGAGAGAAAGAGTAGGTGGTGGGAGAGTGGAAGAGGGAGAGAGAGGGGGGATGAGGGTGTGTTTAAGAGAGAGTAGGGGATTGGTGAGAGTGTGAGTGTATGAGAGAGTAGGGGTGATAGAAAGAGAGTAGGGGATGGGAGAGAGAGAATGAGAGTAGGGGATGGAGAGAGAGAGAGTAAAGAGGGAGAGAGAGTGAGAGTAGGTTGTGGGAGAGTGAGTGGGGGAGGGAGAGAGAGTGAGAGTAGGTGGTGGGAGAGTGAGTGTGGGAGGGAGAGATAGAGGGGGGATGGGAGAGTATGTGAGAGATCTAGAGAGTAGGGGATGGGAGAGGAGAGAGAGGGGTGATGGAAGAGGAGAAAAATGGGGGATGTGAGTGTGTACATGAAAGAGGGAGTAGGGGTTGGGAGAGGGGAGAGAGAGTAGCTCAAGAGAAAGAGAGTAGGCGGTGGGAGATTTAGTGGGAGAGGGAGAGAGAGAGGGGGGATGGGAGTGTATATAAAAGAGAGTAGGTGATGGGAGAGAGTGTGATAGTGTGAGAGAGATTAACAGGTGATATAGAGAGATTAAGGGGTGGGAGAGTGAGAGTGAGAGTAGGGGATGGGAGAGAGAGAGATAGGGAGAGAATGAGAGAGAGTGTGTGTGAGAGATAGTAGGGAATGAGAGAGAGTAGGTGGTGGGAGAGGGAGAGCGTGAGAGAGAGAGGGGGGATGGGAGTGTGTGTCTATGAGAGAGAGAGTAGGGTGTGGGAGAATGAGATAGAGTAGGGGATGGGAGAGAGAGTTGGAGAGAGAGTAGATAGTGACAGAGGGAGAGTGAGAGAGAGAGTAGGGGATGGGAGAGAGAGAGAGAGAGAGAGAGAGAGAGAGAGAGAGAGTAGTTGGTGGTAGAAGGAGAGTAAAAGAGAGAGTAGGAGATGGGATAAAGAGGGTTAGAGAGAGTAGGCAGTGGGAGAGGGAGTGGGAGAGGGAGAGTGAGAGAGACAAAGAGAATAGGGAATGGGAGAGAGAGATAGATAGTTAGAGAGTAGTAGTGGGAGAGGGAGTGAGAGAGGGAGAGCAAGAGAGGGAGAGAGTGGGACATGGGAGTGTGTGTAAGAGAGTAGCAAATGTGAGAGAGAGTAAGAGAGAGTAAGTGGTGGGAGAGGGAGTGGTAGAGGGAGAGCAAGAAAGAGAGGGGGGATGGAAGTGTGTGTTTGTGAGAGAGAGAGTAGGGAATGGGAGAGGAGAGAGAGAGTAGGGGATGGGAGAGAGAGAGAGTAGGCAGTTGGAGAGGGAGTGGGAGAGGGAGATAGATAAAGAGAAAGTATTAGTGAGAGAGGGAGTGTGAGAGGGAGATCGAGAGAGGGGGGATGGGAGTGTGTGTAAGAGAGAGGGTAGGGGATGGGAGAGAGAGTGAAAGAGAGAGTAGGCAATGGGAGATGGAGTGGGATAGGGAGATAGATAGAGAGAGTAGCTAAAAAGAGAGAGAGAGAGAGTAAAGTATAAGGGAGGAGAGAGTGAGAGAGAGTAGGGGATGGGAGAGATTGATAGAGAAAGTATGGGATGGGAGAGGAGATAGAGTGAGAGAGAGTGAGAGAGAGTAGGGCATGGGGGATCGTGGGATAGGGAGAGATTTATTTTCACAATGTGTACGCACTGTATGAAAACACCAAAAAAATGGTCATAACACAAGTTTCGGTCCCTACTGATCCATATTCTGCTTTTTTTCTGTCGTTTATTCTATTGGTTCGATAGAAAACATGGGTTTCAAGCTATTGGAGGTTAGAAAGCACTACTTGAAGGCTTTTTGAACATTCTTTCATTCTATTTGAAGATAGAAAATGCCAAATTTAGTCATTGGATACATTATTTGAAGGCTTTTTGAATATTCTTTCTATAGAAAAAGTTAGTACAATCCTTTTTAACTACTCTTTGTTGTTATATAGAGACAAATTTGATTATAATTTGACATGTTGATTAATATATAGTAAACTTTTTGAAATTTGTATGTTTGAATGAATTGTTATTTGGAAATGGTTGGAAATTTGACAAGTTTTTTAATATATATTGTGTATTCATTGAAATAATTGTAATTTGTATATGTATTTGAATGATTTGTAATTTACAAATTGTAAGTAATTTAGATGTTTGAATTATTTGACATATAGAAATCATCATCATCCTAAGGAAGAAATGAAAAAGTCAAACAATAGAAGAGAGGGAAAGAGATTTGGAAATTAAAAGAGATAAAGTGAAACTACTATGTGAATAAAGAAAATTGCAAAGCAATAATGAAGAATTGACTTTTGAATAGGAATAAGAACTGTGATGTGAATATCAGGATTTAACTGTGTGATTTTTGAGTCAAACTTGATGACCCACGTTTCATGAGTAGTGATTCAACATGAATCCATCTCTCATGAGAATAAATGGAACACTTAGCACTCATTGGATCTAGGTGATGCTCACAGGGGTGAAGCACCGGGACTTCCCGGGAGGTCACCCATCCCAGTACTACTCCAGCCTGAGCGCACTTAACTACGGAGTTTCCTCCACAGTTAAACCCAAAGCTTGCAACCCCATTTGCAAAACCTTCACCAAGTGTTGTGCCTTATGAACCATTCATTAGGAAGCCCCTTAAGCTCATCAATTGATAAGTAGGAGATGATTTCCACAGCTAGTCAAATTGTGATGTGAATATCAGGATTTAACTGTGTGATTTTTGAGTCAAACTTGGTGAAGGGGCTTCCTAATGAATGGTTCATAAGGCACAACACTTGGTGAAGGTTTTGCAAATGGGGTTGCAAGCTTTGGGTTTAACTATGGAGGAAACTCCGTAGTTAAGCGCGCTCAGGCTGGAGTAGTACTGGGATGGGTGACCTCCCGGGAAGTCCCGGTGCTTCACCCCTGTGAGCATCACCTAGATCCAATGAGTGCTAAGTGTTCCATTTATTCTCATGAGAGATGGATTCATGTTGAATCACTACTCATGAAACGTGGGTCATCAAGTTTGACTCAAAAATCACACAGTTAAATCCTGATATTCACATCACAATTTGACTAGCTGTGGAAATCATCTCCTACTTATCAAGGAATAAGAACTGCTGATACAAATAAATAAAGAGGAAGAATTGGAAAGACAAAGAGAACAATTGAGATTTTTATGCTCAAGAAGGCAATTGAATTGTGAAGCTACACCATCTTCCAATGTTGGAGTCATATCATCATCTCTTTTTGAGGAGACACTAATTTTTAGATTTGACGATGTACACACTCCATCATGTCATGTTGAAGGCACACCATCAACATATCAAGTAGGTGATATTCCATCTTTTGTGTTTTATTGCCAAGGCACATCATCTTCAATTCAAGGTACACAAAGCACTCAACCTTGGGTGATCCCACAATAATGGTTTCCACTTTTTGACGAATTTTGACATTGTAATCAATATTTTTGCAACAAACATCATGTTCAACTGACTATAACTAGAAAACTATAAATAATTTTAAGATGACATAAACTAATGATTTTGAGTACTTTGTTCCTACTTTGTAACCATATTTTTTAATCTGAAAAAAAAAAATATTTAGGTCAATTTTTTTCATCTCCTTCAAAAAGTGGTACATAATAAAATTCAATATTTTAAAGAGTGATAGTCTACTTGACACACATAACCTTTTTTCTAGAAATGATAATGATGTAATTCTTTTAGTGTTAGATTCATAACATCAATATCTAGAGGATGCATTTGGTTTGATTCATTTTGGTTGAATATTGTATAGTTTATGACATTTTGAACTGACACGAATTGTAATTCAGACATACGTTTTGTTTGACACAGATAATTTGAAGTCAATTCATCAGAAACCTTTTTTTTTTTTTTGAATAGAAAGGTATCTCAATAAGCTAGTTCCTACATATTTTTCAAAAAAAATTTGACCTAATTTACTAATTTTCCTAAGGTGTTGAAGTCATTTGATGCTTAATCGGTAATGAAACTATAATGAGTTAAACTCATATCTGAAAGTCTTAATGAATATAATATGTATTACAATTATAATCGTTAGAAAGCTTGCTCCGAGTAGCACAAACTTGACATTTTTTAATTTTACAGTAGGAGATCATTCAATCTCAATTTTAGGGATCAAAAGAGCCAATTTCATTTTTTCTCCAGAAAACAACACCAAAAATTTGTAATTTGAGATGTTCGCATGAACATTATGTTTGCTCAAACATGTCTAATATGTTCGTGTGAACACATGTTTGCATGAATGTATGAGAAAAATAATCTATTAATCAAAAATTTAATTTAACATGTTCGTGTGAACATGTAAAATTATTTGTGTTCGCATGAACATACAAAAAGGGCAAATTTATCAAGATCTCAAACGAAAAAGAGGAATTTTAATTGCAAAATCACCGTTACAAGTATGTTTGCACAAACATATTAGCAAAGTATGTTTGCATGAACACATTAGAAAAGTATATTCACACAAAAATACCTTATTTAAACTCAATGCGTTCATGCAAATATAAAATAATTATATGTTCACACGAACATTATTTGCATGTTCAAGGAAACATACATAAAATTCAATATGCAAATTTTTCATCATTTCGCAATTTCTTTCGTCCCCCAAAAGTGGTACCCAGTATTGTGGGTTCACCCCCTTATGTTGATGTTCAAAATGTTGAGGGAATGGAAGAGATTATAACACCTTCTAGAATTCATTTTATAAGACCAAAATATTTAATTGATATTGATACTAATATTTTGAAATTGATGCTTGACAAGATTAGTAAGTGCACTTGTCAAAGAAAAGTTAGTCATATGTGGAGATTATTTTTTGAAGAAAAAAATATTATAGGTCAATACCAATTATTTGTTGAAATGATGAAGAATTTAAGATTTAGGCCTATCATGAAGATTCTTGGGCTAAGAATGATGCACGATTCAAATGAAAAAAGAATTGTGAAGAATCTAATCAGTGTTTATGACAAATTAGGTTCTAAATCACACACCAAAGATAGTAATATAACAAGACGAGTACTTACATCAAAAATAGCAAGTATCCAAATGAAGAAAGCTTGACTCATGAGAAAGACAAGCAAAAAATTAAAAATCAGTTGAGGTATTCTAAGGAGAGCCATGCTAAGGCATGAGAGATTGGAAGATCTAGAAAAAAATGAGTTATGGACATTTAGTGGTAGACTAACATTAAAGGATAAAGAAATTAATGAAGCTTTGAAATCATTGATTGAATATTTTTGAAAAAATAACACATGTGTTTCCCCTAATCAAAGAGGTTTTGAAAGAAGGAGGATTGGTAGGAAAAATCATGACCCATATGCAAAATATTTGTTGCACTCAATTCAAACACAATTTTTTTGCAAAGTTTACTGGTATGTACCCTCAATTATGAATAAGTCAATGATTTTTTGAGATGGATAAACCTTTTTATGTGAAGATAAATCACAGACACACACAACTTTTTGTTATAGCATACATATTGAATCTTCTAACCATTTTGATGTTTTAAGGCATATATATGTGTTTTTGCATTCTAAGTTTGTTTTGCAGGATTGTGACATAAATGAGCCACCTAGATCTTCAAAGGAATTCATATCCAACATTTTATGTAAAATAAGGGATGGCCAAAATTTTTAAAAGACATCATGCTTGTATGGTACATGCTTATTTTGTGGTTCTTTGCAACTTTTACCAACTTGCGAACATATGGATAGTACACATGCAATTGGAAATAAAATAGTAGATTATGGAAAATACAAGACAATGACATATACTCTAAAAGATGAGAAATAGGGTAAAAGATGTGATTTAGTCATTGAAAAGTTTCTAGTGTATGAGCTCATGAAGATTTTTCATGAAAAAATTATTTACGAGTATGCAAGGCATATACATAGAGCTTGATGGCTAGATTTGGAATCCAAGTTATGTAAGGATACATTTCCATTGATTACCATTGTTCTAGTTGTAGACTTCACATAGAACTAAACACTACAACCAAAAAATGGGGTGCAAGAAAAGTATTATACATCTCAACAAGTTTCCATATTTGTTTGCATAACATTCATGCATTCACCTACAAGTACAAAGGATGATAGGAAGATTTTGAGGGAATACCATTTTTACTTTAGCAATGATTGATCACGTTCTATAGAGTCTATACATTTTTGTTTTCAACTATTTTATGGAGATTTGGGTAACAGGGGCATACAATATTGTCACCACTTTATTTGGTTAAACAATTGCACATCTCAATTCATGAATGCATGGATGTTCTATTTTTTGAGCAAGATGCACAAGTTGTCTAGAATTCAATATATGTGAAATTTCACAGAGGCTGGTCATGGAAAGGGAGAGCATGATGGTGTAGGCACATGCATCAAAAGAGCCTTAACTCATGAATAAATAAAGTGCAAAGATGGAGCAATATTGACAGACACAAAATCCATCTCTAGTCATGTAACACTACAATGGGTCTAGGTAAGGAAGATGATTCTACAGTTCATAGATTTTTTTGGTTGATAGGTAAAACTAACATTGCACCATATGAGGATTTTTGCACACTAACAAGATCAAGTTAGTTGCACTCTTTTAGAAGCTTTGATGTAGGTTCATGGAGTATCCACACATAAAAAATGACATGCTGTTGTCCATCATGTGTAGAGAAAAATTGGGATGACTATGAGCTGACTAAATGGTTTGACAAATGGGATATATAGATTTTGGACCCAATTGAAACCTATCATCCCCCACAAGCACTAGAAATGGTAGAGATGAATTCATCCATTGACATTGACTACTTGTAACTTTATAACTTTTACATAAGTATTTTTTGAATTAATGATCGCATTTTGTGCATTTATCACTATAGGCCATTTTTGTTTTTGTTACTGCACCTGAAGAGAATGAAGAAGGGACATATTATTATTTGTATCATTTTATCCAATCCAAACAAAAATTGGATCACTTGGTTATAGATGGTGAAGGTTTAGAGTACCATATCGATGTCGTGGTCATAATTGGCACATGGCTTAGATGATGTTCTATGAAGAACCCAAACTTTTGGTTATTTGAGGATAGAAAAATAGATAGGAAGATTCTACATTATTCAACCTTGTTGTCACATTAGTCAACCTTTTTGTCACATCAAATTTCCACTTGATAAAATATGGTGGAAAACCACATAATAAGACTCTTTGGAAAGCTTGAATCAGACCATGAGGCAATACTTGGGACATTAAAATGTAAAGCATATTGAGTCAGTTCATTACAGAGAGAGAGAGAGAGAGAGAGAGGGTCAGGGGCATGTTGAATCATAAGGCCCTCACCTTTTGATTTTGGTTGTGTTATGCTCCATTAGGTGAGCCTTGTACATATAATAAGGGTCATTGGACCTAGGTGTGATAGTTAGGGTATTGGATGTCATTTAATGTCCTTAGAATAGTCATTATTTTGGCATAAAAATCAAGGCATACATTTCCATAGGGAAATTAGTAACCTAAGGGATGAGTCATTAGTCATAAGCATCAAATTACTAAGGAATGGCCTAAATAACAAGTTAGTAGTGTTAAGAAGAGCAAGCAAGAAAAATCCAAATGTTCCCATATTGCAATTTTGTATTTTTTGCAAAATGCTAATTTTGAAAGAAATTGTGGATTTACCTTTTAAAACTTGAAAGAGGCCAATGCAAAGCATAACAATGAAGGGGAAATACCTAGGAGGAGATATAAAGACTTTCCAGACCCTAAAATGAGAGAAGTTAATATCATTGTGTATGGTTAGCATGCTATAGCATGGTATTCGAAAACAAAATTACTAAGTTTCTAAGTTTTAAGGAATGACTGTACTAGTTTCCATGGTAGATTGGCTTTTTTAGAACAATTTTGTTTTAGGAATTTTGGTTTGATTGTCTGTCTTTTCATAGTTGCTCAAAAAGTTGCTTGACAACTTTTGAGAAACTTCTTAAAAAGCTTGTAAACTCTCAAAAAATCTTTCCCAAAGGGTCAGTAGGTTCAAACTAACCCTATAAATATTGGGGACAACCTATATTAGCCCTTATAGGTGAGTGATAGTTATGATGTACTTATTTTGGCAAGAAATCAATAAAATAACCTATTTTTCTTGTAAAATTCTATGTTTCAAATTATTGTACAAACTAGTACAAACATTAAGATGACCCTATGAGTTAGAGGCGTGAGTTACCTTTAATTTTCACTTGGTTTCATTTTTTTTTATCTTTTGTAGTTTTCTTGAGTTATTCAAGTTTTGCTAAAGGTGTCCAGAAATCAACAGTGAACCAAATGTTTCACTTAGGGTATTGTTGTTTTGGCATTTTACACCAATGGAATTTGATGCCCCCTAGTGGAAAGCAACCCATATTAGTATACTTCATGATTTTTTAGGTTTTACAAATGGCAAAGGAATGAATTTTTCCACCATACCCTAGGTGTATGCTTCATACATGCACCATTCCACATTTCACTGCAATCACTATAACTTTTTCTATAGAGTGATCCAAGGTCTATCACTTTGGATTTGGACTTGTTTCAGATGCCCCTAGATGTTCCAATAATTATTTTTCAGATTGACATGTGTGAAAGGGTACTTTTAGTGTAACTACAACCTAATTAGGCCTATCAACACTTTTGAAATGTTGTTACAACAATGGCTCCTAGTCTCTTCCAGTTTGTGAGGTTTATATATGTCTTATATGTCCTAAAAGGGTATTTTAATATCACTTTAAACTCTATCTTCATTTATGGTTTTTCCATATTCTATTCAATTTATAGTTTGAAGGGCTACTAGCCTTTTCAATGGCACACTGCTGTAATTGTATATCACTGTTGTTTGGACACAATAGAATCACTTTATCTGCTATATAGAAACCTTAATAGGTCTAAGGTATTTTTTTATTCTATTCCAGGGTCATTGTTCTCTTTTCATTCATGTTTTTGGGTATGTTCCCTTATTAGGCTTTTGGAGAACCCTTATGTTTTGGTGCTTTTGAATTTAGGAAAACCTAGTGATTAGGTTCCCTACCTTTTTTGGGTTGTGATAACCTCTGATAAGTTCATTATTGATGCTTGTGATAACTGTCCCAAAACTAAACCCTCTTTTTGGGAAGTTTGAAGGATTCCAAACTTGTCTAATCGCCTAGTGGCTTGCCTTTTAGAAGCTTCCACCATGCACTGTTGTATCACAACCTATCCTAAGTGAACTATCTAGGATCCTTAGGTGCCCTCTTTGATAAGTCTAGAATGGGTGCTCCTGCACCAGTCATCTACTTGACTATGACATGTTTGATAATTGGAAATCTCCATTTAAACTCAAGTCTCCATTTAAAGGTGGCTATGAGCTTTTTGTTGTTCTGTTAAGATCAATAATATATTTTGATGAGAAATTTAAGGGATCATGCCACACTTGAGTATCCTATCTTTGCAAGTCCTATAAATGCAAGGCCATTGATGAATAGGAATTTCTAATTGAAATATATGTGCTACTGGAATGAAGTGTGTGACCAAATTCTTTTCCTACTAATGAGCTAATTTGAGGCTTCACTTCACATTTCTTTGTGGTCAAATCTATAGCACTTGTTACTTCTCTGTTTAATTTTTTTTTGTTTGTGTACATGTGCACTCTTTCCCAATAGCTATAGGTTTTGTCTCTTCATCCTAAGTAATTGACATACCTTGGATGGCACTAAGATAACCATTTTCTTTTGAAATGTCCTTTTCTCTTAGATTAATCTCCCTATTAAATAGGTTTTGTATATCTTCCTTTGTATATTTAATAGATGTAGCTACAATTCCTCTATATATTAAGCTTTTGTCCATAGGAATGAGAAGGCATGCTGAGTGAGGCAACCTATTGGTCAATATATAAAAAATGTAGTTCTTAGCCATGCCACTAATGGGAATAATTTCAATTTTTTTTTTAGAATCAGTACTTCAATTTTCTTTAAAGAATAATATATATTGATTTCAATGTCTTTGAAATATCTATAGCTGGTAGCTAATTGCTTATTCATTGTCTTTCACTAGTCATGGGAAACTAAGGTATTTGTTTACCTAATAGGTCCTAGGAATCTTAACCAGGGTCCTAAAATAGTCCTACATGGACCCATTTGACCTAAATATGTAAAGAGCAAAAATTGCACAAAAGTTGCAATGTTGCTCAAAAAGTTGCTTGAGGAACTTTTGTAGTTTTTGTAAAAAAGTTGCAAATGGAAGTTTGGGAAGTTGTAACTATTCATGCTTGGGTATGTGAGCATGACAAATACTTTTTCAAATGTTAGAAGGTTTCTAGTTAGATTTGCATTTTAAAGAAAATTTTACAACTTTTGTAATTTTGCACAAAAAGTGCACCTTTTGCAAAGTTCACTAGATTTCACTTCTAAGACTTGGAAAAGGTTCCAAACTATTAACAAAAAAAAAAAAAAAACACCTAATCCTAGGCTATCTTGATCCAAAACTCAAAAAGACACAATTTTGCCTAATTAGCAACTTTTTCTCATATCTTGCACAAAGTAGCCTAGCCATATATATCTTGCTCATATCTCTCTCACCATTCATTGTATGATCAAATTGACTATTCTATTAGCTCCGAGTGGTCAGGTAAACCCTAGCTGATAGAATGTTTGTAATATCCATGTCCAAATTTGATTGAAACTTGCTATATTTGCATTTAGAAATTTTGTCAAACACTTGTACAATAGATGGGTATAAACATCTCAATATGCCTCCAAATTAGCTGCTTAACTCCTTCCAAAGTGTAGATAAAATGAGGGCATCAAATGACCCTTAAATGCCAAGTGTATCTTCTTCATGAATTGCTGCAAAAAATCGATAAGCTTCAATCCAATGACTAAACTATCACCTCTGGAAAATGCAACAATATCACCTGATAGTTTCACAACCTCAAAGTTTCCAATCAAAGGGAATTATTATTCTCAATAACTGAAATGTCTTGTAGAAACCCTTGGCTCCAAAAGTGCATAAGCAAATGTCAATATCAAATTTGGATTCCCTACAATGAGGCTCTCTCCTCTATTTATTCTATTCCTTCACACCTTCTAGAAGAACATAAAATATTATTTTATTGTACTTTTGTAGAAGCTTCCTCCTAATTCCTACCAATAATTAGTTGTGCTTCTAAAAGATTCCCTTTTCCATATAATATAATATTATTTTAGTGACTTATGATTTAATATTTATTTTAGTCACTTTTTAATTAAATTAATTAAATATAAAGTCACCTTTTAATTTTTAAATTATTTAATGACTTTATAAGAAATTAATTTAATTATTTCACCTTATTTCTTCACTTAGCCTTCAAAGAATGAAAGGCTACGAACTCCAT
The DNA here is from genome assembly GCA_028749045.1 of Cupressus sempervirens. Taxonomy (NCBI): domain Eukaryota; kingdom Viridiplantae; phylum Streptophyta; class Pinopsida; order Cupressales; family Cupressaceae; genus Cupressus; species Cupressus sempervirens. The sequence continues at coordinate 50,831,477 of CM053793.1, read as the reverse complement.
TGAGAGGTTAAAAAGATGCGAACATTGCAATCGACCTCTGTAGAAATTCATTATCCCCAAGCAATCTCAACTCTAGATGTTGCAAAATCTCCTCACTCTCCCATGTATCATCCTCAATAGGTAGGTCCTTCTATTTAATCAAATATTCTCAAATGACATAGCTTCTTAACTACTTCTCTTTAAAATATAATATAGCCTTTGGTATCAAAATCAACTTCCCCTTATCATCTAAGGGGGGTAGAACCATAAAAGGAACCACATGATGTCCCAATGCTTTCTTGAGGCATGATACATAGAAAATATTGTGCACTTTGCTATCTGCTAGAAATTCTAGCTCATAAGCCACCTCACCCACACAGCTAATGACCTGGAAGGGTGCATAGTATCATAGCTTAAACTTCTCTACACCACTCTTCTTGAGATTAGACTATCTATAGGGTTGCAACATCAAATACACCATGTCCCCAATGTCAAAAGAGAATTCCACTCTCTTCTAGTCTGCATACTATTTTTGTTGGTTCTGTGCCTTCCAGATGTTTTCACAAAGAGCCTTCATGATATCCTCCATTTTTTGTAACATTTCTCTAGCACTAGGTACTCTACTATCACTCATCAACAAATTAATAAATCTAGGAGCCTCATAACCGTACAAGGCCATGAATGGTGTCATCTAAATAGAAAGATGGTAAGTGGTATTGTAGCAGTAATCAAAAAGGTAAATCCACTTAATCCACTGGTTTTGCTATAGAAAAATACAATTTCTACCATACCCTTCCACCCATTTGTTGACTATCTTCATCTGTCTGAGGGTGGTAACTAGTACTCAGAGAAAGCTCGGTTCCACACAATCTAAAAGCTCCTGCTAGAAATTGTTCATAAACCAACTATCTCAGTCACTAGCAATGTTTCATGGTAATCCATGCAATCTAAACACCTCACAAAAAATAGTTTGGCAACCTATATGGCTGAATATTAAATAGTGACCAGAAAGAAATGTGAAAACTTGGTCAAGCTATCAACCAGCACATATACACAATCCTTACATTACACTTTTGGCAACCTTGTGATGAAATCCATGAATATACATTCCCACTTCTAGTATGGAAATTGAAGTGGCTGTAATAAACTAGCAGGATGTGTATGGTCCTATTTGTTTGCTAACAAACAACACACTCCCTCACATATTATAGAAAATTAGATTTTAGTCCCTTCCAAGTGAACCTCTCTTGAACCTATTGATAGGTTTTGAAATACCCAGGCTGGCTTACCAATGGTGACTCATGAAAAAACCTTAATATTATGTTTTTTACTTCTGATCCTGGAGTGAAGAAGATCATCCCCTTATAAATGATAAGATCATTCACCACCATGTACCTATCATCCTAGAGTGACCCATCAATAATACTTGGAGCCCAAGAATCCATAGCATATTCTACGACAATCAAATGACTCCAGTCCTTTGAAACCTTAGCCATAGAGCTCAAATGTGGTTGGTGAGACAATGCATCAATGACTATATTCTATGAACCTTTGACAAAAGAAATTTCAAAGTTGTAAGATTGCAACTTGCTTACCCACTTCTTTTGATGATCATTAAGATCTCGCTGCCCAAGGAAATGTCTTAACCTATTATGGTCTATTTTTACAATGAACTTACAACCCACTATGTATTGCCTAAACCTGGCCAATGCATGCATAATGGCCAACATTTCCTTGTCATATATAATGTAGCTCCTCTTAGGACCTCTTAGCTTCTTGCTCTCATATGCAATTGGATGTTTGTATTTCATAAGGATAGCTCCAATCCCCTCACTTTAAGTGTCACACTGCAACTCAAAGGGTTTAGTGACACCTAAGAGTGTAACGATCAGTAACCTTAACTCAAATTTCCTCAAACTCCTTATTGTGTATACCATGCCTCTCAACAAGCCTAGCATCAACAAAATTGTGTGTCACACTTGTATCAAGAAGGGCAATAATATTTTGACTAGCAAGAACCCCTCACACCCTAAAAGATCCTTCTTGCTAAATACTTGTGAAATGAGCCTCTTTAAGCTTCACTTCTTCATCTAATTCTTCATCATGTTCCAATTTTCATGATTCTAACTCATTAATTTTAGATTGCTGGTCTAAATTAGAATCTTCAATTAGTTCCCACATTGCACAATTTGACTTCCCCTTACATTTCATAGGGTAGTCATGGATAATATCATATGGTCCCTTAGAATAGAATCATAGTTTCCTCTTCCTTAAATCATTAAGAGTCTCATGGTCAAATGGAAAAGTAGACTTACCTTTAGCTTTGTGCTCCTTCTTAGGAAATTTCTTGTTGTTACAATTGTAAAATGTTTCTTTTTACGTAAACTTGCTGGTAGAGGCAGTGAACTCCATTCTTCATGCCTTATTCATTGCTTCTTGTAGCGAGGGAGTATCAAATGCTTTCAACCAACCCTTCAATGGCTCCATAAATCCTTCCATGAATATGACCACCAATATTCTTTCACTGATGTTAGGAACCATGACCGATAACTATTGGAAGTCATTCACATAAGCATTAAGGGAACCATGCTCTTTTAATTGTGCCAATTCATGGAAACTCACCTTAGGATCTTTGACATCAAACCTTTCAATTAGCCTATTGGTAAACTCCTCATATGTAGTGATAATTTTATGTCCAAGAGTGACTAACCCATTATACAACCACTTGTGAGCAACTCCTTCAAGATGTAGTGTGGAAAATATTATGGCATCCTCTTTAGGCATTGGTCTCAAAGAAAGATAATTATCAAGCTTTTGAACCCAAGACCTAGTTGTGCATTTGTTACTTCCATCATAGTAAGACATGGAAATCTTAACAAGTGTTTCTTGATAGTCATTTTTGAGAGCATAGTGATAATTCCTTCCTCCTCTCCTATTTCTTTGATTCATGAATTGATCAAATGTCCATATTTCTCTCATATTAGGAGGGAGAGTGGTATACTCCAAGTAGGCCTATCTAGCTTCATCTCCAAAAGAAATAGCTAGAGTAGCATGTGGTTGTTATTCTCTTGGTCTAAAGGTTTGAAAAAGAGGCCTAGGGGTTAACCCTCTAGTATCTTCAGCATGATGTATAGACCTTTCCTCATTAACTCCACTATTTTCAACTGTGTTTTGATTTTGAGTGGGTTGCTGATCCATTTTTGCTAATAAGTGTGCCATCATATCAAGCATGGTATCAAATTTCATTTCAGCTCTTGAATCCCTATTTTCTTCTTCAGCCATATTTTGAACTATTTTTTCAGTATCTCTTTCTCTTAATGCTTCTAAGAATGGATTCCCTTCAACTTGAGGATTTTGATATTGTTATCTTTATTTTTCCCTACTATAATATCTGATTTCTCTCTCACTCATCTATTGTTTGACTAATAACCAGATGGCAGGATGAAAGCTTTGATACCACTATAATATCCTTGTCCAATAATTGAAACTTGCTAAATTTTCTTTTAGAAATTTCGTCAAACACTTGTATAGAAGAGGGGTATAAACTTCCTAATATGCCTTTGAATTAGCTACTTAACTCCTTCCAAAGTGAAAATAAAATGAGGGCATCGAATGACCCTTAAATTCAAAGTGTATCTTCTTCATGAATTGCTACAAAAACTCAATAAGCTTCAATGGGATGACTAAAATATCACCTCCAACAAATGCAACAATATTAATTGATAGTTTTATAGCCTCAAATTTGCTAATCAAATAGAATTATCATCCTCAATGACTAAAATGTCCTACAGAAACCCTTGGCTCCACAAGTGCACAAGCAAATGTCAATATCAAATTTGGACGCCCTATAATGAGGCTCTCTCCTCTATTTATTCTATTCCTTCACCCCTTCTAGAAGAACATAATTTTTTTTTTTTTTGTACTTTTCTAGAAGCTTCCTTCTTTCCAACAATAATTTTTTGTGCTTCTAGAAGATTCGCTTTTCCATATAATATAATATTATTTTAGTGACTTATGATTTAATATTTATTTTAGTAACTTTTTAATTAAATTAATTAAATATAAAGTCACCTTTTAATTTTTAAATTATTTAATGAGTTTATAAGAAATTAATTTAATTATTTCACCTTATTTCTCCACTTAGCCTTCAAAGAATGAAAGGTTAAGAACTCCATGAAGAGGCTAAAAAGATGGGGACATTACAATGTTCTTTGGCACACCAAACCAAAATGTCCCTAAGTCACTAAATATCATAGGGCAGTGATCTTTGATAGGGCATATCTTGTAGCTAGTGTGAGATATCAGTGCAATTCCATGTGCTATAGGACTGTGTTGCGCAGACCTACAAAAATATCTCACTTTTTGGAGATATTACACCATTTTGATTTTGTGACACCATCTCGGGTGATGCTAAAACTTATAGTGTTGGCCAATACAAAGTTGCCAACTGCCAAATCTCCTTTACCATTAGTCATGGAATCAAACTGTGTATTCCATTAGCTCTAAGTGGCTAAGAAAACCCTAGCCCTAAGAACATCCCATCTCTTTTAGTGCTTGAACATTCTCAAGGACGCTGAATCAAAATGTCCCTAAAAGTCACTAAATACCATAGGGCAACAATCTTTGATGGGGCATATCTCAGAGCTCGTGTGAGGTATTGATGCAATTCCAGGTGCTATAGGACCATGTTGTGGAGACCTAGAATAACCTCTCTATCTCTTTGGAGATCTTACTCCATTTTGATTTTGTGACATCATTTTAGGTGATGTTGAAACTTGTAGTGTTGGCTAGTACAAAGTAGCCAACTACCAAATTTTGCTCACCATTCATCATGGGATTAAACTATTTATTCTATTAGCTCTAGGTGGTTAGGTAAACCCTAACCCCAAGCTCATCATGTCCCTTTGAGTGCTCAAATATTATCAGGCATGCCGAACCAAAACATCCCAAAGAGTCACTTAATGCCATAGGGAAATAATCTTTGATGGGGCACATTTTGGAGCTCATTTGAGGTATGGCTGTGATTCTATTTGTTATAGGACTATATATTAGAGACCTAAAATAACTTCTCTAAATTTTTGGAGATCTTACATCATTTTAATTATGCAATACCATCTCGGGTGATGCTATAACTTGTAATGTTGGCTAGTACAAAGTTGCCAACTGCCAAATCTCCCACATCGTTCATTGTGGGATTGAACTATCTATTATACTAGCTCTAGGTGGCTAGGTAAACCCTAGCCCCAAGCTTGTCCCATCCCTTATAGTTCTCAAACATTCATTGGCATGCCAAATGAAAATGTCCCTAAGAGTCACGAAATGTCATAGGGTAGCAATTCTTGATGGGGCATATCTCAGAGCTTGTGCGACGTATGGATGCAATTAAATGTGCTATGAGAATATCTTATAGGGACCTACAATAACCTCTCTCACCTTTTGAAGATCTTAATCCATTTTATTTTTGTGACACCATTTTAGGTGATGCTGAAACTTGTAGTGTTGGCTGGTACAAAGTTGCCAATTGTTGAATCTCCATCACCCTTCATTGTGGGATCAAACTATATATTTTATTCACTTTGAGTGTCTAGGTAAAGCCTATCTCCAAGCTCATCTTATCCCTTTGAGTGCTCGAATGTTCTCGGGCATGTTGAACCAAAACATCACTAAGATTCACTAAATTTCATTAGGTAGCTACCTTTGATGGGGCATATCTCAAAGATTGTGTGAGGTATGGATGAAATTCTAGATGCTATAGGACCATTTTGCAGAGGCCTACAATAACCTCTCTCACTTTTTGGAGATATTTATCTATTTTGATTTTGCAATGCCATCTTAGATGATGCTGAAACTTATAGTGTTGGCTAGTACACAATTTTCAACTGCCAAATCTTCCTCACCATTCATTGTGGGAGTGAATTGTCTATTATGTTAGCTCTAGGTGGTTAAGGAAACCCTAGCCCTAATCTCATCCCATCCCTTTGAGTCCTTGAACATTCTTAGCTACATTAAACCTAAAAATCCCTAAGAGTCACTAAATGTCATAGGGCAACAATCTTTTACGGGGTACATCTTGAAATTCATGTGAGGTATGAATGTGATTCTAAGTGCTATAGAACCATGTTGCAGAGACCTAAAATAACCTCTCTCACTTTTTGGAGATCTTACTCCATTTTAATTTTGTGATGCAATCTCGGGTGATGCTAAAACTTGTACTGTTGGTTAGTACAAGGTTGCCAACTGCCAAATCTCCCTCACAATTTGTCATGGGATCAAATTATCTACTTTATTAGCATTGAGTGGTTGGGTAAATCCTATCTCCAAGCTCATCCCATCCCTTTGAGTGCTCAAAGATTCTCAGGCATGACAAACCAAACCATCCCTAAGAGTCACTAAATGCCACAAGGCAATGGTCTTTGATGAGGCATATCTTAGAGGTCATGCAAGGTATGAATGCAATTCAAGATGCTATAGGACTATGTTGTGGAGACCTACAATAACCTCTCTCACTTATAGTGTGGGCTAGTACAAAGTTTCCAACTACCAAATTTCCCTCACCATTAGCCATGGGATCAAACTATCTATTCCATTAGGTTTGGGTGGCCAAAGAAGTCCTAGCCGAAAGCTCATCCCATCCCTTTGATTGCTCAAATGTTCTCGAGCACATTGAACAAAAACATCCCTAAGAGTCACTAAATGCCATAGGGCAACAATCTTTGATGAGCATATCTCAAACTTTTTTCAAGGTATGGATCTAATTCTTGGTGCTATACAATTTTGTTGTAGAGACCTACAATAAGCTATCTCTCTTTTTGGAGATCTTACTCTATTTTTATTTTGTGATGCTATCTTGGGTGATGTTGAAACTTGTAGAGTTGGCCAGTACAAAGTTGCCAACTTCCAAATCTCCCTCACCATTCATCATGGGATAAAACTATCTATTTTTTTAGCTATGAGTGGATGGGTAAACCCTAGCCCCAAGCTCATCCCATCTCTTTGAGTGTTCAAACATTCTCAGGCACACTGAACTAAAATGTCCCTAAGAGTCACTAAATGCCATAGGGAAGCAATCTTTGATGGGGCATATCTTGAAGATTATATGAGGTATGGATGTGATTCTAGGTGCTATAATACTATATTGTAGAGATCTACAATAAATTCTCTCACTTTTTGGAGATCTTACTACATTTTGATTTTGTGATGCCATCTTGGGTGATGATGAAACTTGTAGTGTTGACCAATACAAAGTCACCAACTACCAAATCTCCCTCAACATTCATTGTGGGATTAAACTATATATTATGTTATATCTAATTAGCTAGGTAAACCCTAGCCCCAAGCTTGTCCCATCCTTTTGAGTACTCAAACATTCTTGGGCATTTTGAACCAAAATATCGCTAAGAGTCACTAAATGCCATAGGGTAGTGATCTTTGATGAGGCATATCTAAGAGCTTGTGCAAGGTATAGATGTGATTCCATGTGCTATAGGACCATGTTTTAGAGACCTACAATAACCTCTCTCACTTTTTGGATATCTTACTCCATTTTGATTTTGTGATGCCATCTCGAGTGATGCTAAAAATTGTAATTTTGGCTAGTACAAAGTTGCCAACTACCAAATCTCCCTCACGATTCATTTTGGGATCAAAATATCTATTCTATTAGCTATGGATGGCTAGGTAAACCCTATCCCCAAGATCATCCCATCTTTTTGAGTGCTCAAACATTCTCGGGTATGTTGAACAAAAATATCCCTAAGAGTCACTAAATTCCATAGGGTAGTGATCTTTGATGGGGGCATATCTCAAAGCTTGTGCAAGGTATGGATGTGATTCTAGGTGCTATAAGATTGTGTGGTAGGGAAATACAATAACCTCTCTCTCTTTTTGGATATCTTATTCCATTTTGATTTTGTGATTCCATCTTGGGTGTTGCTAAAACTTTTAGTGTTGGCTAGTATAGAGTTGCTAACTGTCGAATCTCCCTCACTATTTGTCATGGGACCAAAATGTCTATTGTGTTAGCTCTAGGTGGTTGGGTAAACCCTAGCCCCGAGTTTTTCCTATTCCATTGAGTGCTCAAATGTTCTTGGGCACACCAAACCAAAATGTCCCTAAGAGTTGCTAAATGCCATAGGGCAATGACCTCTGAGAGGACTTACCTTGGAGATCATGTGAGGTATGGATACAATTCTAGGTGCTATAGAACCATGTTTTGGAGACCTACAGTAACCTCTCTCACCTTTTGGAGATCTTATTCCATTTTGATTTTGCGATGACATCTCGAGTGATGTTGAAACTTGTAGTGTTGGTACGTTCAAAGTTGCCAACTACCAAATTTCTCTCACCTTTCATCATGGGATCAAACTGCCTCCTCTATTAGCTTTAGTTGTCTAGGTAAAAACTAGCCTCAAGCTCCTCCCATCCTATTGAGTGCTTGAACATTCTTGGGCATGCTGAACATAATCATCCCTAAGAGTCACTAAATGCCATAGGCTAGCAATCTTTGGCGGGCCATATCTTGGAGCTTGTGTGAGGTATGGATGCAATTCTAGGTGCTATAAAACCTTGTTGTAGAGACCTAAAATAACCTTGCTCACTTTTTGGAGATGTTATTCTTTTTTGATTTTGCAATGCCATCTTGGGTGATTCTAAGACTTATAGTGTTGGCCAGTACAAAGTTGTCAACAATTACATCTTCCTCACCAATCATTGTGGGATCAAACTGTCTATTATGTTAGCTCTGAGTGGCTAGGTATACCCTATCCCCAAGCTCGTCCCATATTTTTGAGCTTGGGGATAATCAGTTGGAATGGATGTCAAATGATGAAAATACCCTCTATGAATTTAGAAGAGGCATAAGGTGTTGGTCATTATTAACTTTTTTTTATATCATGAGCAATCACTATTGATGTTAAACTTGTATATAGGATCATTGAGTTATTGTCAAATATCATTACTTTCAATTTGGAACTATGAACTCAAGCTTTGTCCGAATGGAACAAAATGAAACACCACTATAGCTACATGTTTTCACTAGATGGAGTTAGTGGAAGGGGTGAACCCACAATAATGGGTTCCACTTTTGTGGGATGAACAAAATCCAAAAACTTTGCAAAATGCACTAATCACATTTATCATTTGTCGGTGCGAACATATTAAGCATGTTCACAGTGAACATACCTAATTAATAGGTTCACTATGAACATATTTTACAGTAACTGTGACAGTTTAAAACATCATTTTCTTAATTTCACTATTCATTTTTATGGCCCGTTGATTTTGACTTATACATTCGAGCTAATGTGCTTGACCTAGTTAGTGTGCCCCCTCATTCTCCTCTAGATTCTCATTGTTGCACTATTTTAGGTATGGCTATGTGTTATTATTTGAGTTTTTTAATGTTTTTTATGTTTTCAAAGCATATTCTAATATTAATTTAATAATTTTTATTATTTATTTATGTTACTTAATTCTATTAATTTAATGTTTATATTTTTTTGTATATGTTGCTTATATATTAGAAAAATATTAATATAGCATTAGAAAACAAATTTAGAAAAAAATTAGTGTTAAATTAGATAAATATTAGAAAATAAATAGTTTAGAATACTAGAAAAATATTAGAAAATATTAAAAAAATGGTTAATTTCTAGAATATCAAAACATTAGAAAAAATATGACATTAAAATATTATTTTTTATTAGAAAAACATTACATTTAAATATTAAAAAAATTACAAAATATATTTAAAAAATATCAATTTGGAAAATATTAGAAAACTATGAGAAAATATTAGGAAAAGCACTAGAAAATATTAGAAATGTATTAGAGAAAAACATTGGAAAATGTTTTTAAAAAAAATAGTCTTGAAAATTAGAAAATATTAGAAAAACATTATTAGTTTTATTAAGGAAAAAAAATTAGTTTAATTTGAAACAATTTTTTAAGGAAAATTTTAGTTTTATTATAAAAAGAATTAGATAAAATAAATTTAAAAAACATATTAATTTTATTAGAAAAATATTATATAAAATATTACATTTTTAAATATTAGAAAAACATTAGAAAATATTTTTAAAAATATTAACTTCTTCAAACTTAGAAAATAGTAGAAAGACATCATAAAAATATCATTTGAACCCTTTAGATGAAACCCTAATCTTTAACTCAAATCTTAATCTTAATAGATAACTAGATAACCCTAAAATCTAACCCTAACTATAATAAAAATCCTAATCTTTAAACCTTAACTCAAATTGAAACCCTAATCTAACTCACATTACCCTAGCTCAAACCCTAGAATCAAATCCTAATCAAATCTAAATCTAACACAAACCCTATTAGTCTGAACATGTAAGTTTGCTATAAATAAAACCAGGTGAACAAACCCTTAGATAGATCTCTATTTATCAAACCCTAGAATCACATGTGAGGTAATCTTAAACTTTTAGAAAACCCTTTAATCTAATCCGTTTGAACTATAATCAAACCCTTTATCTAAGTAATTTTACCATTGAGTATACTTGCTAAATCCTTTATAATGTTAATAAGTGAAGATTAGACCTCTTCATATAGTGGTTGTAAGAGAAGGTGACTTGAGCTATCCCTTTTACAACCCTAAGATTAACTAAAATTTCACTTTCAAGTGTAAGAAAAAAATTAATTTAAAATGTAAGATATAAATTAACAAAAAATAACTTCAAAAAGATTAATGTTTCATGACATTCCAAAAATATATTTGTCATTAACCATGGTAATCTAATGGATTCCACAATATTTTTCTTACTCCCTCCAAACAATAGAATAGCTTTAGAAGAAAAATATGTAAGAAGGAAGAAGGAAAATATCTATCCTTAATGTTTTTCAAGTCACTATGGGATCTTTCATAATATTGACTCCCCTTTAAATTTTTTCTCTATCAAGACAAATGTAGAAGTAGATAACACTCAAAACTATTCACACTCAAAGGTCTTTACATGGATTTTGATGTCTTAGAGAAGTTATTATTTGTATTTAAAATATATTATTTCTCATCATTTCACTTGGAGATATGAAAGAGAGCTCAAGGAGTAATATAAAGGGGTTGTAATGAAATATATTTTAAATACCAAGTCATGTCGATGCATGAAAATGTTACTTATGTGTTGAATTAAAAATTAAAAATATACAAGTAGTCATTTGAAAAATACATTCTAATTCACCACTACTGAGTTTAATGTGCATATTTTTTTATTTATGTAATAAATAAATATTAGTAAAGAAAAACAAATAAATTAGTTGGAAAAACTCAAAATTTTAAAAATGGAGATTGTAATGACTTGTCTATTCTATTAAACTTGGTGTATAACTATAAATTAACATCTTAAAATGGTTTGACATTTAATAATATCACTAAAGTACACTAACATTAAGTTGTATATGCATCATAATACTTCATTGAGAAAATATCCATATAGAAGTCATTAAATGCAAGAAGAAACATAACCATCTTAACAATGCATGTGTCACTAGTGAAAATTAAATAAAATCTTTTCAAAAATTGCTAGGTATTTAAAATATCATATGTTTTCAAAAATAGTGGAAGCAATAATATATATTTAGAGTAATTACTATCACATACAACCATAGTTAAGCAGGTGTTACTTACAACAAGTCAATTTGTGATATTCAAATTATGATATTTTTGTTAGGATTAAACTTGGTGGGCTACAAGAAAAATTTGTTAAGTCATGTTTCATGAATAGAGGTTAACAACAACCCAACTCTCATGAGAGGAAATGGAAAAATTATCATTCCTTTTATCTAAGGGAAAGGTACTGGTAATGGCAACATAACTAATTAAAGTTAATGTTTTAGCTTATGGCCAATAGGAGATGTTAAACACAAAAGGGTCAAAATATGATTTAAAAATATGTTAACTAATACAAAACCTCCATTTCACCAAAAACCATTTTAGTGATATCAGCAATTGTTATGGACAAATGTCCAAGTGTTGGTTCATAAATCTCTAGTAGTGGTGCATAAATGGATCAATTAGGAGCCTATATATATATATATATATATATATATATATATATATATATATATATATATATATATATATATATATATATATATATGTATGTATGTATGTATGTATGTATGTATGTATGTATGTATGTATGTATGTATGTATGTATATGTATATGTATATGTATATATATATATATGTATGTATATATATGTATATATATACACACACATAAATATATACATATACATATATATATATATATATGTACATATATATGTGTACATATATATATGTCCATATATATATATATATATATATATATGGACATATATATATGTACACATATATATGTACATATATATATATATATATATATATATATGTATATGTATATATTTATGTGTGTGTATATATATATATATATATATATATGTACATATATATTGTACATATATATATATACATATATATATATACATATGTACACACACACACACACACACATATATATATATATATATATATGTACATATATATATGTACATATATATGTGTACATATATATATGTACATATATGTATATATATATATGTACAATATATATATATACATATATATATATATATGTACATATATATATATATATATATGTACATATATATATATATATGTACATATATATATGTACATATATATATGTACATGTACAATATATATGTACATATATATATGTACATATATATGTACATATGTATATGTATATGTATATATATATGTATATGTATACATATACATATGTATATGTATATACATATACATGTATATACATATATATATATATATATACATACATATGTATATATGTATATACATATAAATATATATATGTATATACATATACATATATATATGTGTATATATATATGTATATGTATGTATGCATGTATGTAACATGTTTTTGCACATATAAACTTGATCCACTAATAGAGTTTGTATTGTATGAAAATGAATGAGCACTCAATTATTTCACCTTGAACAATAACTTGTAGGTTTCCCCTAGGTGACACTCATTTAAAACCACTTTACATCTAGATCAATACCTTTAACCATTTCCAGAATTGAAATTAGCCTATTATAATGACTTTTTACTCATAATAAATTACATATCTCACATTTTACATAGTTATAATTAAATAATTATATTGATATATTAGAAACATTATAGTATCAAATTTATTATTTTACCATATTCATCAATTTAAAGACATTATCTTTTGGATTCAATTTATGAATAATAAAATAAAATAAAAAAGTTCTATTTTTATGCATGTTCACATTAGATCTAACACTCAAACCATGCTAGGGGAGAAGAGACAAAATGTGTGTACCATTACTTTGGGGGTTCCTGTTAGTTAGTACATGGATCCTATTCCAAATTTTTTCTTCACTACCCAAGGTGGCTAGTTGGAAAATCCAAATCAAAATTTGATCCCATTTGGAAATAATTCACAACATATAACAACTCAATTACATGAAGGTAGCTAAAAAGCTTCATTTCATTTAATCAAATGGGACATGCAAGATCACCTATATAAAGATTCTTAAATATTGATGCGAAACTCTTACACATACATAGGTTGCAATTCTTTCAATACTCTTGATGCATCAAGTATAACTTTGATATCTTTTGATATCAAGTATTTTTTGATCTTCGAGGACTTTCATTTTCCGTACTCTAGATAATTGTTTTGGTTAGAACTTAGCTAATAGGATCCTATTTTCTATTTTTTTATATAGAAGAAGTTTCACAACAGTATTTCTTTGTTTTGTTCTTAGCCTGAGATTCTTCAAAAGACATTGGCCATCATTCCTTAAATTTCACTTTCATTCCCCCTATATGTTGATGATGGATGTAAGGAAAATTAGTATCTTACCTAGGCTAAGGCCTATAATTCATCTAGCATTTTTCCAATATTGACCCACTCTTCCTACAAATTTAATTTTAGTTCAATAAGAACATTAAAAACTCTCTTATTAATTTAAATATTAATAGGATTACAATAGATTTTTTTTATTAAGTTATCTATATATACATATATTTAAATTATCTTCATAATTTGTTCCTCGGCTTCCACTAGAAACCTGAAAGGTCCAGTATGAACTTGTAAGACATGTATATGTGATGCAAGTGTCAACTTATTCAAATAACTTATATTCAAGCACTATATTATAGACAACAACAAACTATAATTGTATATATATTTTTTATAACTTTACTTTATTTTATTACTACACTTTTTAGTTGTGAGCCTTAAATTTTATTTCTAAATCATTTTCAAACCCTAATAAATATTATATCCTAACTTCAAACTCAAACCATAATCTAAGTTGTCAAACTAGATCTAATGTTACAATCCTAACTAAAAATTCAAACCCTTATCTATCTAGAAATGCCACCATTTAATCTAACTCAAACTCTAACATGTAAGATTTTAGGCAAATGAAAACTCATTTAACCCTAATTTCTTTAACTCAAACTCTAGTGTAATCCAAAACTAAAAACTCAAACCCTTTTTAATATAAATGAAATCCTAATCAAACCCTAATCTAACTCATTTCAAATCCTTTAAGTCAAACCTAGGTACTAATCTCTAATTGGACTAAAGTTATGAAAACTCAAGTTCTTTAACATTAAATCTAGCTCTCATATATGTATGTGATCATATAAATTTTACTGATATGTAAATGTGTTATAGATTATCTAGACATGTGATGTACATGATTACATATATCTTTTAATTTAAATAAAAAATTGTTTGTATTAGACTTAGACAGACATACATGTACATGTTATAACATATGTATTATATCTACAATTTACAAATTTTATATAAAGTAGCTCCATCAAATGTTGTACAGATATGGCTTCACACGATTAGCTTGATCATCATCCTACTATGGCTCCTACTATGGATCTTGGTGCAGCTCCTATTGCAGTTCCTACTATGACACTTGATGCGGTTCCTATTGCAGTACCTGATGTAGTTCCTATTCTGGCTCCTCATGCATATCATCATGTTGTTCATGGTAGAGCTTGTGATGCAGCTCATGGTGGGGCTCCTGTTGTGCCTCATCATAGGGCTCATCATGGGGCTCATGTTGCGGCTCCTGGTGTGGCTCTAGGTTGTGTAGGTCCTAGCATGGCTCCTAGTGTAGCTCCTATTGGATGTCCTACACCTGCAACACTTGCTAGAGATCTTGCACCTAGAGCTCCTACTAGAGGTCTTGCTACACCACCTCCATGCATATCAATGCATTAATTGCATTTTCAAAGAAGGAGGTTGTTAGATTACAACAATCTATATTATCCTCTGATGATGACCTATATAGAGGCATATGTGCTACTATATGTAGGAGTTTACAGGATTCGACTACTAGATTTAGAGCTTACCATTCATTTACCCTTAACATATTAGCTTTCATATCTAGGGAGCTTAGGGCTAAGATTTTAGGAGATGCATATTTTGATGACATTAAGAGGGTGGCCCCCAAAGGCATCATCAAACAAGATCTCTTTCAATCATATGATGATGCATAGGGTAAGGTGAGAGGCTACCGAGTCACACGATGCATAAATCCTATTATTCCTAGCATGATCTATCTTCATTTTTTAGCAGCACATGGTTGTTATCCTAATAGTGACCACATACCTCTTTATTTTGTACAGTAGTTTTACACTGAGTTCCACATAGGGCTCAATGTCAACTACTTAGACATTCTAGATTATTGTAGATAGGGGCATGGTTAGATTGCAGATCATGACTAGTATCATAGTACACAATGTCTGACACCTCTAGATGTGAGATAGTTTGTTGCACAGAGACTACCTCTAGTGACTCAAGCACATGCACCTATTGCAGATAGAGTTCTCATCACTTCCCAAATTGGGAGCAATTGATAGTATTAGACATATTGCATCTGTGACTACTAGTATCACATCTGATTCTCTTGGTCATTATATTCACAGTTGATTGAGTCATCTAGGTCAACCATCTTTAGAGGCATCTAGTATCACTTCAGGAACCTCCCCTAATGATTCATAGAGAGCTACTAGATTTCTAGTACCAAGTGGTGTTTGTGCTCTTTTAGAACAACATACACATATGGATTTAACATTTTATTTTTAGGAGGATCTATTGCATAGTATTAGTTATATTTTTGATATACAGGGGATGCTAGTTCACTTAGTGATGGATGCAATTAGACACCATCAGAGCCTTGTAGTTCCACGAGCACAGACTACACCGATGACAGTTGATTCACCTATACATAGCTCATAGGATTCTACACTAGGCCATGACACTCTACAGATGGCTTGGGCATACAAGTTGGAGATGTTAGGATCATAGCTGAAGGGCCTTGATGATTTTGATGAGCAGTTTTGAAGGCTTTTTGAGATTAATACTAGTCTGAGCATGGGATATCATCATACATGGACATGTTATTCAAACCTAGCACTGATTCTACACCATTATCTAGCCAGTTACATAGTCCACTTCACTCATCATTTCTAGTAGTTGGAGATTGTGGTACTGATGGTGGTTCAATACATGTCAAAGTTTCAAGAGATGATTCTAGAGTATTAGGACACATTGATGTTTCAGATAGTAGAGGTGCATTGATAGATGATATGATGGAGTCTTCTTCAAATCATCCTCCACCTTCGTAGACCCAAGTACACACACACACACACACACACACACACACACACACACACACACACACAATTTATTTTTAAATTTAAATATATGAAATTGAAAAATTCAGCTCAGATAGATATTTAATTTAAGAACTATAATAAATCATGCAAGCATAGGTCACCGAGCACATGATTACATCTAGTGTTGGGTTAGGTCATGTACATCAGAGAGATGTGCTTAGGTATAAGTTTTAAATAGTTTATAAAGTTATTTATGTTTCAAACTAGATATATATGCACAAATATTTTATTGGAACATGTAAACACACACGCGCGCGCGCGCTTGTGTGTGTGTGTGTGTGTGTGTGTGTGTGTGTGTGTGTGTTTGTAGGGCTTGGTTCATGCATCTCAGCCACAGGATCTACAAGAGACTTGATTTGAGGGTCCATCTAGTAGTAGTAAATTTATATATTATATGCATGAATTTATATAGTAGAGACTTTGTATATATTCTAGAGAATTACATGTTACACATGTGTATTTTAGTACCTCGATGGCATACATACATGTTTCACTATTTATTTGACTATTTAGCACTTCAGTAGTTGGATGGTCACATGTATATAAATTTTTATATTTTGTTACATGTATACATGTTTATTCGAGACTTACAGTTTGCATATGTATGCATTTTAGTATCTAGTCTATTTTAGATGTATAGATGTTTATTCTTGAGACATAAATGTATGTGTGTTTTTTCAAAAAAATTAGTAGAACATTCTTCATCAATTAGATTATAGAATTTAAACTTTAGATTTTAGATTTTATTGTGATCATTATAAAATAGTCAAATAATGTATTTCATATGATTAATTTTACCATGGTATTAATATTATTATTAATGTAATCAATATTAGAATGTAAAAGGTGAAATTAATTAACATGTTAAAGGTGAAATTATACACATGAAAATACTCTTGAGAATGTAGGGAGATCAAATGTAACATTCATTAATACACATGCTACCCTAACCAAGTGCATTCTATTCCAAATGTGCAACATTAGAGTAGTTCATTAGTTGGAATGCACATAATAAAAGGACATATTCATATAGATAAGGGTTATATGCATAGCAAGATTAGGTGTATGCATGGGGAAATAACCATATGTGTAGTTCTATCTAGTTTGAGGCAAAATACATAAATCTAAGTATTGATACCAGTTATGTGCAACCTACATCTACACCAAGGAGTACCAAATAAGCTAAATCAAGGTGAATTGCACTTAATTATATATATAAACATTATATAAACATAATTCAGTAATTAGAATTACAATATGGGTATAAAATTAGAAAAGACAGAGGAAGAGAGAGAAAGGGAAGAAATAATTATCCATTTCACACAAAGTCTCTCAATGAAGTTCATCATCTATGCATTGGTCCCTAGTATTTTTTGATCATGTCACCTAACCATGAGGAACCCACATGCTCACCCTACCATGCTTGCAGTGATAGTTTCACCACCTAAATAAGGAATAAATCACACAAGGGAATATAGGTATAGACTCATGCCAATTAATTAAATCAATGCAAATAGTCAATAACATATGGAGAATACTCAAAGACATCCATAATGCAATACCAATACAATAAAATCATAGTACACTACTAGGGTTACTAATTGGTAATATAAATGGTTTAGTGTAGGGAATCAAGAATGGAGTTTCATGACAAGAATGTGGAGGCCCATGTAGCATTAATTCAATGATCAAAATTTGAAAATTATTAGAATCATTATATATATTCAATCAACTTATAGAAAAAGGTAGATACCATGCCTTCAATTAAAGTTACTAGATGACTAGGAGCAATACCTTTAATCTATGTCCTCAAATTTGCATACATTGACTTACATTCAATCAATGTCCTCAGATTACCAGGTAGTCATATTAATTCTTATTAATTTTTTTACTTGATATATTTATTTGTTTTTTACTTCATTTAGAATTCTAACTTATCATGATGACCCATATGTATTCTAGACTAGCATGGAGGGATACTCCACTCCATTACCCAAACACCAACCAGGCTCATCTTATTATTAAAAAAAGACACAAAGAAAAATAATACAATAATGATAAAGATATGTAAATCCCCCACATATCCATTTAAGTCCACATGACAATATGCATACATCAAGACCTTATAAAGTCGATGTCATTATAACCATTTTTTTTAGATCAATCCTTAATCGTTAGAAATGTCATAAATATGATGAAATTAGTCAGGCCCAAAATGGGTATGACTAAAATTTTTTCCATTTCATACAATTGAACTTCCAAATTGATCTATTGAAAACCTAATTATAGTTGGAATCAATCTACATCATTGATTCAACTTTTGAAAATCACTTTACATCTTTTTTCCAACTGTCAATTTAGTTCCAAAGGATCTGTGACCAGCCTTTAAAACTGATCAAAACACCTGAGTGGGCTCTAAAACCATACAAACTAATTATTTGTTTCACAATCTCTTACCCTACGAAATCTTGTCTCATGATGAATTCTCAATCAAAAGGTATTGACTACCAAAGTTGCCTTCTTTGTATTACCTACATGAAGCCATGTCACAAAACCATAAATCACATTCGGATTTGGCTTTGAAAGCTGGGTAAACTGACACTTGAGGAAACAAAAACTAGGGCCTTGGTTCACTATCATGAGGAGAACATAAATCTATAATTTGCACTCATGAAAAATAATTGGGCATAAATGGCGAGGGGTCAAATTAGGCTACTCAAAATTTGTCTTTGAAACAATCTAAGAAAAATATTTTTTGTGAATGGAATTGACCTGGAAAATTGTGCAGAAAAATTTGTCAACACTTGAAAATTGGCACACTCAAAATATTTTTAGTGTAGAACATAGTGGTAAAATATGTTAGATCTCATTTATCACAGGTTTTGAGATATCACATCACAAACAATGGTTCTAGCAAACTTACACTTCTTGACACCAGTAAAAAGTTACAAATTACATTTGGAACCGCATTTGAAAACTAATCAAACAGATTTTTCATAGGCTCAAAATTGAAACATAGCAAGTCTCTAACCTCTAAAATGTAATGCAAAAGGAATTTTAGCATTTTTTTCAACTAGGTCAAAGTTATAACAAGTCAAACAGAGCTTTCTAGAATTCAGAATAATTCACATCAGCATGACATTAGTAAATGACCAACTTTGAGGGATTCAAAACTCAATCAAATGGATTTGAAATGACTCAAAATCTTTAAAAAAAGCTCTTTGGTATGGACACTAAACATTCCTAAAGTGGAAAGTCATGACACATTACTAGGTGTGAGATATTCAATTGCAAACACAACCTCCTATCATTTTTTGACACTTAAGAAAAAATGCGGAATTGGAAATTGCTCAAAACGAGACTTCATGAAATGGATCAGAATGAAAATTTATCATCATGAAACACATAGACACAATAAATGCAAGGTATTAGAAACATTAAACACCTCTTAGGCCTCAAATGGATGGCTAGGTACAAATGAATCAAAAAGCGCTTATAGGGCTCCAATTTTGAGTCCCAAGAACCACAATACTAGAAGAACTCAAGTGGTCACATACCAAGAGTACAAGAACCTCAAGATCGCATTAAGTATAGATATATCAACTATGATAAAGGTTTCTATTCCAAACACATGCATTGGTCAATCTAATTTGAACAAAATATGGTCATAAATAAATCCAAGAACACAAGGCAATAAGATAAGATAGTTCAAAGAACAATATATTGACCTTATTGCCAAGAGAATGTATCCCAATGTGATCCATGGTAATTAATATTATTAAAATGTATGTACATTAAAAAAAAACATTAATAAACTAATAAACTAAGAGTTATGACCTTGTACAATAAACTAAAAACTTTAAATTAATTCAAATTATTATAAAATAAATCTCAAAGGTCAGTTCAACCATGATGTACACTTATAACACATAATATCTTCTCATGATCTTCACTGTCTAGTCTCCACTTGTGACGTACATGCTTAAGTTTGAATGGATGTAGATAAAGCCCAATAGCAACAACCAAGTGGTTGTATTGTAAAACCTTGTTGTCAGGTTGATAATCGACAAAGTGTATTCCATGTTGGACTAATTTGACTTGCTTCAAATATGTTCCCTCTAACACAACAAAACCTACACCACAAATTTAAATATTTTAAAATTTGATAGATATAAAGTTACCTAGATATATATATTTATTCATATATGTATGTGCACATATGTATGTATAATACCTATGGGAAACAACATTCCATCACTTTCTTCAGGATCATATAAGTTTTTCCTCTCTGTAGTACATCGCAATAAATAATAACTAAAACCTTCATGATTTCCAGGCTCAACAATCACTGCAAAGACATCTCTTGCATAACAAGTATACATGCATTTGTACAATATATAAGATAGTTCAAATTGATAATTAAATAACAAGTTGAAATTAACTTACAAGTTGAGATTAATTTTTATGATACTTACCCACTTTTACCAATCCAGAGATATGATTATAATCATTAGAAATCAATGGAATATCATCTTTATCAAATGTATTGGTAACATCAAGTAGTATTGAAATCCATGTGCCTGTATATCCATTTCTTTGATTGATGCAGTCCTGATAGTCTTCATCAATGCAACTGTCACAAAAACATGAGTATTCTCTTATCTTCAATGTCCAATTGCAATTATCTATACTCATGACTGAATGTAAGAAATTTTTCTTTTCTATCCTCTTGCAACCATGCTTTTTTTTTCTATTAACACTTGAAAGTTCATTAAATTGAAAATATGGAAAAATTAAATTTAAACTTCAATGAATTGAAAGATAGAACTTAACAGTAAAATTTTATAAATTAATTTCATAAAATTTAAATAGATGTGCACCTCCATACCTGTTATCTCCCAAAAGACTCTATATGGTACCTGTAGGCTCATTGTTGATGATGTCCCAACCTAATCTGATGCAAAATGTGTCTTACACCATTCAAAAACATCATGTGTATCATTTACAAAAACTCCATGATAATTCATTTGATACTTTCATAGAGTATTTTTGATGCAAGCTCCAACACCATCATGTTCACCTTTTCCATGGCCACTCTTGAAGAAATTCCATATGTGTTTTATATTCTCATTGCGATGATGTCTACATAATGAATAAAATGATCTAGATAATTTGAACTATGTGACACATCCATTAGACCAAACATAATGTTTATCAATATTTATGTCTCTTTCTTTCAAATAAGAAAAGAACATATTGAAGAAATGTTCTACATAGTGAATGCCAGGTTCTTTATCATCACTAATATAAAAATGATATTCATTTTTAATTACTCATGCTTGAACTATACTTTGAACACCATCCAAATCTAATTGTGCATGTCTATAACAAACATGTACCATAATAGTGACCTACTTAAAAAAGTAATAATCTAATTGAATTGCTTTCTAATGAACAAAGGAATAGTTCTTTGTAAAATCAACAATTGATACAATTATTCCAAGTGGGAAATTATCTCTCCAAGTTTGAAATTGTTGTGCTTGCCACTTTGCAAAAAATGTGTCATAAATATAAGGTTGAATCAAATTCTTAAATCTATCCATAAATGTTAGAATAGGTAACTCCTCTTCAACATATTCCAACCTTTTTGTCTCTTTCCCCAATTTTTTTTCATTCTTCACATACTTGTAACTTTTGCAATTCAATTTTTTTGTTGCATTAATATTTTCAATGTTTAAAGGAAATAGAGCCAATTCACCACATGTTTCACATAATCCTTTGATGCAATTTATTTAACCAAATGGATGATCTATTTTGTCACATAGAATAGATGATATAAACTCACTTCTCCTACCAGGAGGAGCAACATTAAAACCATATGTGTCTTCTACAAACTTTTGAAATACCTGATAGTGGAGATCAAACTCAATATGATGACGAAAACAACATGTTTCAAACAATTTGTTTGACCTCACAAAGTATGGCTTCAATTTTTCAAACAACATTTGCCCAACTTTTACATTAGGATGTTTACTACAAAATGACACATATAACTCATTTTGTGTTGTGTCCAACCAATATTTTGTATGACGTTCATATTGACCAAATGTAATCCTATGCCTGATAACATCTCTACTATTTGATAAAGGATGAGTGTTATCAATCCAAAAGTATATGACTAAATTTTTTGATAACTCTTCATTCCTATCAAAATGAGGTGCTCTACACATGATTTCCCAATTGCCCTCCATATTACTATCATCCACAATTAATCTTCTCTTAACATATTCTCTCATTGTTTCCCTACTAAAACCCATTTTAGATGAAATTAAAGATATTTTTCTATTTTGGGTCATATTCTTATTTACAACAGACATCAACATCACTTTTCTTACCACAAAATTATCTTTAGTTCGAGAGTTTTTTCCTATGTTTCTCAAACCTTGTCTAACATTTTTAATTACACTAGTTTGCATGTTATAAAATCTTCTCTTCTTTGATGTTGTGTCTACACTTAACAATTTCAATGCCTCTTGCAACTTCTTTTGTATAAGCAAAAGTGAAAGCAACTAAGCTTGTTCAAGTGTTTCAATGTTATCAAATTTAGTCATAACTTCTCTTATCTTCTTATTCATTGACCTTTTATTAGAAAAACATAAGGGCTGAATAGTAGCTACAAGTCTTCTCAATTTATCTACATCCATTTAAAGTAAATGATCTAATTTTTTTATGAGAAATACCATTCTTTATGGATTGGGAAATATTTAGGATTTTGTCCATACTAGTTCCTACACCTAATCCTAACCCTTCTCTAACTTCTATTATAGAATTTCTATAGGGAGCAATCTTGAGCCTTCTCCAACATTCATTTTTTGAGATTCTGTAGTGAAAGATTCTGGCTATTCTCCTACTTCTATTATTTGAACCTTCATAGGGAGTGATCTTGAACCTTCTTCAACATTCATTATTTTAGATTTTGTAGGGAGCATTCCTAAACTTTCACCCATATAAACTTCTTCTACTTCTATTGTGCCTTCTTCAACATTTCCTTCACCTTGTTGATTGTCTGCAACAAATTTATAAATAAACAAAATTAGATAAAAAAATAAGACTGAAACATAATTAAATTTAAGACCATAAAAATATTAAGATATAAAATTACATACTTTATTTAATTTGATGATAATGTGCAATAGTTTTCTAAAGATTTCCTATTTTGCTTTATTAGATCTCTTCCTTGGATATTTAGTTTGCCTTCCTTTGTTGTTTCCCATTATAACTTCATAAAAAAAAATTTACCCCTTGCTTGAACATAAATTTCACACAATAGCTATATAAACATGTCATCTGGTAGGGCTTCATAAGCATAGCTTCACATTATTTTAAAACTGATCTGTCCATTGGTGATGTCAACATTTTTTGAAAGTTCACGTGAACATAAACAATCTAATATTTTTGCACGAACATGCTAAATTGAATTTCCAGTGACCAAAAATCTTAGGTGTGTATATTTTCCATGAACATGTGTTTGCAGCGAACTCATAAAAAATATTCCTTGTAAACACCATGTTCACTGCGAACATGTCAAATTACAAAATTTTGACCCTCTTTTCTAAAAAAGAAATAAAATTGGCTCTTTTTACACCCAAAATTGAAAATGATTCATCTCCTACTATAAAATAAAAAATTCCAATTTGTGCTACTCAGAGAAAGCTTTTCAATGACTATAATTGTAATACATATTATATTCATTAAGACTTTCAAATATGAGTTTAACTCATTATAGGTTCATTATCGATTGAACAACAATTGAATTTGACACTTTAGGAAAACTAGTAAATTAGGTCAATTTTTTTTTGAAAAATATCTAGGAAATAGGTTATTGTCATAACATTCTATTCAAATAAAAAAATTAGATTTATGATAATCTGAGTTCAAGTTATCTATGTCAAAACAAATGTATGTCTGAATTATGATTGGTATCACTTCAAAATTTTGTAAACTATACAATACTCAACCAAATAGAATCAAACAAAATGCATCCTCTAGATATTGATGTTATAAATCCAACAGTGAAAGAATTGCCTCATTATCTTTTCTAGAAAAAAGGTTATATGTGTCAAACAAACTGTCACTCTTTAAAAATATTGAATTTTAAAATGTACCACTTTTTGGAGGAGAAGAAAAAATTTACATAATTTTTTTTTAATTAACAAATATGGTTACAAAGTAGGAACAGATTACTACAAATCACTAGTTTATGTTATCTTGAAATTATTCATATTTTTAAAGATATAGTCACTCAAACCTGAGGTTTGTTTGAAAAATATTGATTTCAGTGTCAAAAACTATCAAAAAGTGGAACCCATTATTGTGGGATCACTCAAAGACATTAAGGATATTCTTGGTTATCTTAGTATCCATTTCATGGATTTGAAACATAATCACTTCCTTTTGTGAAGAGTTGTCCAAAAATCAACAAATTACATGTTGTTGCAAAGAAAATATAGTCATCAGATGTTGGAAGATTGTTTTTACTCATAGGATGTTGAAAAATCTCTTGGAAAGATGGAATAGCCAATAGACTAAAGCTTGTGAGATAGTTATTAGTTGTTCCTTGAAGTGTCTAAGCTATTAGTTTGAAGCAAGCAGTTGATTATGATCCATTTCTCAAATTTACTCATTTTTCCCTTATTGCTTCCCAAGTTTTGAATAGGGAAAGTGATCAAGTAGTTTTGTGAAGTTGGCTAGAAGTTTGTTCAATGTTGTAACCAAGTTGGAATGAGTCTTTGAAGACACTTATGAAGGTGGGAAGGTAGTTTTTCTAAAAATTCTTCTTGTTGGGAAGCCACTAGCTTTTGGTGTGAGCACTTTGCATCATTTTGGATGTAATTTACATTAAAATGAAATACATGAAATGTACTTAAAATGTAAGCAAGAGAAACAAAATATATATTATGATAACCAATAATTTCATACATGAAAAAATATATAATATATTAAGATAACCAATAATGTCATGAGTGTAATAATGTCATGCATCAAATATATGTCATACATCAAATATAAAATGCAATACATACATCAAATGTATATCAAATATGTCCACTAACATAAAATCCAACATATATGTCCACTATTTCCTAAACATGTGTGTCTATCAACTATATCTTCTCCTTCCCATGAGGGGAAGCAAACAAATTGCTAGAGGTCTTCAGTCATTGTGTGGAGGGAGATGATGGGATGATGGGGTCTTCCTCACATGCTCACTTGTTCTCTTGTTTAGGCTCTTCTCTAAATTGAGCTGACACAAGAAAAAGTATATATGAATCAATAATTATTATAAATTGAAACAAAATATATGTACACACAAAATTAATTATTTTATTACCACCATCAAATAGTCACTCTATATGTCCACCTTAAAGGCTTGTAGAAGATCAAGTGTAATAAGGCCCTACAACAATTAAATCAATATAATCACTTATAAATAACATTTGAAATTTTGATACTAACTATAATAAACAACTAAAACAAAGAAAATTCTTTCATACCTCGGTCAATGGCTCTAAACTAGCTATCACTATAGCAACCCCATGATCGATGCACTAGCAGAGATGAGGTAGAGTATCATACATCAATAGTTGGATGTTATATAATAAAATTTACATGTAACATGAAATATGAAAAAAATATAATCAAAAGAATTTAATTAACATGAAACAAATGTACCCCTATTAAGCTCGTATCATGCCTAGGCTCAGAGTCCCTTGTAAATGTCGATGGTCCAATAAAGAATTGATGCACATGCATAAATTTTTTTTGGCAATCCTTCATATGATTACTTGATAAATATATGCATTAAATTAAATGATTAAACTGAGACATACCTCTTGACTAGTTGATGGGATGAAAAATGGGGCCAAGGAGTTTGTACTAGGGCCGCCAACTCTCTTAGTCTAAATTTTGAACAATGTAAATACATGCTAATTAGTTAGTCATTCACTATACATATGAAATGTGATGAAATTAGTTTATTATAATTGTAATTAACCTATGTGTCAATGCCAAATGTGTCACTCAGGAACTCATTAGTGACTAGTCCATCATCCATACTATCTCCAGCATGACTGCCAAATGTGCATAAGGATTCACATAATGTGCACATGTGATAGTGATGCATAGAAGGCTCCTCCTCAACTAATGGACTCATGAAATGATTGAAGATTTTCATCAAAGCATTAATAGTCCCTAGACTACTTCACAACTTAAGGAATAGTCACATGCTCACCCTGTGGCTTGACAATAGGTGCCCTAACTGTATTAGTGTCACGATATGCCCTTGGTCTCTCAAATGATGACCCCTCACCTTTACCCTGAGATTCTAATATATCAAAATAATTAGGGATCTCCCCAAGGAAAAATTCACAATAAAATTTCTTTAAGAAATACATTGGAACCTCGTGATTATTGTAGGGAGGGGCATCAAAGACCATCCACCATCTATCCCAAAAGTTATTTCTAATACCATCATGTATGCACCAATGGATGGGGAACCTTTTTGTTGAATGTTTAATAGTATCTTGCTCTCTAGGCTTTAGTGATAACTTTAAGAAATCCCTCCAAAAAAAAATGCCTAAAATGTTGGTGAATCCAACAATTTTTGGGTAGGAAAATTTTAATGTCGAGGGCAATTTTTTTGTTCCATATAGGGAAATAAACTATTATATGTTGGCAAATTTTTTCTTGTCCTAGTAAAAATTATTTTAAATGTGGTGAATTAATGTTTTTTCTTGTTGATAGATAAATAAATGATGGCTATTTTTCCCCTTGCCAAAAAAGAATTAATATTTTCAGAGGTGAATTACTTGTTTTGTAGAAAAATGAATAATAATGGTCTTGGCTAATTTTTAGTGGTAAAATAATTTTTTTTTTAATCTAAAAGTGAAATTTGCACATGTATTGGCTAGTGACTATGCTAACTACTGAGTAGTCACTTGAAGTTTCAACTTGTGTACTATCTTAGGTCTATTATTAATAATGTCATAATGTTGTTACATCGGTATCACTATTACCAAGTTGGCTACCATCACTTTCATATTGTTAATAGTAAATACAATAGTTTTATTGATCATTGATTAATTAGAGATCAATTACAGAGGATGCATTTTGGGGTCACTTGCTTGAAAAGACCAAGAGTCACATGAAATTCTTTAGAATGGAGACATGTGGAAAGGTTTGTACAGAAATCATTACTCAATCTTAGGCACTATCGACTATTTGACATTAATGCTAGTACATTTTGGCACTTCACACACTTGAAAATTAATAGGAATACAAAAAAATGAGATATGAAAGATAATGAATGCCAAATAATTTAATGCAACTTCCATTAGATAGCCTCTTCAAATCCTCTTTCATTATCATTTCTCATATTCTTCAATCTGAATTTGGTTTGCAGTTCCACTTTACAAAATTTCTTGAATCTTAGTCATGGATATGCCAATTTTCTTGAAATGCACTATAATGGCTCTACAAAAGCCCTTTTGGCATAGGATTTCTAACAATGTCCTTGCCATAGTTTTCAAGATAGATGCCCAAAGTCATTTTATCCACCATGCTATATTCATGGTCCTCGGCCATGAATTCTTGAGAAATAATAAGAGGTACCATGTGCCCACAAATATTATCTCCAACTTTCTCGCATCTCTTCTTGACCTTGGAATCAATCAAATAGACATTCTAATGCTTCTGTGTAATATTTTTAGGAAACATTTTTAGAAGATGGTGTCAAAATTCTTGTATTGGCCAAGTAGGTACTGGGGTAGGGCATTGACATCCCTTTTGTAGACATAGTAGACAAGTGCTAAGAGGAAGGCATAGGATGCATTATACATAAGTATCCTTTCCTAATTAGGATGAACAAATGGTAATTGACTCACCATCAGAAGTGGGTGCAGCTCGAACAGGATTTTCTATGTAAGTGGTTGTTGTTGGACAATCTCAGTGAGACCAACTTTATATGGCTGGACAAGTTCAACAACATCATCTTTTCCAATAGATTCCTCATGGAGGGACTTGAAGACCTTTATAATTGAAGGCTTTAAGCCCTTGTCCCCTTAGCTTGATGATGCTTCCAACCTTTCTAGTTCCATGTTCCCTATTTTCTAAATACTATTTCGTTAACCATTGCCCTTTGGGCAAATTTTTTTTTTAATATATCTATATGCTTTTTTGGATTGAGCCTTGCCATTTTTTTTAAATTATGAAATAGTAAAACTAGGCTGATTTAATTAGTTATTTTGAATATCTATGTTATGAATCAGTATTATGTACATTGTATAGTTTAAAAATTTATCAATGAAAACAATAGTTTTTGGCTTCTGAAACTATTGTTCTTGTTAGTCTACAAATTTTTTTGGCATCTTCTTTCTTAATGGACTATTGAAATGTTAGTCTGTGACTTTGTTAAAAATAATTAATTGTTAAGAGTTATAAAGGTAGAACTTAGAACTTAGAAACAAAAAAAAAAAGGTTTCAACAATCTCAATTCCCATTATGGTTTCATATAATATATCTAATTAATGATTTATAATAAAAAATTATTGAGTCAAAAATTATCTAAGGAATTTTTTTGTAATTTATAAAACTATTTTTCTTTAATCTATTATTTGATTGGTTAAAACAAATGGAGCAATAAGATATTAAGAACGGATTTCAAGGAAGACCAAAGATTATATCCTTAACAAAGTTAAATATAATTTTGATAATTAATGTGTCAAATTTTTATTTCATACCTATCTTGTCACCTATTTCTAACTTTTTTGATTATGAAATCTTTTAAATGATGAAGAATAGTTTATAAAAAATTATCACATTTTCAATATATGTTAATAATTTATAGATAATTAAACAATGCACAAATGCTACCTTTTGGTATTTCTCTTCTTTTTGACACCTTGATATGATAATTTGTTTGCACAATATCTTCTTTGTTCATCCCTCTTAATACACCAAATATTCAATTGACCACTAATAGAAGCTACATGGATCATAATAAAGTCGAGGGAGGTTACCAATTGTGCTCTCACCATATTGGTTTGTCCACAATATTTCAACCTACAAATGAGTGCTTCTAATTCATTTTTCCCTTCTTCTATTTCATTCATTATGTTTCCTTGGGTGCCAAGAGGAGGTCTTCTAATCAATGCAAGTCGTAGAATTTTTTGCTCTTGTTGTTGAGGGTTTTTATTTGGATCTTGTCAAGAGTTTTTGTTTTGATTTTGTTGATCTAGCTAGGGGATTCGATAGTTCATTATTCACATTTCCTAATAAGAAACCAATTGCAATCTAAATAAATAAAAAAAATTAAAGAAAAATTGGAAAGACCATACAAAATAATGTAAAAACTTACAAAACAATGCAAAAACAAGAGTAGAAAATATATGACATAATCTCAATCTTGAACTTCGATGATGAGGAGGCATTTTAAGGAGGTGGGTGACAAAATTCTTCAATTTCTTCAATTCACATGCATGATGTGAGGAGAAATGAAAGAAATATAAAATGGGCCATGAGTTTGCAGCCTATTTATAAAAATTCTTACTTTTAAAAAGCATGTGCGCACTATAGCATGCATGCTCTTTTAAAAAAAAATTATTTAAAAAAAACAAAAAAATAAAAAATTGTGTCATATTTTTGGCACCACAACTTGGTGCACATAACCTAATCTCTCCCAAAATTGATTAGGGCACTCAGGTAATCTTATCTATTGCTCTTTCTTTCATTATCCTAAGCTCTCCCAAAACTGATTAGGGCAATAAGGTACGCTTATGTATTGCTCTTTCTTTCACTAGTTTTCATTTGATCTACTATTTTAATCTATAGTTTTAATTATATTTTTCATTCTAATAGGGAGACATATTCTATTTCCTTTTTTTGTTTTTGGTATTTACTTATCTATTCAATTTTTCACTCATTAATTGCCATGGTTACTATTCCTTATTTCACAACTCTTTGCACTTAAGGTCAACAATTAGTTGGATATTTTCATAAGCTCTCCCAAAACTAATTAGGGCACTCCAACAATATTTTCTTATCTATTTTATTTTTTAGTCATTAATTGCCATGGTTACCATTTCTTATTTCACAACTCTTAGCATTTAAGTTTAATAGAACTTAGCTGGATATTTTCATAAGCTCTACCAAAACTAATTAGGGAACTCCAAAGGTACTCTTATTTGTTTCTATTTATTTCATTAATTTTCAACTAATATGTTATTTTAGTCTATGTTTTTAATTTGATTTTGCATTACATACTCTATTTCCTTTTTTGATTTTTGGTATTTACTAATCAATTCCATTTTCTTAGGAGATCCTTTGATCACAATTATTTGTACTATCAAATTTTATGATGGACAGAGATAAGAAGAGTTGTCAACTATTCTATCAAAGGTGCTAGTGGATAGAGGTAACAATGATGGAGGGAAGCATAGTTCCTACCCTTGATGGTAGGATAATTTGGAGAAATAGAAGAATGTAGAAATGTTTTTTTATGTGTGTCAACATTGACAGAGATTCTTCATGAGGATAATGGCGTCTAAGTAGAAGTAATATCTAAACATTCAAATTCACTAAGAAAGTCCTAGAAAGTCATGTAATAAACATTCAAATTCAATAAGAAAATCCTAGAAAGTCATGTAACTATAGCTTTTGTAGAAATGCATCTTACAAATGGCATGTATAATGTGACTATGTACCTGACATATGTAAGATGTGTCTCTCAAAATTACTTTGTAGATAACCACAAGAATATAATCTAAGAACACTTTTTACATTCACTATCAATAATTATGCAAGTGACAACCATCAATCTATCCTTCAATAACTAGTAAGTGTTGGTATAAATAAGTATTTACTATTTACACTTTACTTAAGTTTACTTAGGATAATGCATATTCATATTAGTTGTCATGTAGACACCTATGAGTTTTCATATTCACATGAGTTATCATGTAGACAACATAGTTGTTTGCACTCCAATTGAGCACATGTTGTCTACTACATCTTTTTATGAGATACACATTCGCATTCTTATCCTCTCATTGTTGCATGTACATTCATCCACAATGGAGGATAATTCACTCTTGGTGGAAATGTATCTAGTTGTTGCTTATCTCTTTGCATGACTCCTAGATATATCAGTTGCCCTTGTATACAAGGCACTTCTATGGTGTATTCATCAGATTATCCAGAAATCCATTCTTATTTGATCATTATTTGTCTCTCTTGTGCTATCTACTAAACTTCTTGATCTTGGCATTGAATTATTGTCTTATACATACCAAAGCTATAGGAGTTTTGTAGCATTGCCATTGGAGAGATTTTTTTGTAGGTAAAGATTGGAGCTTGTTCGTGCAAATTAGATGTTGGAATAACATTCAGAAGGTTAAAAAACATTCAAATTGACTTTTGTTTCATCGAAATTGGACATCTGAGGTGAAATCCAGAGTCATTTGATTTTTAGAGGCCTGACGATGACTATTTAGGAAAAATAATTGCAAAGGCAATTTTCAAACAACGATATCTCCCTCATGCAGACTTCTTTTTCCGAGCAATTTATTTTGGGGGATAAAATTTCATGATCTACACATTGGTGTAGGTTATTTGTGAGCTCTATTCTTAAATCTTTCTAAAACTTACCAATCTCAACTTTTACAACTTCATAGGCTTGATTCAGGCTTATATAGATACATATCTAGGTGCTATTCTTTTTGAAAGTGCATAATTTATTGTCTACTTTCTAGATCTAGTACTGGTTTGGACTAATTCTAAGTAGACATTGTACTTTCAACATTTGATCATTTTTGGCATATTTTGGCACTTGTAATTAATTGGATCCTTGAGAGGTCTTGTGTCTTATCTTGTTGAGTCATATATAGCTTCATACTTTTAGTTGTAAATATCAAAAATCAGAGTTCCACTTTGGCCCAAAATTGGCAACTGGTTGTTGTACCTGCACTAAATATAAAGTGTCAAATCATCTTTTTTGGGGTGCATATTCTTTGATTGAGTAAAAAAAGGGGTTTGTCTTGTGTTCTTTCATCTCCTTGATATTCTACTCTTTCTTTTCCATTATGGGTTCTTTTTCTAAATTAACACCACATAATTATGCTACTTGGAAAGAAAAGATAAAGGAACCATTATTTGAAAAAGGTTAACTATATTATCTAATTGGTGCTGCAAAGAAACCTGATGATGATGCCGATGAGTCTTGTAAAGAAGATTGTGAATGAAAACAAGAGATGGCCTTAGGAACCTTGCTAAAGAATATCATAGGTCATATCAAATATTACATCAGGAACATTATCAATCTAATAGAAGTTTGACATAAACTTGAAGCATTGTATGGGATAGTAGATGAAGATATGGCATAAACAATTCAAAGAAATATTCTCAAATTGGATCCTAGGAATTTTGACATCATCAAAGATTATCTTAGCCAAGTAGACATGTATAGCGTGTAACTTAAGGATTGTGGTGAACCCATTAAGGATATAAATTTGATCAAACATGTGATGACTCATCTTCCTCCTAAATATGTGACTTCCATTTCAAATTATAATACTCATAAGTTAACAGTGGGAAGTGCCTTCACTAAGCCTTCATTTGAGTCATTTTCAAGAATGTTGGTCTTAGAATATGAAAAGTTAGTGAGTATGGGAATTTTCCAATCTTCCAAGTCCAAATCCTTGGTAGATAATAAGGGAAACCAAGGGAATCAAGGTGATAAAATTTTTGACAAGAAGCAAAAAAAATGGAAGGCTAAGCCATAAGATGACACACAACAATGTTCCTCTACACATCAATCTAGCTCCATAGAACAATCTTCTTCACCACAAGACAACTCCAATAATAAGGGTAAATCATCAAAGGAGTTTCTTACTTGTGCATATTACAAGAAGAATGGACATAATGAACATCATTTTTAGAAAAAGGAAACTGATGAACTCAAGAATCTTCTCAAGAAGAATCAAATTAGTCTACCTTCAAGAATGACTACTTCACCCTCTTCTTCACATTTAGATTTTGATAAAGGAAAAGATCACATGGGAAAAGGTCAAGCCTTAGTAGATATTTCAAGTCAAGATTTAGGGAGATGGCTTCTAGATTCAAGGGCTTCTCATCATATGGCATCTTCATAGTCTATGTTTTCATCATTTGATTCTTGTCATACTCCACCTATCTTGATGGAAAATGATAATTACATGAATGTGATTGGGAGAGGAAATATTGATAAGGGGGAGGGATACTTCAAATATATGTTGTGTGTAGCTCACCTAAGTCATGATCTTCTTTCCATCTATTAGGTCACTCATGGAGATAGAAGAAGGACTGTGGAATTTACACCTGATTCAATTTTTATCAAAGACTTGGAGACTACACATATTATTGATATAGGGGTGGTTGATCATGCATTTTGGCTATACTACTCAGACTTTTCTCATGATGATGACAGTGATTTCTTAGCAAATTCTTCAGTAGATTTTGATTGCACTTCTATTGTTAATTCAGATTTTGAAGAGAACTTTGGCTACTTGAACTTGGGTGTTCTCACATATGACCAAGTTCTTAAGCCATACATTACTTCTAATCCTATTAATATTCCATCTACTATTTTTCTTGATGATAGTTGTATTCATATAGCCATGAATTCAAGTGATTCAATGCAATGAGATATTCATTGTCTTCCAAACTTAATTCCATTGGATGACTACTTGATAGACATTTCTAGTTTGTTTGTGGAGTCCTACATTGTAGATTTGGGAGATATTATTAAGGATATTCTTCTTCTCTTCAGTGAAGATGATCCTTATTTAGTTGTTGTGAGAGAGCATGCTAACCCTCATCTACATTCTCTACTTGATCATTCTTTCGAGGTTGACATGATGGTAGATCCTTTGATATAACAGTTGGAGGAAGTCACTTTATTTATAGAGGAGATATTTGAGTCTTTGATACATGTTCTACATTCATCCTTAGTTGAGCCTAATTTTTCTTTTTTAACAAAGTGGCATAGTATACATGATTTGGAGGAGACACCTTTTAGTATTGACATGGGGACAATTGAGTAGGTTTCAGAGATTTCATACATTTTGAGGTTTTTCCTATAGATGGGAGAGGCTTCATTAATACAAATTTGGTTATGTTTCTTCCAAAGTGGAAGAATTTTGTTCTACCCTCATGGAGGAGTTTCTACAATGAGCTTGAAGCATCTACCATACATGTACATTCTACATTGGGGTGGGGGGTTACTTGGTCTATCTTCCTCTTCTTCTCTCTAATAGGGGGGATCTTTTCCTCACATTGCGTCTTCTTCTCTCTCATTTTCTTTTATTGTACTTATCTCTCTTTTTCAAGTGGGGTTTTTTCCAATGTGATTTTCCCTCTTTCTCTACTTTATGAGAGATAGCATTGCATATCTTTTGCACTTGCATATTATACATAGGTAGCTAACATGGCCTAGTAGCCAGGACCCATCTTTCATTATTTTCTATCTTTTGTGAGCTTAAGTACATTTACCTGAGTTTCACTTAGGGGGGGTGTTGGTCTAAATAAGTATTTACTATTTACACTTTACTTAAATTTACATAGGATAATGCATATTCATATTAGTTGTTATGTAGACACCTAGGAGTTTTCATATTCACATGAGTTATCATGTAGACGACATAGTATTTTGCACTCCAATTGAAAACATGTTGTCTACTACATCTCTTATGAGATACACCCTTTCATTCTTATCCGCTCATTGTTGCATGTACATTCATGCACAATGGAGGATAATCCACTCTTGCTGGACATGTGCTTAGTTGTTGTTTATCTCTTTCTCGACTCCTAGACATATGAGTTGCCTTTATATACAAGGCACTTCTATGATTTATTCATCTAATTATCTAATATCCATTTTCATTTGATCATCATTTGGCTCTCTTGTGCTACTAATTGAGCTTCTTGAACTTGGCTTTGAATTATTGCCTTATGCAAACTCTTATAGTACGGATACCATATCTACCTTTGGCATGTGCTATAATCAATGTTACTACAAAATCACAAATGTTTCAACCTTTAGGTACACTACTATTGTGTAGATAATGGAAGATAAAAAGCCACAACATTTTTTAATCTTCATATATATCCTACCTTGATTAGGAAAATGGAAACTCAAAAATCATGTGTATCAGCTTTAGGTATAATGCTAGGAATCTAGAGAATGGAAATTCAAAAATAGCTTTTCAATCACAATCTCTTCCTTACCATACAAAGAAAAATCTAAATTTCATACAATGTTCTCTCCTAGAAATTTCATATCCAAAAGTTTAATTCTTCTTGACAAGATCTGACTAGTGCTGGTCAACAAGAAAACTAAAATAATTGACAAAAAACTATGATTATGAACAGCTATAGAAATCTATACATAAAAAAATTATAATCCAATCATTATTTATATTGTTAGATAGTTTGGATAGACAATTTCTGAAGTAGGAGCATCACCATGTTCAACAATTTTCTTGTAGTATTAATCTATCTAAAAGTTTAAGATTCCATCACTTTCTCAAATGTTTCCTAGCACTTCCTTGTAACTTCTGGCATTATTTTGATTTTACTATCTTTGATAATTGTAAGCCAACATCTTATTATTTCTTTTATGATATCCTTCATATATTCCTCAATATCATCATGAAACTCAGCAATAAATTTTAAAATCTTATCTAGATGGCCTCAAGGACTTGAAGAAATTTCATCTTCTCACAAATCATTTTTGGATAAATATCACCTGATCCCTACAAAATGCTCAAGCCATAAGTGCCAAAAACAAGGCATAAATCAACTTGTGCAAAAACAAGAGGAAATTAATTATCATGACAACATAAAGGGGGAAATCATTTAGAAATCACAGTGTTAGGGGAGTGCTACATTTTTTATATTTTAGAATTTTGAATGGATGGCTAAGTGATGACAAAATGTTTTTACCACTAATGTCAAAGGGGGGGGATTGTGAATATCTAAGCCTAGTTTCCTATTAGTTTCCAACATATTCATTCTCTAGTTAGCATTGATTGTTCATCACTGTGATTGAACCATCCAAAGACGGCTAAGCTTCATGGACTTATTTATATGTTGAGCAAGTCAAAGATTGGCGAGCACTCTAGTAGAGATAGAGCCAACAACATACATGCCAAGTAAAATACTAGAGACGAAGTGATGTAAAGTTAACTTATGCCAAGTGAGTCAATATATGTCTGTGCTATAGAAGTCAAGAGACAACATGAATGTTATTTGTGATTGGGTGTCAAAACATTCAATTTTCAAGTAAATCAATTTTGGCCCATGTGCATTCTTGCAATAGCACAAACACTTATGTAAATCATTTTAGCTGACTTCTATGCAACATTTATGGATTATAGAGATAGTTAAGGAGAAAATTAGGCATTTTTTTAGAACGCATTAATACCAAGAAAGGTATATTAGAATGGTAAAATGTAAAAAGGATGAATTATGTATTATTTATTATAATCTAGAACATTCTATGATTATCTATATAAGAAAAGACCTAACCCTAAATCATGATGGGAGAAAGAGAAAAGCATGAAGAATCCAATAGGGTAAAGACAAAGAAAGGAAGCTTAAGTTTTATAAGGAGATCATAAAAAGAATCATAGTACATCATAGCAAATCTCTTAGTAGAGTGTTTTTAACAAACATTTTTCAAATCTCCTAGCAAAGTGCTTGCTTCATTATAAATTTGAATCCTTTAATCAAGGAAGACTTAATAGTCTTCTATTTATTTTAACTAACCAAAATCCTCATAGGGTAGATCATAAAAAGTGATCAAATTGTATCCCTAATGATGACCTTTGTTGTTGCAACATTAAATTTGTCTAGGTTTCATCCCCACCCTAGTTTTACCTTTGGCTTGGATGGTTTTGAGTTTAGTAAAATCTTTGTGGTATGTGTTCATAATTTCATGGGGAGATGAAGGTTAGCAAAATCATTGTGTTATTTGTTTATATTTTCATGGATGTTATGCTTAGATTGATTTTATTTCACCATTAGAGTTTATGATTATATGGTATGAGATCTAGGATATAAGATCAATTTAAAGGAGTGAATGTAGTTAATTGACTCTATTTTTGAAGAAGCTAAAAGTTTTAAAGATCCTAATTCACCTCCCCACTCACTACCTTGTTCCCCAATAAGACTTCCAATACAATGCACAATAATAACTTCGAACTAATTGGATGCTTATGTGCACCCTATCGTGATATCTAACTCAAAACTAATCTTCTCAAAAACTATCACCTTGATATCCTTTGGTGAGCATTGATGAAAGCTTCAACATCTTCATGCTAAAAATAAAAAATAGATAATACAATCATTTGAAGTTCGAACTTAATCTCTAGAAACTTCTCCTTACAATCAAAAGTATTATATTCCTTCAAGAAGACAATAATACCTCTATCTTGTAACAATTTTTAATCCTATTTAATCTCTAGAAACTTTTCCTTACAATCAAAAGAATAAAATTACTTTAGGTAGACAATTATACCTTGAGTTATCTCTATCTTACATTTCTAAATCTCTTTTCCTCCAACTCTCTAACTCTCTCTAGCTTGCATTTTGAAATCTCTTTTCCTCCAAATCTATGGTTTCCTCTAGCTTGCATTTTCAAATATCTTTTCCTTCATAACTTTGGGGTTCTTATAGTCTCCCCACTCACTATCATCTATAAAAAATAATTTCTTAATGCTTTCTTGACTATAATCTACCAATTTGCAAAGCCACTTCCACCAAATATGGGTAACACCTCATTTGTAGAACCCATGTTAGCCACACAAAAAATCAATAAAAGATTACTCAAACAATAAAAAAGATCTTGTAAATAAATGAATCTAGAAATCTATTTCTAGATGAACCTTGGCTTTTATTCCACATTAATAAATAAAATTATGACAAAATCTAAAAAACATGGTGACAACAGATCAATGAACTACTACAACAAATAGAAGAAATAACTAAATATTTTATTGTTCTGACTACCACTCAAAATAATTTACATTGCCTCTATTTATAGAGGGTGCTTAAAATTTTAGAATTCGAAGTGATAAAAATGAAGTAAATTCTATTATGACTAACTCTACACATGTACAGTTGCATGAGAAGATGGAGATATGGTCCACCAATTTCTTAAGAAATATGTGGAACTAGTTTCTAACTAATAGCTATTTTAGTGGAATGAACAACTAATACTACAATCTAGCTATAGGTGTGGACATCTATAATTTCCTAGAATAATCTAAACAATATTGGCATTCCTAACAATATGTTTGATGAAAGAACTCCATTTGTGTGGTTAATAAAGCGGAGAAATTCTATAATTGACAAAACTAATGAGATAGGGTTGTTGGTAATATGGTCAATTAGATGTCTTAATGGTTTTCATTTATGAAAACATGTACTCAATATTTCATTTATGTATTCAAAGACAAAATTTTTTCTAAGTATTAGACATTTTGCAATAGTACAGTGAACAAATCTTATCAGTACGAGTGATGCATAAAGAGTTAGCTTATGTGTAGTCAAGGAAAGGATGGTGACATTGTCATGATGACATGTAGTAGTGTGTATGTGTGTATGATTAGTACGACACGAGTTATAGTAAGTTTAACTATGCTAGTATTTAATAATGCAGAATAGAGCATAGCAGAAAATAGAGTTGTGGGTATGTGCAGGATCATGGTGTGCCAAAAAGTGGTGATCTAAAATATCTATAGTCCTCAAATATCTCAAACCATTTCAAAATCTATTCCAACCTTTTTTCCACCTACCCTAATACTAAATGAAAACAATTAACATCTTTATAATGTCTACTATATTTTTTGACACCAAATCTATATGGTCAACTTTAAAAACATCCTTAAAATGTGCTTCTGGCCTATTTTTATGTAATTTTTACTTCAAACATGTAGCTGATGACTTTTTTTTTACCAAAATTTGATGAAATGAAAAGAGTTGTTTTAAGAATGTTATTATCTTTCCATAAATTTAAGGTTTGTCAAATTATAAGTTTAGTAAGTAATTATTACTTATTTTCTAATGGAGTTACATATGAAGTGCTAACTAACACACTACTTGAAAAACAACTATAGCTTTCAAATGGTACAACATTTTTTAAATCCAAAATATGCATCACATTCTAATTTTCTTCTACTATAAGGAAAAATAAATAAAAAAATGAATTTGACAGAGTTTTGAATTAGTTAAGGTGGTCAGACACAAGACTTTCTTTATTCTAAAAATACTAAAGTCAAAAGTTAATTATTTATTATTTATTTAGAATAAAAATACCCAAAAATATGTGTCACATCTAGGCATGATTCTACTACTTATATCTAGAATATTATTAAAAAAATATTATCATTTGATTTTGATTAAGGTGGGAAAACATATGTCTACTTCTTATTTTTGTTCTAAATGTTTTGTAATATTGCATTAAAATTCAAAATTTTGACCAATCAATTTTTTATTTTTTTGAGACAAGTCCTAGTAGTTTAGAAACTAGATTCAATTTTCTAGAGATTCTTTTCTGTCAACTTTTTGATATAAAGTTAATAAAAAGTAGAAAATTGCATGTCAAGTTTACTTAACCCTAATTTTCTATTTTTTTATTGTCACTTAAGGGCATAGTTTGGTCGACCATGATCTTGCACATAATCTTGTATGATATTAGGAATTATTTTAGTTTCAAAATAGTTACTAAGTCATGTTAAGTTGGCTATGTGGATATTTTATATAATGTCAAGTGTATGAAGACATGTAAGCCAACTAAGCAATAATTTATGAATGTGTAAGATATAAGTAAAGATCTTATGTTGTGCAATGAATGTGTGTGATGTGTAGACATTATGGAAGTCATTTGATTAGATGTGACATGCAAACTATTGTGAGAACTATCTATAGCCCTTATGTGATGCAAAATTTGATGTATGATTAGAGAAAGTGCGATTTACAACAACAAAGCAAGTATTGTATAGATATCTATTTTGTGAAGGAATTAAATTGTATAATTGTATGTTATGGTAGTGAGCACTTCTTGCATACATTATAATTGATTTACAAACTCCTAATAGAGTTGAGGCTTCTAAAAAGGCCTAGTCCTCTAACAATGACTCTAGACACTATATGTACTTCATAGACTCCTAATAGGGTCAATATCCTTAACTAGATCCTACTATTTAGTGAATCATCTAGTGGGTATAATTCCCACCAGGGGTTTTGCTTGGCCAAGTTTTCCCTAGTTAAAAAATAATGGTATTATGAGTTCTCTATGTGCATGGTTATATTTACTATTTGTCATTGTTGGTTTACTTTCATATGCAAGTTATAAAGTATTTAAATATATTTAGTTGTGGGAAAAAGTTTTAAATATAATCATTCACCCCTCCTCTTAGTGTTATCTATTTCTAACAAGGATCTCAATAATGAGTAGTTAGTATATTCATGTTATGAATGTTGGAAACAATTCTTCAATTGTATGTTTCCATTGATGTTAAATGAATATTAGTATTAACTAAGCAATGTAGATTTTTCAGTATTAACCTTTTATATCTTAGTATTGACCCAGTAGTCATGTAAAGAAGATCTTTTTAGTACTAGTCGAGTAGTTGGTTAATGAAGGGTACACTACTTGCAATATTAACTGAGTGGTCAGGCATCAAAGGACTCATAGTATTAACTGAGCATTCAATCTTATTATTGACTAAGTGCCAATAGAATATATTTGTCTAATATTTAATTATTTGAGGTCAACTATTTGGATGTTTATTAATTATTTGGAAGGGTATTTAATTCAGCTTATCCTAGCTTATGATATATAAGAAAGGTCTTGTTTTGAGGATAAAATCTACAAGTGCAATATGAGATAAAAGATAGATATGGGAGTGAAGGAAGAGTAGGAAAGTGTGAAAGATAAGTTGCAAAGAATATTCTGATTAGGAAGCATTCAAAAATCAAGCTAGAACAAATATTTTCATCTACGAAGATACTTTCTTCATAAATCACATAAATTTTTTGTTACTCTCTAACCATTGTAATAGTTGAGAAATCTCTTACTAGAGTTGGCTTAATAGTCATATTGTAAATTCTCTAACTAGGTGGCATTTCAAGATTGAA
The DNA here is from genome assembly GCA_028749045.1 of Cupressus sempervirens. Classification (NCBI taxonomy): domain Eukaryota; kingdom Viridiplantae; phylum Streptophyta; class Pinopsida; order Cupressales; family Cupressaceae; genus Cupressus; species Cupressus sempervirens. The sequence goes on along the minus strand of CM053793.1, from coordinate 50,789,472 downwards.
GTGTTTGAAGGCCTCTAACAATGCCACTCCTAATAGGCTTATCAAAATCTTCTGATAAGGTCATACTTAATAGTATGTTTTGTAACCTTTAATGGGGTTGGCTCTAACAAAACTCACTTTATAAGAGTGAAAAATATTATGACTAGTTGCAAGGTGAATTTTTCCAAAATGAGCTTCCACATTCAATCTTGGCATCATCTCTGTTCATGTTATGTTCTTATTCTTTATATTTTTTCAATTAAGATACTAAAGGTTAAAATAGATTGATAATCATAAAATTTATGTTATAATCGAGTATCAGAAATATTTTGTGTTAACCAAGATGGATAGTATTGAATGATTAGTGAAAGTTTGTATTATTATCTAAGTGATAGAAAATTACTTTTTTTGTAACTAATTCACCCCTTCCCTCTTAGTTACACTCTTATATTTCTAGTAATTGGTACCATAGTGTTTGGTTCTTATAGAAAAGGTTTCAAGGACCTAAGTTAAAGATTGAGATATCTTATAGAAGGTTGATTCCTAAGCTTAATAGAGAAACTTTTCAGAATGAAAGGAATTGATCAAATTGTATCTATCAAGCATCAATAATATTATTTTATTCTACTTTTAAAATAGATATGTGTGACCACCTAAACCTATGGTATTAGATTAGATGAAAGAGGCAAAGGATCACAATATAGTGATGATTAATATAGATTTTTCTCTAAATGGTTATAAATGTGATGAGGTCAAAGATTATCCTACTCTATTTGATATGTGGGAAAAGCTAAAAAAATTATATGGAGGTGATAAAAATGTACAAAGAGCCAAGACTGAAATCTTGAAAGGCAATATTGATCAAATGAAAATGAAAGAATGTGACAAAATTGTCCAATATTGTGAAATAATCCAAGAAAGTGTCACTACAATTAGAGTTGTAGGAGGAGATATAATTGATGAGACACTAGTCAATAAGGTAATAAGAACTCTTCTTATTCACGCAATTAGAGTTTATGCAATTCAAGAGATGAGATACAATCCTGCAAATTATGTAACCTTAGATGCACTTGTGGGAAGATTGACTCCTTTTGAATTGGATAATTTTCATAACTATGCTCCTACCTCTAGCAACCTTGAATTTACATTCAAAGCCAAGCTAGCTCTTGGTAAAAAAGGAGGGAACTCAAAAGGAAAATAGGTTGACAATGAAGAAGAAGAAGAAATAGATAAAGATCTTGAAGTAATTGAAGCCCTTCTAGCAAGATGTTGGTAAAATTTGGAGGTAAAATTCTATTAATTTTTTTCTCATGTAAAGAGGTTGTCACATTGCTACAAGATGTTCAAACAAAGAAGTTAATTAAGAGAAAATAAATAATAGGTTCAAAGGAAAGAAAGACTTCAAAAGCTACAAGGACTACAAAGAGAAAGGTAAGAGATATCTTGTTACATTGCTAAAAATTCTAATAGTAATAATGATGATTAAGTAATCTATATTTTTGTTAAGGATGAATCTCATAATGAGGAAAATGAAAAGATGGCTCTTATTTCTCATGTTAGAAAAAATGATATATAGATCATAAAGAGTGGTTGTTTTAATAACATGGCTGAACATTTAGAACACTATGATGGTGGAAGTGTTAGATATGAAAACAATGAACAATGTTATCATGTAAAGGGAAAATGAATCATAGCATCAACAAAAGGAATCAAATGTGAAAATTTCTACTTAGATGAAGGTTAAACACATAATCTACTCAATGTAGCACAAATGAATAACATAGGATACAAGGTAGAATTCATGAATGTCAAAGCTAAACTATTGGATGGAAAAGGGAAACTGGTTGGGACTGGTAATCAGACAATAGGTAATTTTTTTCCCGAGATCACACTAAAAGTACATGTTTTCTAGCTCAAATAAAAGAAATTTAGCTATGACATAAAATGACTTGTCATGTTAAATTTGATAACCTAGTTACCATAAGAAAGAACAAAAAGTAAGATGCATACCTTATCCATATAAACCTGAGATGCACATGTGCAAATAATGTCAAATTGGGAAGATAAGTAAAAGAAGTCTCAGAAGTAAGTCCTACAATTGTGAAGAAGTTTTGGAACTAGTTCATATAGGTGTGTACACCTAATGTGGAGGCACAAATTTCATTATATTTGTTGATGATTATTCTAGAATGATGAGAGTAATGCTTTTGAAAGATAAGTCTAATTATTTTCAAAACTTTGAATGGTATTTGGCTGAATTTGAGGAAGAAATAGAGAAGAACCTAAAATTCTTGAGATTAGATAGAGGAGGTGAAGTCAGCTTAAATGAATTCAATGTGTTTTGAAGTGAAAGAAGAACCAAAAGACAAGTATCAACACCTAGAAATTTGGAGAAAAATGGTATAGTAGAGAGAAGGAACATATCCATCATGGAATGTGCAAGAACATTAATGATTGAGAAGAATATTATGCCAAAATACTAGAGAGAAGAAATCAACACAACAATTCATACATTGAACCAAGTTTGACTAAAGGTACACATAAAATACCTTATGTATTATGGTATGGATACAAGCCTAAAATTTGTTATCTTAGAGTACATGGAAGAAAATTTTATATCTTAAAAAATATAAGGAAAGTTAGATGCAAAAAGTGGTGAAGGAATATTCCTAAGATACTCTAATAAAAATAAGGCATAGAAGTGTTTGAATCTTGCTACTCATAAAGCCATAGAAAATGTACATGTGAAGATTGATGAATTTGCATAAAGAATTGAATAATAGAGAATCAAAAAACTATAGAAAGTTTGTCCACTATGAGGAGGAAAGTGAGACATTAAAAAAATTAGTTGAATTCAATCAATAGTTGGGAGTACAACTTGAGTCACAGACAAAGGCACTTGAGTTATTGAGAGTTCAATTCAGCTTTTAGCCACAAGTAGTGTACCCTAAGTTACATGCAGTATTCTACTTGAGTCATATCTAGAGAAACCCAAGTTATAGATAGATCAGCCAAAAGAGCTTGATAAAAATGATGAAGACCTTGGAGAACCAAGTGAATGAAGTTTAGAATCAAGACAGAAAGGTCCAAGGCTTGCAAAAAAAGTTAGAAGACATCATGCATGTGAAAAAATAATTGGATGAGAGATGAAAGGCATACTAACAAGGAAAAAATAAAAAGGCACATGTTTTCTTAGTGAATTTGATTCTATATCTATAAAAGATGCTTTAGAAAATGAAAGTTGCATAGAGACAATGAATGAAGAAATTGAGAAAGTAGAAAAGAATGAAGCTTTTTATCTTGTTCCTAGACCTAAGGATAAGAATTTGAATGGTACAAAATGGATATTCAAAAATAAGTTTAATGAGAAAGGAGAAGTAAAAAAAAATAAGGAAAGAATTGTATGCAAAGGTTATGCTCAAGAAGGTATTGAGTATAGCAAAATATTTTCTCCTATTGCAAGACTTGAGAGAGTAAGAATATTTCTAGCACATGTAGCACAAAAGGGATTAAAACTATATTAAATGGATGTTAAATCATCTTTCTTGAATGGAATCTTGGAAGAAGAAGTTCACATTAAATAGCCTAAAGGTTTCTTCAATCCAAGAAAAAGAGACATGGCATGTAAACTTCACAAAAAAAAAAAATTGATTCAAGCAAGATCCTAGTGCATGGTATGATAGACTACATGGATATATTGTATGAATTAGTTTTGAAAAGAGAAATGATAATAGTAATTTTTATATAAAGGAAGGACCACATGACAAAATATTGCTTGTAGAAATATTTGTAGATGATACCATATTTGGAGGACATGAGATGTTATGTAAGTCATTTTTTGAAGAAATGAGAAAATAATATGAAATTTGTATGTTTGGAGAGATTAGATTCTTTGTGGCTCTTTAAGTTCATGAAATGAAGGAAGAAATATTCATCACTAAGTTAAAATACATTAGGGAAACATTGAAAGTATTTGGAAAGGAGGTAAATCAGACTACTTATAGGTTAATGATTGGAAAAATTTAGTATGCAGTACATAATAGATCTGATATTGCAATTGTAGTTGGAATAGTTGTAAGGTTTTTTGCCAATCCTAAAGAAAATAACATTATGGTAGTTAAAATAATTCTAAGGTACCTAAAAGGGACTAAAGAATATGGTTTATGGTATAAGAAATGAGGAAATCTTGAGTTAAGAACCTTTACTGATGTAGATAGGGAAACAAGCATTGATGACAAAAAAAGTACCAATGGAGGAGAATTCTTTCTTGGAAAGAAGTTAGTATCTTGGAAAAGCAAGAAGAAGAATTGTATTTCTCAATCCACAATAGAGGCAGAGTATGTTGGTGCAATAGTCAATTTTTCTAACATAATATCGATCAAGCAACTAATGTTAGGAATGGAGGAAGAAATCAAGGAAGCAGTTCTTATCTATTGTGATAGCACCAATGCAATCAATATATCCAAAAATTCTATGATGCACAAAAAGATAAAACACATTGCAATAAAGTATCATTTCTTATGAAAATTGGTTCAAGATGAAGAGGTGATATTAGAATATATGAACACCAAGGAGAAAATAGAAGATATATTTACTTATACTTTACCTAAGGATGTAGTTATGTGTCTAAGAGGTAAATTATGGGTTATTCCCCTATTTGATGCTTACTAGAGAAAAATATAGTGATACATCAATCAAGTTCCACTAAAGATCTATCATGTTGGTGTAGGTTGTCACACTTTAGGTGTGAACTGTAGAGAGTATTGCATACTAATCAATACAAGAGTTACATAGTAACTTCAAAAAAAAAATTTCTTTGGCATTTAATGTCAAAGAGGGAGAGTTCAATAGTGTCAACAAGGGAGAGATGCAAGGGAGAATTGAAAGGAAGAGTAAGGAAGAGTTCAATGTCAAAATGAAAGAGGAGAGTTTTGAATCTTAGAAGGAATATACAAAAAAGAGGGAGAAAATGATAGAAGTTCACAATGGAGTATAGACAAATCCAAATGACAATCTCAGATGGATTTGGTCTAGATGATAATCAGAATTAAACTAAGGATATTATCTAATTACTCATAATTTTATCAGTGTAAGTTGACATGTTGTGTTTCCATCAATGCCAAAGATGGATTCTTAAATTTTATGTTGTCATTGATGTTGCACAAATGTTAGTATTAACAAAGAAATGTAGAGTTTGCCATATTAACGTTTTATATCTCAGTACTAACCAAGCAATTGCATAAAGAAGAATTTTTAGTATTAAACAAGTAGTTGGTTAATGAAGGGTATTATTCCTGCAGTATTAACTGAGTGATTAAGCATCAAATGACTTGCAGTATTAACTGAGAATTCAATCTTAGTATTGATGGAGTGATAAAAGAATAAAATTGTCTAATATTTAATTTTTTGAAGATGACTATCTAGATGTTTATTTATTATTTAGAAGTGTATTCAAGCCAACTTGTCCTATCTTATGATATATAATAAAGGTCAAGTTGTGAGAATAAAATATAAAGGTGGAATATGAAATAAAAGATGGACATGCGAGCGAAGTGAGAGTAGAAAAGTGTAAAAGATAAGTTACAAAGAATATTTTAATAAGGAAGGATCTAGAAATCAAGCTAGAATAGAGATATTAGCTACAAAGATAGTTGCTTCAAAAATCAAGTGAAATTGTTGTGACCTTCTAAGCATTTTAGCAATAAAGAAAACTCTTAACAAAGTTGACTTAATAGTCATATTATAACTCCTCTAATAAGGTGACATTTCAAGATTGAAGTGCTTGAAGACCTCTAGTAAGGCCACTCCTAGCAAGGTGATCTAAATCCTCTAACAAGGTCATACTTAATAGTATGCTTTTTAACCTTTAATAGGGTTGGCTCCTAATAGATCTCACTCTAGAAGAGTGAAAAATAATGTCACTAGTTACAAGGTATTTTTTTTCCAAATTGAGTTTCCACGTTAAATATTGGTGTCATTTGTGTTCGTGTTATTTTATTTTTCTTTATATTTTGCAACTAAGTAACTAAAGGTTAAAACAAATTAATAATCATAAAATTTCTTTGTTAACCGAGTATCAAAAATATTATAGTGTTAACTGAGATGGATAGTATTGCATGATCAATGCAATTTTGTATCAATATCTAAGGGATGAGAAATTATTTTTTATGGTGACAAATTCACCCCACCCCTCTTAGATACACTTTACATTTCTAATAACAGATTCATCATGTTCATACTCATAAATGACAACAAAGCTCAACAATATTTTAAGGCATCGAGTTCACAGAAATCTTATTTTTCTCACTCCATAATTAACAAGCCCAAAAATTGTATGAAGAAATGAATGAGATTAGTTACCAACTTGAAACTTGTCAAATCCATCTTGAAACCCTCATAGGAAATTGTTATCAAAGAATAGGACCAACACATGAGCCTCATGGTAGTATACATATTAGATAAGGCATACACATAATGAGAAATTGAAGATCCCATTGAACACATACAAAAAGTTATAGTGTGTTAGTGAGAGAAGAGAACACATGTTTTATATAATGCCAAGTTGAGTTTTGCGCAAGTAGCACAACTTTGTCAGAAAAATCCATATAAAATTGTGACTAACATCATGAAATCATGATCATTTGTCATGGCTTCTCTGCATCTCCAATCCATTGACATCTTCAAGACATGGGCACATGAGCTCATAGTAATGATGAAGGAAATTAAATGGGTTTGGATAAAATAATATAATCTATATGGGTCACAAAGCATCAAAGGTGGGAGTGAATATAAAGAGACCCTAATAATAATCTATTAAATAATGCATGAAAGGATTCAAATTAAGTATAATACATTGCCCTATATGTGATTTGATTACCTCTAGGTAGCTTATACATCACACACTAAGATTCATTCAAAGACTACAAGTGTTGAATAGTCAAAGTTGACTTATTTTTTTGAAGCTTAATTTTCTTCTTATTCTATAATGCTGCTTGCTTCAAGTGATTAAATAAATAGTGATGATTGGATCTAGAAATTGATAAATCTATTTTCTATTCTCAGGAGTAAATCAAGAGTATATAAGAATCATAGTCAACTTCTCATCAACAAAGAAATAGGGTATGCCACATACAATATGTAATCTCAAGTGGAGGTGTTTCGTAATGAAGAAATGAACTAGAAATGAATGCTAAGTCCACCTATAAGTATAGAAAATGACAAATGAGTGTTTTCCCCATTATGCCTAATAAAGAAGGATATTTGATTCTATATTCTAGCAAATGGAATACTTCAAGAGAAGGTATAGCCATGAAGAAGGAACCAATATTATTTTTATGAATAATGTTATTTTCCAAGAATTGGTTTAGAATAACCAAAAAGTGAAAGAATGACCATAAATACATAACAAAAATAAAGAAACAATAGCAAATACGAGAAAAAAAATGAACTTTTTATCTCCAAATATAGAATTATAGAATTCACAAGTACAATATGCTAACCCACATGGGTTGGTTCATTACAATAATCTACAATACTAAGCTACAAACTACCACCTAGAGCTATTCTAGACAATGCTATCCCACTTGAGAAGGTTCAAGAAATTGAAACTTAATACCTAGGGATGATAGAACCTAACAATACATATAGAGTTGGCCAAATACATCTTTGACAATTATTTTAAGAATCTCAGGTAGCCCAACTTTGGAAGGCCACAACTCTCAAACTGTTTCTCTGATTGGCTATTATAACCACTTTTTAGAAATGCCATATTTTGATCAATAGTTTTAAAATGGCACAAGCACCCTTTCATCAAGTTTTCAAACCTCAACCAGAGACTCTAAGGCCTCCAATGTTGAGCCTGAAGATTTTTCTCCTATTTTTTTCACTAGCAATTTGCAATAATTTCTCTGATACTTAAGTTGGAGCAATGTCATTTTCATGGTAAGCTTACAACTCTAAAATGAACCTTCACATAGAAAATGAGAACATTCCAAGATCATATGACAAACTTACTAAAAATAGCAAGTTCCTAGAAATAGCAACCCCCTGTCTACTAGTCCTTATTAAAATAGGAAAAATTGGAAAGAAAATAATTTTGGGTGATGCAAGATTACTCTTACACCCAAGATGCTCCTACATCAGACACCCAAGGTAATTTGAAAAGTGACTCCATCACATCTTAGGTATTCAAAGGAAAACCTAGATGGTTAGCCTCCTCCCTTGCTAGTCATGATGAATCCTCTACCAACCTCCCTTTCCATTTGACTAGGTATTCCTCATAAGTTCTATTCCTTGTACTTTTTCCAACACAACTTTCCAATATCTCCTCAATCTCCATTGTAGCCAAACTATGTTTAGAATACTCCACTACACTTTAGAAACTTCATCTCCATCACCTCTTTCATTATACTCTATCAAATCTAAAATATTAAATACTGGTGAAATATTCAATTTAGTAGGCAACTCCACTTCATAAGAATTTTCATAATCATGCCTTTTCACTATCTTGCACAGTCAAAACTTCTTCATCTTTGTCCTATTATATGTACCTACTAAAAAATTCTCCTTTCTCAAATGAACCATGACTTCATCTCCAATCTAAAATTCCTTATACCTCTTTTTCACATCTATGTTAGCCTTATACTATGTATTCATATTTATGATTTTCTTCCTTACCTCCTCATAAATATTCTTCAAATGCTCAAAAAATTCTTCTACTTTAGCACTACTTATCTCTCCTTTATACAACTACCATAATTTAGAAACATTACTAGGACTACTCCCATATACAATCTAGAATGGTGATTTAATAGGTATTATTTTTGATAGAATTATTACATGCAAATTCTATTGTGATGTGGAGCCTAATCAAACATGGAGGTTTATTTGGCATGTTTTTCTTTGCATATTATTTCTACAAAGGTTTAGCAATAGCAACCCCAAGATGGGGTCAAGGGGCAGTGTCCTAGGTGCGCTACCTATCGCAGTATAGGGTGGGGTCAAGGGGAAATGCCCCTATAGGAATTTTTGGGGGTGCTACCCACGAAGCTAAAAATGCCCTTATATTGTAAAATACATCAGCTACTATTTTTCCTATTGTAGGACATATTTTATCCCTAATTTTGTAAGCAAAAAAAGCTTGTATAAAAAGGCTTGGGGATAGGGATTTCATAATGTAATAGTGATATTGTAGCTTCTTGTAGTGGTATTGAGCTGTAAGGGATTACAAAATGTAATCACTAGATAATAATAATATTGAACTTTTTGTTGGTGGACATAGCCCAGGGATTGGGTGAACCACTTTAAATCTCAATGTCTTGTGTTCTCTTATGTGCAATCTATTATTTTTTGATATCGGTTATATTTTCATGTAAGTGTTATTTCTATCTGAGGTTAATTCTAACAAATTATGCCTATGGTAAACTTAGATCTCATCTGTTTGGTTTGTCTCCAACCAAACATCTCACCAAATTTTCCAAACCCCTATTCATAACTTTTTTTTTTCCATTAGTTTGTGGATGATGTGATGAGCTAGATTTTAAATCTATCTTCAAATTCTTCCACAATGTATGCCCAAAATACACAACAAAATTGGTATCTTGATCTAAAACTATACGCTTTTTTAGACCATGTAGTCTCACCAATTCTCTAAAAAAACATCTGACACATGACTAACATCACTAGTCTTCTTGCAATGGATAAAATTTGTCATATTTGAAAACTTTTCAACCACTAGAAAAATAGAATCATGCCCACACTGCATCCTTAGTAATCCAAGAACAAAATCCATGCTAACATCCTCCCACAACTTTACTGGTACAAGTAATGGGCGATACAACCTTATATTCTATTTCACCCCTTTTTCCATTTGACATACTCTACAACTCTATACAAAATTCTTCACATCTTTCTATGATTGTGGCCAATACTAATTCTTAGAAACCAAATCTATGGTTTTATCTCTACCAAAATGTCTAGCCAATCCTCCACTATGCTTCTCCTTAATGACATTCTTTCTCATGGAACTTCTAGGAATGCACAACTGGATTTCTTTGAACAACATACTATCTTGGACCATGAAATACAACCACGTTGTCTTGTCAAGTGTAACATGTTCTATACAATCCTTTCATGTTTCACCAAAATTAGGATCATTTGGATACAAAGTACTAAGTTTTTTGAACCCAACCACCTCAATCTGTATTTTCTCTAGCAAAAGTTATCTTTTACTAAGAGCATCTGCAACTCTATCAAACTTCCCATTCCGATATTTAAAAAAAATGTATAACTATTGTTAGTGAATAGATTGTCCTTTCAATTGATTTACCATCATATTTCGATCCTTTGAAGAAGGCTTTAGCAAAATTTCAAGTACATTCTATAAATTCTTTCAATTGTGCATCATCATGAAAGACTTGCCAATGATTAATATTATTCAGAACCCTAGGTTTGTAGATCATCTCAATCCTATAAGTATCATTTTTGAATTTTGGATGAGGCAATAATAATGATGCTGAAATAGCTAAAGAATTAGCCTTGGTGTTTTGGGAGTGAGGAATGAATTCAACAAAAAATGCTTCAAATGATTCAATTTCATCCCAAACTAAATTTCTATACTATTTCAGCCTATAATTTTTAATGGAAAATTCCTTTCTTACCTATTTTACGATAAGCTCAACATCACCTCTTACTCTCAACTACTTCACTCCCTTTGCCTTGGCTTCCTGTAGCCCTAGAAGCAATGCTTCATACTCACCAATATTATTAGTATTATGGAGATCCAACTTGAAAGAGAAAGGGAAAACATCTCATGAGAGTGAAATGAGGACAACACCAGCACTTGAACCAAAATTGGAATAACTTCCATCGAATTCAAGAGTCTAGAGGACCTCTTTATAGCTTAATACTCCATCCTTTTTACATTACTCTTCAGGTAATATTACATAATTCCCAAATTGACATTCCTCAAACAATATTTGTGCTTTGGGGTTATCTAAAGGCACCACTATATACTTGTTCTTTGGTTTAGGTTCCAACTTTATCCACTTCTTTCCCACCGTGATGTATGCTTTAAACTAGTCCAGTTTGATTTCTTTGCCCATATCTTTACAAAAAGTCCTACTAAGTAGCATTCCTTAACTGGCTGGTGTATTAGCCACAAGAATTGTGAGCTTCACTCTTTTCTTAGGCAAGCATAGAGTATAGCCTATACATCCTTCACTTGTTTTCCATCCATAGAATAGAAACACTCGAGAGTTTTGGTAAGCTCTAGGCCAAGAGCATGTGTAACAACTTTAGGCATGATGTTATGTGATGCCCTAGAATCAATAATGTGATTGCTAAGTTTTTGTCCATTTAGCAACAATGAAATATAGAATGGATTAGGCTTCTTCTCTTCTACCTCCTTTTCAATAGAATTAGTGACTACTTCACCATAAGGAACATCTGCTCTACCTCTTTCAGAAACAAAAATAGGTTCATTCCAAGCCTTAGAACTTTCAGATGCACTACTCAAAAATTGTGCATTATTGGTAGAACATCCTCTCACATATTGAACCAATTTATCCAATTCTTTAGGATTAAGCTTTAGGTATTTAGTTGGAGAAATAGATATGGAAGAGGATTTGAAAAATTCAACAATATCAAAAGCTGAAGTACTAGTTGTTTTTTTCTATTTTGTACAAAATACTTGGTTCAATAGTTTTTGCTGAATCAGTGTGCATATGTTCTTTACCTTTGGAAGTGAGCACATTTGGACTAGTTTCCAGATAAGGTTTTTGACTTCTCCATTCTCTAGTCATCATCTTGCAAGTAGGGTCTTGGAGAGTTGTGAACACAATACCTCCGCTTTTTGAATTAGATTTATATTCAAGAAAATAAACACCTGAATTTTCATTTTCCACATTTTGACTTTCAAGTGTTTGCTCTGCTGTAAGGGAATTCTTTACTAATTGGATACAATTAAGCCATTTAGGACAATTCTATTCATCATGATTAGAAGTCACATGGAACAAACACATTGCCTCCTTGGGAGTTTCTTCAATTTTTAATCTTGTTGGAGGAGGGGTCAATGTGGAGTTCTTACCAAAATTTTGGGATTGTTGCCATCTATGGATATCTTGGTAAGGATTTTGGTAAGAGCGATGGATTTTTTTTTGTTGCCTCTTCATCATTGCTACATCATTCATTATATTTTGTAAGAAAATATTAGTAGAGCTTGAATATGAAGGTGTTCCCAAAGTTTGAACTTCTTGCTTCCATTTACATACATTAATAAATGCATCCTCTAACTATATTGCTAGCCCCTAGGCAACAACCAAATCAGTGCATGCATCTTTTATAAGATGGAAACTTATGTCTAGATGAATGGTGTTAATGAATAATGATCTCTAGTTCTCTGTGTTAGGCCTAGATGCAGTGGAAATTCTTTGAATGAGCCTATTGAATTTAGCTACAAATTCCCTCATAGGTTCATGCATTTCTTTCTTCGTCTAACTAAGTTGGAAAAATAGAGAACTTTCATTTTTAGGGGCCTTGAATCTATCCTCAAAATAATTTTTCATATCATCACAAATGGTGATGGAATGATGAGGTAGATAATTAAACCAATCTGTGGTAGCATCAATTAATGTCTACACAAACAATCTTATAGAAGCTTCTTGTGTGGGGACACTTATTTCAACACAGGATGAATGAAAGGCACTTAAGTGGTCCTCCATTGAAACCTTGCCATCTCCACTAAATTTGGGTAAAATTTTAGTGGCTCCTTTGGGTAATGGTTCAAGGTTTACACTTAAGTTCAATGGCCCTATGTTTTGTCCCCATGGTTGATTTATGGCCATGTTTGGTGGTACAACTTGCAAAGGTTGAACAGTTATAAGAGTAGGGATAAGAGTATTCAAAGGAAGCAAAGATTGCACTAAGGGTGAAAGAGGATATTTTTTTGGTGGTGAATTGGGTCTACATTGGGATTTAATACTCTTCTTCTTAAGATTGTTAAAATCTGACAAGAACTTTAGATTTTTCAATGGCTCAAAGTTTTCATCAAGAATCCCTTTTTATCTTTTCCCTCTTGTGTATCTACGAGTACCATTTCTAATTTTGGTTACAAGTTCAAGATCTTGTAGGAGCCTAAGCAAGTCTATTTACAACTACATCTTCTGGAATTTTTGGTACCCCTCTCAACAATTCTGCCCTTTCTTCTTCTCTTTCTAAAACATTTAATACTTGCTAATATTGCTGATGACTTCTACACAATGCCCAAGTAGTTGATACCAGGTCTAAGATTATGTCTTCTTAAGTATCTTTGAATCGAAGGTTAGGTTGTAATATAGGGAAAACCTCATTATTTGGAAGAACCATTTTTATACATTGCTTTTCCAAAACCCAAGTTCTTTTTCAATGGGACTCTTCCCCAGCAGAGTCACCAAAAATCTTTTAGTGAATAAATTGTCCTTTCAATTGATTTACAGAGTTTACTCTATGCCCAAAATTATGAAAAGTACAAAATGCTCACAATAGTTGAGAAAGTCTCATATTATTTAACTTTCTCTATGAATTTCTAAAGGTATAGCTCCCTTATTAGATATACAATGAATTTAAAGTTATCATTACACTTTTACCTAAAAGTGCATAAGGATCTCTTGACTATTGTTAGGTGGTGAGGTAAATATAAATAAAACCTTCTCAAACAAACATCCATTTGAATGTACTCCTACAAAAGACCTAATTCAAAGAATTAATTATACCACAAACTGACATGAATCATTCAAACATCAAAACTGAAATAAACTTCCAAAGTGAACAGCAATCAAGATCCTAAATCATCAAATCAACATTCACAAAGTAACAATGATTGAACACTCTAAACACCAAGTTTCAAAGTAGAATATGAGGTGATTTATATATGTGAATTAAACCTTCCCATGCACATAGTCATTTAAAAGCCAAAAATCCATATGTTATCCTTGATCACTGCTATAAACTATCTACTTTAACATAGTTTTTTCCACTATCTATCTTCTACCTATCTATTGCTAACCTATAAATGCATCGAAAGGGGTCATAGGTTATTTTATGACCCCTTTCAATGCATTTGAAACAACCAAATATGTCCCTAGAGGTTATAGGGCCCCTAGGGACATATGTTGTCATGAAATGCGTCAAAAGGGGTCATCAATTAATCTATTACCCATTTCAACAAAATTCATGGACCAAATAGGTCTAGGGACATATGTAGTCATGAAATGCATCACAAAACACATTTGAACAAACTAAATAGTTCCTTAGGAATCCTAGGGCCCCTTGGGACATATTTTGGCCCCTAGGGACCTATTTACTTTGCAATAAAATGGGCCATAGGTTAACCTATGACCCCTTTTGATGCATTCAAACCAACCAAATAGGTCTCTAGTGGTCCTAGGAACACTAGGGACATAGGTTGTCATGAAATGCATCAAAAGGTGTCATAGGTTATCATATGACCCCTTTCAACGCATTCAAACCAACCAAATGGGTCCCTAGGAGTCCTAGGGACCCTAAGGACATATGTTGTAATGAAATGCATCAAAAGGGGTCATAGGTTAACATATGACCCCTTCTAACACATTTGAACCAAACAAATAGGTCCCTAGGGGTCTTAGGACCTTAGAGACATATGTTGTCATGAAATATATCTAAAGGGGTTATAAGTTATTGTATGACCCCTTTTGATGCATTCATACAAACCAAATAGGTTCCTATGTGTCCTAGGGCTCAAAAGGGACATATGTTGTCATGAAATGTGTCAAAGGGACCTATGACCCCTTTCGACATAGTCAAATTAGCTAAATAGTTTCCTAGGGATCCTAGGGCCCCTAGGGACATATGTTGTCATGAAATATGTTGAAAGGCATCATAAGGTATCATATGATCCCTTTTGACACATTCAAAACAACCAAATAGATCTCTAAGTGTTCTATGGCCCCTAGTGACATATGTTTCCATGAAATGCATCGAAAGGGGTGATAGATTATTCTATGACCCCTATCAATGCATTCAAACTAGCCAAATAGGTCCCTAGGGACTTATGTTCTCAAAAAATGTGTCAAAAGGAGTCATATGTTAACCTATGATCACTTTCAATGCATTTCAACCAACCAAATACTTTCCTAGGGGTCCTAGGGCCCCTAGGGACATATATTGTCATGAAATGTATTGAAGAGGGTCATAGGTTATCATATGACCACTTTCAACACATTTGAAACAACTGAATAGGTCCCTAGGGGTCCTAGGGCACATAGGGACATATGTTTTCATGAAATGGATCAAAATTTGTCATAGGTTAGCCTATGACCCCTTTCAACACATTTCAAATAACCAAATAGATCCCTAGGGGTCTAAGGGCCCCTAGCAACATATGTTACTATGAAATGCATTGAAAGGGGTCATAGGTTCAATGCATTCAAACAAACCAAATAGGTCCCTAGGGGTCCTAGGGCCTCTAGGGACATATGTTGTCATGCAATACATCAAAAGGGATCCTAGGTTAACCTATGACTCCTTTCAATGTATTCAAACCAACCTAATAGGTCCCTAGGGGTCCTAGGGCCCCTAGCGACATATGTTGTCATGAAATGCCTTGAAAGTGGTCATAGCCTATGACCCCTTTCGATGCATTCAAAACAACCAAATGGGTCCCTAAGGATCTTAGGGCCCCTAAGAACTTATGTTGTCATGAAATGAATTGAGAAGGGCCATAGGATAACCTATTACCACTTTTGATGCATTCAAAACAACCTAATTGGTCCCTAGGGATTATCGAGCAACTAGGGACACATGTTTTCATGAAATTAATCAAAAGGGATCATAGGTGATCCTATGACCACTTTCAATGAATTGGAACCAACCAAATGGGTCCCTAGGGGTCCTTGGACCCCTAGGGACATATGTTGTCATTAAATGCATCAAAAGGGTTCGTAGGTTAACACATGACCCCTCTCGATGCATTCAAACCAAGTAAATAGGTCACAAGGGGTGCTAGGACCCCTAGGGACATATGTTGCCATGAAATGTATGGAAATACATTAGAGGTTACCTTATGACCCCTTTTGACACATTCAATCCAATGAAATTAGTCCCTAGGGTCCTAGGGCCCCTAGGTACATATGGAGTCATTAAATACATAAAACATGTGATGCATTCTAAACAATCAAATAGGTCCTTAGGGGTCTTAGGGCCCCTAGGGAAATATGTTGTCATGAAATGTGTCGAAAGGGGTCAAAAATTAATCTATGACCCCTTTGGATGCATTCCAAATGACCAAATTGGTCCCTAGTAGTCCTAGGGCCCCTAGGAATATATGTTGTCATTAAATGCATCAATAGGGGTCATGGGTTAACCGATGACCCATTTTGATGCATTCCAAACAACCTAATAGGTCCCTAGGGGTTCTAGAGCCCTTAGGGACATATGATGTCATCAAATGTGTCAAAAGGGGTCATAGGTTAATCGACACATTCAAACCAACCATATCAATCCCTAGGGGTCCTAGGGACCTTAAGTACATATGTTGTCATAAAATGCATTGAAAGGGGTCATAGTTTAACCCATGACCCATTTGGATGCATTCAAAACAACCAAATAGGTCCTTAGGTGTCATAGGGCCCCTAGGGACATATGTTGTCATTAAATGCATTGAATAACCTATGACCCCTTTCGATGCATTCAAACTAACCAAATAGGTCCCAAGGGGTCAATCCTAGGGACAAATTTTGTCATGAAATATTTTCAAAGGGGTTAAATGTTATTGTATGAGCCCTTTCAATGCATTCAAAATAACCAAATAGGTCCCTAAGGGTCCTATGGCCCCTAGGGACATCTGTTTTCATGAAATGCATTGAAAGGGGTCATTGGTTAACCTATGACCCCTATCAACATATTCAAACCAACCAAATAGGTCCCTACAAGTCCTAGGGCCCCTAGGGATAGATGTCATCATGAAATGCATCGAAAGCCTTTCGACACATTCAAAAACATCAAGTAGGTCCCTAGGGTTCCTAGGGCCCATAGGGACATATGTTGTAATGAAGTGCATCGAAAGAGGTCATAGGTTAACCTATGACCCCTTTCAATACATTCAAAACAACCAAATAGGTCCCTACAGGTCCTAAGGCCCCCTAGGGACATATGTTGTCATGAAATGCATTAGAAGGGGTCATAGGTTTCAAGTACTCAAAGGGATGGGATGAGCTTGGGGCTAGGGTATATTAGACCAACCATAGCTAACAAAATAGATGGTTTGATCCCAAAATGAATTGTGAGGGAGATTTGGCTATTGACAACTTTGTACTGGCCAACACTACAAGTTTTAGCATCATTCAAGATGGCATTGTAAAATCAAAATGGAGTAAGAACTTAAAAATGTGAGAGAAGTTATTTTAGGTCTCCACAACATTTTCCTATAGCACCTAGAATTGTATCGATACCTTGCACGAGCTCCAAGATATGCCCTATCAAAGATTGCTACCATATTATATTAAGTGACTCTTAGGGACATTTTGGTTCAGCATGCCCGAGAATGTTGAAGAAGTCAATGGGATTGGACAAGCTTGATGCTATCATTCACTTGACCCATGAAAGCTAACATAATAGAAAGTTGGATCCCATGACAAATGGTGTGAGAGATATCAGCAAGATATGTATGCCTAAGCCACTTTGTACAAAATATGAGGAAAAGTTTCCAATTAGGAAAAATTAGGTCTTTTTGAGTTTTTGATCAAGATAGCATAGGATTAGGTGTTTTTAGTTGTTTTTTAATAGTTTGGAACCTTTTGTAAGTCCTAGAAGTGAAATCTAGTGAACTATGCAAAAATTGTAGTTTTTGTGCAAAATTGCAAAAGTTGATTTAAAATAAAAATTTGATTGGAAACCTTCTAACCTTCAAAAAATGCTCCCGATGGTCATATACCCAAGCATGGATAGTTACAACTTCCCAAACTCCCATTTGCAACTTTTTTGCAAAAATTTCAAAAGTTGCTCAAGCAACTTTTTGAGCAACATTGCAAGTTTTCAGCAATTTTTGCTCTTTATAGATTTAGGTCAAATGGATCCATCTAGGACTATTCTAAGAATCTAGTTAAGATTCTTAGTACCTATTAGGTAACCAAATACCTTATTTTCACATGAATATTTAAAGGAAATGAATAAGAAATTGGCTACCGACTAAAGATATTTCAAAGCCATTGAAAATAATATATATTATTCTTTCAAGAAAAATGAAGTTCTGATTCTAAAAATAAGATTGAAATGATTCCCATCAGTGGCATGGTCAAGAACTTACCTTTTTAATATAGGGACAAATAGTTGGCCCCACACCCCATGCCTCCTCATTCCTACAGAGGAAATCTTAATATACAAAGGAGTTGTAGGTACATCTATTAACTATACAAAAAAAGATATAGAAAACCTGCTTAATAGAGAGATTAATCTAAGAGAAAAGGACATTTTATTAGAAAATGGTTATCTTAGTGCCATCCAGGGAATTCTAAACACTTATGATGAAGAGAAAAAACCTATAGCTACTCGGAAAGAGTGCACATGTACATAGACACAAAATTTTTAGATATAGAAGTAACAAGTTCTATAAAATTGTTCATAGAGAAATGTGAAGTGAAGCCTCAAATTGGCTCATTAGTAGGCAAAGAATCCGGTCACGCACTTCATTCTAGCACCATAGATGTTTCAATTAGAAATGCCTATACATCAATGGCCCTACATTTAAAGGACTCAGGAAGCTAGGATGCTCAAGCTAGGCATGGTCCCTCAAAGTTCTCATCAAAATATATTAATGATCTTAATAGAACAACAAAAAATCTCATTGCCTCCTTTAAGTGGAGACTTGCATTGAAATGGAGATTTTTAGTTCGCAAACATGTCCCAATCAAGTAGATGACTGGTGTAGGAGAACCAATTCTAGACTCATCACAAAAGGCACCTAAGGATCCTAGATAGTTCACTTAGGATAGGTTGTGATACAATAGTGCATGGTGGAATCTTTTAAAAGGCAAGCCACTAGGCAATTAGATAAGGTTGGAATCCTTCAAATTTCTAAAAAAGAGGGTTTAGTGCTGGACACTTATCAAAAGCATCAATAATGATCTTATCGCAGGTAACCCAAACAAGGCAGGGAATCTAATCACTAAGTTTTCTTAAGTTCAAAAGCACTAAAACATAAGGATTCTCCAAAAGCCTAATAAGGGAACATACCCACAAACATGAATCAAAAGAGAACAATGAACATGGAATGGAATACAAACACACCTTAGACCTATTAAGGTTTGTATATAGCAGATAAAGTGATTCTATTGTGTCCAAACAACACTGATATATAGTTATAGTAGTTTTCCATTGAAAAGGCTAATAGCCCTTCAAATTGTAAATTGAACATAATATGGAAAAAACCCCACATGAAGACATATTTTAAAGTAAGATTCAAACACCCTTTTAGTACATATAAAATATATGTAAACCTCACAAATTTGAAGAGTCTAGAAGCCACTACTATAACAATATTTGGAAAGTGTTAATAGGGCTAACTAGGCTGTAGTTACACTATGTAGGTACCCTTTCACACATGCCAATCTACAAAAAAATCATTATAACATCTCTAGGAGCATGTGACATAAGTCCAAATCCAAAGTTATGGACCTTGGATCACTCTAGAGCAAAAGTTATAGTCACTATAGTGAAATGTTGAATGGTGCATGTATTGAGCCATACACCTAGGGTATGGTGGAAAAATTAATTCCTTGCTTGGCCATCTATAAAACCTAAAAAATCATGATGTACACTAACAAGGCTTGTATTCCACTAAGGGCATCAAATTCCCATGGTGGAAAGTGTTAAAACAAGAAGGCCCTTGGTGAAACCTTTGGTTTAATACTGATTTCTAGGCACCTTTAGCAAAACCTAAATAAATTGCAAACTAAAAAGGATCAAAACATGAAGCCAAGTGCAAATAAAAGGTAACTCACCCCTCTAGTCCTAATGTCCCTACTAATCTATACAATGCTCTAAAACACAAAATTTTATAGGAACATAGGTTATTTTATTGATTTCTTTCAAAAATAAGTACATCATACCTATAATTCCCCTAGAAAGGCTAAAATAGGTTGTCCCCAATAGTATTAAGGTTGGTTTGAACCAACTAGTCCTTTGGGGAAGACTTTTTGAAAGTCTAACAACTTTTTAAGAAGTTGCTCAAAAGTTGTCAAACAAATTTTTGAGCAACTATGAAAAGAAAGCTAATCAAACCAAACTTCCTGAAACAAAATTGTTCTAAACAACCCAATCTACTATGGAAACTAGTATATTCTACAAAAAAAATGTTAAAAGTGCCTTAAAACTTAGAAACTTAGTAATTTTTCCTTCAAATATTGTGTTATAGGATTCTAACCGTACAAAATGATATTAACTTCTCATTTTAGGGTTTGGAAAGCCTTTATATCTACTCCTAGGTCTTTCCCGTTCATCCTTATGGTTTGCATCAGCCTCCTTCAAGTTTTAAAAGGCAAATCCACAATTTCTTGTAAAATTAACATTTTGCAAAAATTGAAAAATTGCAATATAGCAACTTTTGGATTTTTTTACTTGCTCTTCTTAACACTTCTAACTTGTTATTTATGCTATCCCTTAGCAATTCCATGCTAGGGACCCTTCCCTAAGCTAATGACTCATCCCTTAGGTTACTCATTTCCCTATTGCAATGTATGCCTTTATTTTTAGGCCAAAATAGTGACTCTTTGAAGGACATTAAATGATATCCAATACACTAACTATCATACCTTGGTCCAATGACCCTTATTCTACTTAGAAGGCTCACTTGGAGCATAACACAACAAAAATAAAAAGGTGAGAGCCCTATGATTCAAGGTGCCCATGCACCTCTCTCTCTCTCTCTCTCTCTCTCTCTCTCTCTCTCTCCATATTCAATCTAATGAACCAATTGGATCTACTCTACATTTTAATGTCTCAAGTATTGCCTCATTGTCTGATTCACAAACTTTCCAAAGAGTCTTATTATGTGGTTTTCCACCATATTTTATCAAGTGAACATTTGATGCAATAACAAGGTTCAAATAATGAAGAATCTTCCTCTCTATCTACCAATCCTTGAATAACCATTAGTTAGGTTTCTTCATAGAATATCGTCTAAGCCATGTGCTAGTTACAACCATCGCACCGATATGGTACTCTAAACATTCACCATCTATAACTGAGTGGTCTAATTTATGTTTGTCTTTGACACAATGACACAAATAATAATCTATCCCTTCTTCATTGACTTTAGGTGCAATAACAACAAAAACATGGACTTCACTGATAAATGTTCAAAATGCGGTCATTAATTTAGAAAATACTTGTGTAAGCTATAAATTTGCATATTAAAATTACAAAGATATATATATATATATATATATATATATATATATATATATATATATATATATATATATATATATATATATATATATATATATATATATATATATATATATATATATATATATATATATATATATATATATATATATATATATATATATGGGTATGTGTAGGATCATGGTCAACTAAACTATACTCTTAAGTGGCAATAAAAAATTAGAAATTAGGGTTATGTCAACTTGACGACCAATTTTATACTTGTAATTGGCTTTATACCAAATAGTTGAGAGAAAATAATATCTAAGAAATTGAATCTAGTTTCTAAAATTCTAGAACTTATCTAAAAAAAATAAAAAAATTGATTGGTAAAATTTTTTAATTTAAATGCAATATTATAAAAATTTTAGAACAAAAAAGAAGAAGTAGATGTATGTCTGACCACCTTAATCAAAATCAAATGATAATATTTTTTAATAATATTCTAGATATAAGTAGTAGACTCATGCCTAGATGTGACACATATTTTTGGGTATTTTTATTTTAAATAAATAATAATTAATTAATTTTGATTTAGTATTTTTGGAAATTAAAAACTCTCGTGTCTAACCACCATAACTAATTTAAATCTCTGCAAAAAAAATTTTTCTTATAGTGGAAGAAACATAAAATGTGATGCATCTTTTTGATTTAATAAATGTTTTACCATTTGAAAGTTATAGTTGTTTTACAAGTAGTGTGTCGGTCAACACTTTATACATAACTCCATTAGAAAATAAGTAATAATTCGTTACTAAACTCATAATTTGATAAGCCTTGCATTTATGAAAAGATAAGAACATTCTTAAGAAACCCTTTTCATTTCATCAAATTTTGGCAAAAAAAAAGTCGTCAACTACATGTTTGATGTAAAAATCACATAAAAATAGGCCAAAAATAGTTTTTTAGGATGTTTTAAAGGTTGAGCATATAGGATTGGTATCTAAAGATATAGTAGACCTTATAAAGATATTAATTATTTTCATTTAGTATCATGGTGGGTGGAAAAAATTTTAAAATAGATTTTGAAATGGTTTGAGGCATTTTAGAACTACATATTTTTCAGATCACCACTTTTGGCAGACCATGATCCTACACGCACACACGCACACACACACACACACACACACACACACACACATATTACGAGGTTCACTAGATTAGACAAGTGGTCAAAGTCAATAAACAAATCCATATCTACTATTTCCAATTCTTTTGAGAGACAATAGGTGTCAATTGGGTCCAAAACCTATATATCTGATTTGTCCACCCATTTAGTTAACTCATAGTCATCCCAATTTTCCTTTGCACATAATTGTGTTGGAAATCTTCAAGATATAACAAGTTACTGAGAGGGGAGGGGTGAATCAGTAACAATACAACTTTTAAGTTAATTCAGCATAAATTGGAAAATCATTCATTCACCTAATCTGATGCATGCAAGAGATAAATAAATATTCATAACACATATGCACAGAGATTTTGGTGAGATAAATAAATATTCATAACACATATGCACAAAGATTTTGGTGACCCAGAAACCTTCCAAAATAGAAAGTAAAATTGGGGTGGGAATGAAACCCACAAAGCTTCTTTTCTGCAGTAGGAAGTTAGCCGGTTAAGGCATACAATGATCACTTCTAGTGATCTTCCCTGTTAGGAGCAAAGACGATTGCTAGATCCACCTTGTTAAAGGATTTAAAACATAATTTACAAGTATGCACTCTGTTAGGAGATTTATACAAAGACTGTTAAGTCTACCTTGTTAGAGGATTTTTAGATGATTCACTTGTTAGGATGAACCAATAAGATCTACATATACCTTGATTAGATCCTTTCCAATAATCACCTCTTGTGATTGATGAAATCTTTACTACACCTTGTGAACCTTGCTAATATACTGCTCTGCTGCTGAATTCACATCTGTCTCTTGTATCACAATATGTACATATTCATACATGTCTCTTATCCATTACAACAATTATAACTCTATATTATACACATATATATACCATTTCAGTAATTATAGATGCAAGGTCGGTTGAACACAGGTAAAAAAAATATAACCGAGTCAGCCAAATAGTAAAATAAACTTGGGTTCTTCAGACAGACTTGATGACCTTCTGATACATGGCATCCACTACATTACACGAGATCATCATGCACTCGATAGAGGTAGGGACTCAGTTCATACTAGTCATACAACGTTGCCTAGAACTCGGTAACCATTGGTAACTCGGTAGATATAGTGTCACTCGGTAAAAACTAATTTCTTTGTTAATTGACTAAGCTCAGTTAACGCTGATTCCTTCTTCACTCGATCAATACTGAGTCCATCTTTACTCGGTTAACACTAAGTACATCTTCACTCGATTAACACTGCATCCATCTTTACTCGGTTAACACTGCTTCTATCTTTACTTGGTTAACACTCCAATGGGTTAACACTAAGTGCATCTTCACTCGGTTAACACTAAGTGCAACTTCACTCGGTTAACACTAAGTGCAACTTCACTCGGTTAACACTAAGTGCAACTTTACTCGGTTTGAACTGTGTCTTTGACGTTCGGTTTGAACTGTGTCTTTGACGCTCAGTTTGAACTGTGTCTTTGACGCTCAGTTTGAACTGTGTCTTCGATGCTCAGTTTGAATTGTATAATGAGTGTTGTCACTAATGGAAAATACCTTTATGCCAACAATCTCCCCCTTTGGCATTAGTGACAAAAACAATTATGAATCAAAGTTTATGTGCAAAATAAAAATGACATACAGTTCAAAATTGATTTTTTTGAAAATCTTGTAACACATATCCTTTTATTTACATATATCTGCCTCATACAATATGTACAATATTTATAAGTCAATACATATATCTTTTGCACAGTTAGCTCTCGAAGTCTATCTCCCCCTTTTTGACAATAATGCCAAACAGTATATATTTACACGAAGATTCAAAAATGAGAGATAAATTTTGAATGTACCTTGAGAATAAGAGCCAAAGTCTTATCCCAATTTTCTTGCAAAATTTTGCTGGTGGAGAGTGCAATTTGAACTTCTGCAGAGAGTTCAATCATGTGATCTGTAATAGAGAAGTTGTTGTTATGGATCAATGTTTTAGAATGAGAAATATGCTTTTGCATTGTGTCCATGACAGGAAGGATCATATTCTTGATGTCAATCAGAGTAGACCTGATCCTTGCTTCCTCTCTCAGCAATTTTGCCTATTTCTCTGACAAAAACCTTATTCTCAGATGATGGGATGAACTTACACTGTGGTCAGATTGCAGCATTTGGGCACTGACCTTCATATCCGCATCAATTTTATTCAACTTTTCTCTTATTTCCTTAGTAGACTTGGTAACATCATAGAGTTTGCCAAAAAGTGAAGTTACATTATTAAAAGAATGTTCAAAATTACTCAAAATTGTAGACAATTCTACCTATTTTACTGCAATATACTGAGCAATGTGCTCAAGCACCTTATTGTCAAATCTCTTCTCTTCCTTTTCAATCAATTTCTCTTGGCCAGAGCTATCCTCATTAAATTTATATACAACCTCTTCTAACTGAATCAAAATGTGTTGAGTAGAATCTACTTCAACACCTATAGCATCTATTATGATATTCTTAGCATTCTCAATAATGCTATATTCCTGGTCTCTCTCATGCCTTAGCTGTTTTTGCCTAGCTTTCTGCTCTAATAGCTAACTGAGCATTCTCATTTCATCAATCGGTGCAATATCTAGATCTATCTTAGGAATGACAATGTCCTTATCCGGATCTATTTCCTCATCCACTGCCTTACTAGAAAACATGTGTCTCTTTGGTTTTTCTGCAATGACTGCACCTTTGCCCTTTGAAATTGAAACAATAGTTGATGATGTTGGACTAGCTGACAAAACTAGAATAGGACTAACTAGAGAAAGACTGAGAGAAGTGCTAATAGTATCAAAAACTGGTGTTGCTCCCAAAATTACTGTACAGGATTGAGTGGGAGAACTAACAGTTGCCAAAATTGGAGTAGGAGAAGTCAAAATTGTAGTACTTGTAGGTACACTTACTGTACACTCTACAGTAGAAGTTGATATACTTGAAAAACTTACTGCTATGACTGAGGATAACTCGATCAAAGAAGGTGACTGCAGCTCAGTTAATGAAGTGGTAGACACTTGCATAGATGGTACTTGGAGCTGAGAGGAGACAGGTGAAGATTGATCAATTGATGAGGCTATTGAGCTCACAATCTCACCAGTAGAAGCTATCTCTACAGTTGATGTACCTATTTTAGGTGGAGAGTGAGGAAGAGATGCAATGACTTTGGCTGCAATTATTAGTGGATCTTCTTCCTCCTTAGCTTGTTCTACTTCTTCCTTCATTTCTCTTTCAGCTTCTTCCTCAACTTCTAACATTAATGATTGCAGGTCTTCTGGAATGTCTTCAATGTCATCATCATCATCATCATCATCATCATCATTATCATCACTGTTTTCATTGTCCTTCATGGTCTTTCAGTGATTTCTTCACTTCAGCATCAGTGAGACTCGACAGGAGATTCCTTAGGGTCTGCTCATAAATGTCTTTGACAATCTTGGTTGCAGCTTCCCATCTTGGTTGCAACCTCTCCAATAGCTCTTTGGAGATCTGAGAGGCTATCTAGTCTAGGGAGTATTTCCATTTACCCATTTTGATCAGTACCAGTTCCTTAATCTGCATTTTCTCCTGTTCTATTCTGGTTTCAAACTTTAATGCTTTGAAGTTTGTGAAGCTAGCTCCTGCATCTAATTGCTTTAGTCTTGCCTCAAGGGTGAGTGGAGGCTTAACAAGTACAGGTTCCTTCTTTCCCTGTCTTGTTCTCCTGGAGAACATTGCAGTAGTTTGCTTTGTAGGTTTGGTGATAGTCACCTTACCTTTCTTTCATTGAGGCTTTTCTTCTTTTTCAGACTCGGTTTCCTCCTCTTCTTCATCTTCTCCTCTCCCTTCTGTTATCATGAGAGGGCCAACATCTATTTTCAGTTTGGCTATGCTCCTCTTTCTTTTGCTAATGGCCTGAGGGATTTTAATTTGAAGCTCAATTCTAGCCTTAGCTTCATCATATGTTCCAAAAACTGGTTTCCTTGGGTCTACAGGTTCATTTACTAGTGCTTCTATGATGTCCCTGGTTTCATCAATATTTACCTCATAGGGAAGAGGTTTCACCCATGCTACCCGAGGCCTGACTGCCTATATGTATACCTTGTCACAGTCTACCATGAAACATACATCTTCCTTATACTCTTCAACAAGTCTTGGAGGAATTCAGAACCTATTGTTCATTCTTTCCTTAAATTCTTCAAAATAACTATCCAAAACACTTTCAAAATTTTCACCTAATTCAGCGATGAATTCATTAATTTGATAAAGAATTGGGATATCCTTTTCCCATACTATTGATCCTTTAGATGGAAAGGACTTTAGAACATAGAAAAACAAACAAATCAAAAGTGAACCAAATTTACAGGAGTTGTTCTTGGAAGTCCTTATGCTTTCCATATTTTTATTGAATTAGGACAAAAGAAATTCTGATAAATCAAACTCTACATTCTTCTTTACTATTTTATATGCCAAATCCATAGCTTCACAGGATACACTGTTTGGACGGCTTGAACTATAGATTTTATGAGCAATGACATGAATTCCAAATCTCAAGTCAATGTCAGCTATTGTACTAAGCTTAAGTCCTCTGCCATCCCATTCTACTTGGGTTGGTCTCTGCACTTCTTCCCGACCTAGGGTTTTGGTAGTCTTGGCTTTGCTCAACATGGGGAGTCTAGTAATTTTGCTAATCATTTTCTTAGTGATAGGTACTGGTTTCTCTAACCACAATTGGCCATTGTGAACTCGACTGAGTACATACCTAACCCATTTTACTTGAAATTTCCTTGGCAAATGCGACATATGGGTTAACCCTTTTGTTTCAAGATGTTTATGTTTGGGTTTCAAGGTTCCATCTATGCTCATTTCACCTAGGACATTGTTAATTTCTAGGTTTCCAAGTTCTTGAATGGAACATTTGAAATGAGAGCAAATGTCATTAATAAGAAGTACCTTTGGAGGGATTTATGACTGAGTACCGTTAGGGTCCAATGATTCTGCAATTGTCGGTGCCAATTTGAAGTTTGGGGTCTTCCATTGCTCTCCTCTAACCAGCATTTCTAAACCTTTCTTTGTCTTGGAGCTGCCACTTCTGGATGCCATTGCTACTCGGTAGGTGTAGAAAAATTATGAACAGATTCTTTGCCCTTTTGAAAAAATTCGCTCGAAAATGCTTTAAGCTCGCTCTAGAATCGCAGAAGATAACTTAGCTTTTTGTTCGCAGTGAAAAATGAGATCAAATTTTTCCCCTTTCGACAAAAAATTTTCCATAAATGTTTTGGTACGATGGTAGATGAAATGAAAGGTTGTCATCCACTAGCTCGGTAGATATTATCAACTCAGCGATCAAATGAACACATTGAAGTACCGACCTAACTCGGTTAGGTCACAAACCAACCTTGCTCAGTTGACACAACTTGGTCAATGAAACTTTGTTGTGCCCAACCGAACTCGATAAAGTCTCTTACCAACCTAACTCGGTAGCTGCTACTCGGTTAATGAAGCTTTGTTACACTTGACTGAACTCGGTAAAGTCTTGAACCATCCTGAAGTCAAAGTGTATCTGAAATACTGATTTGATCATCCTTCTTCCTTTGGAGCTGCTTAGGATAAATCTTGGAGGATTTAGTTCCAATATTTCTTTTATGAATATTAATTGGAAATGGTGGAATCACCCATTTCTTGAGTGACATTTCCATTACTTGATTTATTTTGCTCGGTAGATTTTGGAATCCACTGTTGCTTCATTTGCTTCCGAATGTTGTCTTCTTTAATTTTCTTCTAATCTTCAATTATTTTGATATTCATGCAATTTTTAGCTATATGACCAAGTTATGTACATGTATAGCATCTTACTGTAGTGTCCTTTTTCCTTAGGTGATGTCTAGCACAATTTATGCCAGAATGTCCATATTCTCCACAATAGTGACATCTACACTAGGTGTTGTAGTCCCATCCAAATATGGCTTTGACAATCTGTTTAGCTGGATTAAATGATTTGGTTTTGCATTGGAATGCTTTGTGACCATGCTTTTTGCATTTGTGACAGTTGCCCTCAAATTTTGGTTTTTCTTTACACTCATTTGCCTTATGACCATGCTGACTGCAATTGAAGCATTTGCCATTGATTTTTTCTTTCCCATTGCTCCAACATTTGTTTGATGTATGTCCTAACCTGCCACAGTGATTACAAGTGGGTCTTTTATTCCTTTGTTCACCTTGTTTGGAGGATTCACCTTCTTCCTTGTATCCAAGACCAACTTTACCCTTTTGTCTATGAAATTTTTCCTCATTTTGTTGATTTAATTGATTTATATCTATTTGGGATTTCATCATTCTTTCATTGACTTGCCTTTCAAAGATTAGGTCATTTTCCAAGCTTTCATTGATTTTCTTTTCAGTGTTTAAATCATTCCTTATTCTTTCATTTTGTGCTCTGAGAATCCTGATTTCTTCATTTGCATTAGGGAGTTGGTCTATAAGATCTTCATGCTGATGGGATTGATTATGAATTTCATGACTTCTATCTACCAATTCTTCTTGTTCTTTGTTTCTTTGTTCCAAAACTTCACATAGCCTGATTGACTGTATTTCTTGCTCTCTTTTAAGCTTTCTTACCTCTTCTTATAGAGATCCATTCTTTTCTAGGAGTTCTTTGATTGCTTTGTCAGCTTCTTTTGAATTACTTGATGGTAACAAATGTTCAATCCTTTCTTCAACATAAAGATGGTCATTCATTTGTCTTGCAAGTTCCTTTCTTCTTTTTAGGGATTGAGAAAGATGTTCCTTTGCTTCTTTGAGTTGAACCATGGCCATTTCTAGATCTAACTTTTCATTTTCTATAACTTTCTCCAGTCTGAATATCTCCATTGACTTTGATCTTTGCTCAAGCTATCAAGCTTTGTCTTGAGAACCAAATAGCTCTAATACCAATTGTTGGAAATATTCAAGATATAACAAGTTACTGAGAGGGGAGGGGTGAATCAATAACAATACAACTTTTAAGTTAATTCAGCATAAACTGGAAAATCATTCATTCACCTAATCTGATGCATGCAAGAGATAAATAAATATTCATAACACATATGCACAAAGATTTTGGTGACCCAGAAACCTTCCAAAATAGAAAGTAAAACTGGGGTGGGGATGAAACCCACAAAGCTTCTTTTCTTTAGTAGGAAGTTATCCGGTTAAGGCATACAATGATCACTTCTATTGATCTGCCCTATTAGGAGCAAAGAGGATTGCTAGATCCACCTTGTTAAAGGATTTAAAACATACTTTACAAGTATGCACTCTGTTAGGATATTTATACAAAGACTGTTAAGTCTAACTTGTTAGAGGATTTTTAGATGATTCACCTATTAGAATGAACCAATCAGATCTACATATACCTTGATTAGATCCTTTGCAATAATCACCTCTTGTGATTGATGGAATCTTTACTGCACCTTGTGAACCTTGCTAATATACTGCTCTACTGCTATATTCACATCTATCTCTTGTATCACAATATGTACATATTCATACATGTCTCTTATCCATTACAACAATTAAAACTCTATATTATACACATATATATACCATTTCAGTAATTATAGATGCATGGTCGGCTGAACACAAGTAAAAAAAATATAACTGAGTAGGGCAAATAGTAAAATAAACTCAGGTTCTTTAGATAGACTTGATGACCTTCTGATACACGGCATCCACTATGTTACTTGGCATCATCATGCAATCGGTAGAGGTAGGGGCTCAGTTCATACTAGTCATACAATGTTGCTTGGAACTCGGTAACCATTGGTGACTCGATAGATATAGTGTCACTCGGTAAAAAAATAATTTCTTTGTTAACCGACTGAGCTCGGTTAACACTGAGTCCTTCTTCACTTGGTCAGTACTCAGTCCATCTTTACTCAATTAACACTAAGTACATCTTCACTCGATTAACACTACGTCCATCTTTACTCGGTTAACACTGCCTCTATCTTTACTCGATTAATACTCCACTCGGTTAACGCTAAGTGCATCTTCACTCGGTTAACACTAAGTGCAACTTTACTCGGTTTGAATTGTTTCTTTGATGCTCGGTTTGAACTGTGTCTTCGATGCTCGGTTTGAACTGTGTCTTTGACGCTCAGTTTGAACTGTGTCTTCGACGCTCGGTTTGAACTATATAATGAGTGTTGTCACTAATGGCAAATACCTTTATGCCAACAAATTGACAATAGCATATGATTTTTTGTGTGTGGATACTCCATGAACCTATATTAGAACTTCTAAAAGAGTGCAACTCACTTGATCCTATTAGTGTGCAACAATCCTCGTATGGTGCAATGTTAGTACTATCTATCAACTAAAAAAATCTATAAACCATAGACTTGCCTTCCTTACCTAGAATCATTGTTGTGTTACACCACTAGATGATAGATTTTGCATCCATCAATATTGCTCCATCTCTGTACTTTAGTTCTTCACAAGCTAAGTCTCTTTTGATGTATGTGCTTGCATCATCGTGGTCTCCCTTTCCATGACCAGCCTTTGTGAAATTCCATATATATTGAATTCTAGACAACCTGTCCATCCTACTCAACCAATAGAACATCAGTGCATTCTTGAATTGAGATGCATGATTGTCTAACTAAATAATGTGTTGATGATATGGTATGCCCCTATTATCCAAATCTCCATAAAATAGTTGAAAACAACTATGTACAAACTTTGTAGAATGTGATCAATCATCGCTGATGTAAAAATGGTACTCCCTCAAAACTTTCCTGTCATCCTCTATACTTGTAAGTGAATGCACGAATGTTATGTGAATAAATATAGAAACTTGTTGAAAAGTATAATACCTTGCTTGCACCTCATTTTTCTGTTGTAGTGTGTAGTTCTTTACGAAAGTCTACAACTGAAACAATGGTATCAAGTGAAAATGTATCCTTGCACAACATAAATTGAAAATCCAACCATCAAGCTCTATGTGTATGCCTTGTGTACTCGTAAATAATATTTTCACAAAAATCTTTATGAACTCATATATTGGAATCTTTTCAATGACTAAATCACATCTTTTACCCTATTTCTCATCTTTTAGAGCATATGTTACTATCTTTTACTTTCTATAATCTTCTATTTCATTTTCAAAGAATCACAAAATAAACATGTACCATCCAAACATGATGTCTTGTAAAATTTTTGGCCAACCCC
This sequence comes from Cupressus sempervirens, assembly GCA_028749045.1. Taxonomy (NCBI): domain Eukaryota; kingdom Viridiplantae; phylum Streptophyta; class Pinopsida; order Cupressales; family Cupressaceae; genus Cupressus; species Cupressus sempervirens. Next base: position 50,757,693 of record CM053793.1, on the reverse strand, counting down.
TATTTCACATAAAATGTTGGATTTGAATTCCCTTTAAGATCTAGGTGGCTCATTCATGTCACAATCCTACAAAACAAACCTAGAATGAAAAAACACACATATATGCCTAAAAATATCAAAATAATTAGAAAATTCAATATGTATCCTAGAACTACAAGTTGTGCATGTGTGATTTATCTTTACAAAAAAAGGTTTACCCATCTTGAAAAATCTCTAACTTATTCAAATTTGAGAATACATACAAATATATTTTGCAAAAAATTGTCTGAGTTGAGTCCAAAAAATGTTTCACATGTGGGATGCGATTTTGGCTACCAATCCTCCTTCTTATAACATCTCTTTGATTAGGGGAAATATGTGTGTTATTTTTCCAAAAATATTCAATCAATGATTTCAAAGCTTCACTAATTTCTTTATCCTTTTGTGGTAGCCTATCGTTAAATGTTCATAACACATTTTTTGTTTTATCTCCCAATCTCTCACACCTTAGCATGGCTCTCCTTAGAGCACCTCTACTGATTTTCTATATTTTTCTTGTCTTTCTCCTGAGTCAAACTTTCTTCATTTGGGCACTTACTATTGTTGATGTAAGTACTTGTCCTATGATATTACTATCTTTGGTGTGTGATTTAGAACCCACTTTTTCATATGCAATCATTAGATTCTTTATAATGCTTTTTTTAGTCGAATCATCCATCATTCTTAGCCCAAGAATCTTCATTATGGGCCTAAAATTCAAATTCCTCATCATTTGAAGAAATAAAATGCATTGGCCTATAATATTTAATTCTTCAAAGAATAATCTCCACATACAATTAACTTTTCTTTGACAAGTATGCTTGCTAATCTTGTCAGACATTGATTTAAAAATATTAGTATCAATATCAATCAAATATTTTGGTCTTCTAAAATGAATTCTAGGAGTTATAATCTCTTCCATTACCTCAACATTTTGAACATCAACATAAGGTCAAGAGTTATTTGCATACCTTGAACTAAAGATGATGTGCCTTGGCAATAAGATGCAAAAGATGGAATATCACCTACTTAATATGTTGATGTTGTGCCTTCAACATGACATGATGGAGTGTGTACATCGTCAGATCTACAAATTAGTGTCTCTTCAATATGAGATAATGATATGACTCCAACATTGGAAGATGGTGTAGCTTCAATTTCAATCAACTTCTTGAACATAACAATCTCATTCACTCTTCTTATATTTCTAATTCTTCCTCTTTGTTGTTTTATAATAGTGGTTCTTATTCCTCTTCAAAAGTCAATTCTTCATTATTGCTTTGCAATTTTTTTTGTTCACGTAGTAGTTTCATTTTATCTCTTCTAATTGCCATATATCTCTCCCTCTCTTCCATTGTTTGAGTTTTTGGTTTCTTCCTTGGCATGATGATGATTTCTATATGTCAAATTATTCAAACATCTAAATTACTTACAATTTTTTAATTACAAATCATTCAAATACATATACAAACTATAATTATTTTAGTGAATACACAATATATATTAAACAACTTGTTAAATTTCTAACCATTTCTAAATAACAATTTATTCAAACATACAAATTTCAATTAATTCACTATATATTAAACATGTCAAATTATAATCAAACTTGTCTGTATATAAAAACAAAGAATATTTAAAAAGGAATACAATAATCTTTTCTATAGAAAGAATATTCAAAAAGGCTTCAAATAGTGCATCCAATGATTGAATTTGGTGTTTGTTAGCTTCAAATAGAATGAAAGAATGTTCAAAAATCCTTCAAATAGTGTTTGCTAACTTCCAATAACTTGAAACTCATGTTTTCTATTGAAACAACAGAATACACAATAGACAAAAAGAAAAATATGGATTAGCAAGTACCCAAACTTGCATTATGACCATTTTTTTCTACTTTCATATAGTGCGTACACACTATAAAGACATACACACTATAGCATGTATGCACTATGTGAAAAATAATATCTCCCTATCCCACCATCCCCCATCCCCTACTCTTCATCTCTCCCTACTCTCTCTCTCACTATCTCTCCTCTCAATTCCCTACTCTCTCTTGCTCTCTCTCCTCCCCTATCCCCTACACACTCTCTCGTTCTCCCTCATCCACTACCTACTCTTTCTCACTATCTCTCCTCTCACATCCCCTATTCTCTCTCTCACTCTCTCTCCTCTCCTATCCCCTACTCTCTTACTCTCTCTCCTCTCCCATTCCCTAGTCTATCTCTTGCTCTCTATCTCCTACTCCCTCTCGCAGCACCTATTCTCTCTCCCACTCTCTCCCATCCCCTACTCTCTCTCCTCTCCCATCCCCCACTCTCTCTCAAGCTACTCTCTCTCTATCTATCTCCCTCTCCTACTCCCTCTCCCATCACCTACTCTCTCTCACTATCTCTCTCCCATTCCCTACTCTCTCTCTCTCACTCTCTCCCATCCCCTACTCTCCCTTTTACACACTCCCATCCTCCCCTCTCTCTCTTGCTCTCCCTCTCATACTCCCTCCCCCACCACTACTCTCTCTATCTATCTCCCTCTCCCAATCCATCTCCCATCACCTACTCTCTCTCACTATCTCTCTCCCATCCCCTACTCTCTCTCTCTCACTCTCTCCCATCCCCTACTCTCCCTTTTCACACTCCCATCCCGCCCTCTCTCTCTTGCTCTCCCTCTCATACTCCCTCTCCCAACACTACTCTCTCTATCTATCTCCCTCTCCCACTCCCTCTCCCATCACCTACTCTCTCTCCCATCCCCTACTCTCTATCTCTCTCCCTCTCCCTCTCCCACTCCCTCTCCCAATGCCTACTCTCTCTCTCCATATCTCTCCCATCATGTACTCTCTCTCTCTCTCTCTCTCTCTCTCTCCTTTCATCCCCTACTCTCTCTCACAAACACAAACTCACATCCCCCCCCTCTCTCTTGCTCTTCCTTTCCCACTCCCTCTCCATCGCTTACTCTCTCACTCTTTCTCTCCCATCAGTTGCTCTTTCTCTCTTACACACAATCCCATCCCCCCTCTCAGTCTCTCTCCCTCTCCCACTCCTTCTCCCATTGCTACTCTCTATCTATCTATCTCTTTCCCACTACCTCTCCCATCACCTTCTCTCTCTCCCATCCCCTAGTCTATCTCTCTCTCTCTATTTCACACACACTCCCATCCATCCCTCTCTCTCTCTCCTCTCCCATCCCCTACTCTCTCTCCCTCACTCTCCCTCTCCCTCTCCCTCTCCCACTACCTAATCTCTTTCTCTCATCCCCTACTCTCTCTCACTATCTCTCTCACTCTCCCTCTGTAATATCTCTCTCCTATCCCCTACTCTCACTCTCTCACCCATCTTGTATGCTCTCTTTGCCACCCCCTACTCTCTATTACACTCTCTCACATCCCCTACTCTCTCTATCTCTTACATACACTACCATCCCCCTACCTCCCTCTTCCACTCCCTCTCCCACTACCTAATCTCTTCCATCCCCCACTCTCTCTCTAAGGCTACTCTCTCTCTCCCACCTTCTCATCCCCTCCTCTCTCTTTCATACACACACTCCCATTCCCCCCTCTAAAACCCCCTCTCTCCCTTCTCCCATTATCCCCTCTCTCACCCCTCTTCCATCCCCTATTCTCTATATCTCTCACACACACTCCAATCCCCCCTGTCCAACTCCCTATGCCATCACCTACTCTCTCTCTCTCTCACTCTCTCTCCCTTTCTACTCTCTCCCTCTCTCCTATCCCCTATTCTCACTCTCTCTTACATCCCCTACTCTCTCTACCACCCCTACTCTCTCTCACTCTCACACTCTCTCCCATCCCCTACTCTCTCTCTTACACACTCCCATCCTCCCCACTCTTTCTCCCTCTCACACTCCCTCTCCCACTACCTACTCTCTCTCTCTCCCACCCCCTACTCTCTCTCTTAGGCTACTCTCACTCTTTCTCCCCTCTCCCATCCCCTACTCTCTCTCTCTCTCTCTCTCTCTCTCTCTCTCTCTCACTTGATCTCCCTCTCCCACTCCCTAAGCCACAAACTACTCTCTCTAACTCTCTCTCTCTCTCCCATCCCCTACTCTCTCTCACTATCACTCTCTCCCTCTCTACTCTCTCTTTATCATCCCCTACTCTCACTCTCCCTCCCATCCCCTACTCTCTTTGCCACCCCCTAGTCTCTCTCACTCTCTCACACTCCCTCCCATCCTATACACTCTATCTCTTGCACACACTCCCATCGCCCCTCTCTCTCTACCTCTCCCACTCCCTCTCCCACTGATTACTCTCTCTCGCATCCCCTATTCTCACTCTCTCTCTCCACCCCTACTCTTGTTCACACTCTCACACTCTCTCTCATCCCCTACTCTCACTCTCTCTTCCATCTTGTACTCTCTCTACCACCCCTACTCTCTCTCACTCTCACTCTCTCCCATTCCCTACTCTCTCTCTTACACATACTCCCATCACCCCTCTATCTCCCTCTCCCACTCCCTCTCCCACTACCTACTCTCTTTCCCCTCTCCCATGCCCTAATCTCTCTTTCACACACAGACTCCCTTCTCCCCTCTCTCTCCCTTCTCCCATCCCCTAGTCTCTCTCTCTCTCTCACTCATGCACTCTCATTTTCCTCCTCTATCTCTCTCACTCTCCCTTTCCCACTCCTTCTCTCACCACTTTCTCTCATATCCTACTCTCTCTCTCTCTCTCTCTCTCTCTCCCATCCTCTACTCTATGTCTCTACCACCCCCTACAATCACTCTCTCTCTCACTCTCACACTCTCTCTCAAACACACTCTCATCCCACCACATACTCTCTCTCACACTCTTTCTCACATCCCCTAATCTCTCTCTCTACCATCGTCTACTCTATCTCTTTCACACACACACACTCCCATCCCCCTTCTCTCCTCTCCCAACCCCTACTCTTTAGATCTCTCACACACACTCCCATTGCCCCCGCTCTCCCTCTCCCACTCCCTCTCCCACTACTTGATCTCTCTCTCCCATCCCTTACTCTCTCTATCACCCCTACTCTCTCTCGCACTCTCAAAATTTCTAACATCACCTACTCTCTCTCTTACACACACTCTCATCCCCTATCTCTCTCTCCCTCTCCCACTCCCTCTCCCACTGCCTACTCTCTCTCATTCCATACTCTCTCTCTTAGGATTCTCTCTCCCCTCTTCCATTTCCTACTCTCTCTTTCACACACACATTTCCATCCCCCCTCTCCTCTCTCTCTCTCCCTCTCCCTCTCCCCCCTTCTCCCATCCCTTACTCTCTCTTACATACACCACACGTACTCCTATCCTCCTCTCTCTCCCTCTCCCATCCCCTATTTTCTCTGCCTCACTCTCCCTCACCCATCACCTACCCTCTCTCACTCTCTCTCTCCTCTCACATCCCCTACTCTCTCTTGCTCTCTCTCCTCTCCCATCCCATACTCTCTTATTCTCTCCTCTTGCATCCCCTACACTTTGTCTCTCCCTCTCCTACTCCCTTTCCCATTTCCTACTCTCTCTCTCACTCTCTCTCATCCCCTACTCTCTCACTCTCTCTCCTCTCCCATTCTCCACTCTCTCACACTCTATCTTCTCTCTCATACCCTACTCTCTCTTTGACTACTCTCTCTCTCTCTATCTATCTCCCTCTCCTAGTCCACCTCCCATGACCTACTCACTCTCTCCCATACCCTACTCTCTCTCATTCTCTCTCATCCCCTCTCTCTCTCACTCTCCCTCTCCCACTACCTACTCTCTCTCTCACTCTTTGTCTCCCATCCACTACTGTCTCTCACTCTCCCTCTCTCACTTCCTACTCTCTCTCTCTCTCTCTCACTCCCCCTCTCCCATTTCCTCTCCCACCACCTATGCTATCTCACTCTCTCTCCCATCCCCTACTCTCTCTCTCTCACTCTCTCTCACTCTTTCCCTCTCTACTATCTCTCTCCCATCCCCTACTCTCACTCTAACTCTCCCATCATTTACTCTCTCTCTCTCTATGTCACCTCCTACTCTCTCACACTTTCACACTCTCTCCCATCCCATACTCTCTCTTACACACACTCCCATCCCCCCTCTCTCCCTCTCCCATTCCCTCTCCCACCACCTACTCTCTCTCTCTCTCTCTCTCTCTAGAGCTGCTCTCTCTCCCCTCTCTCATCCCATACTCTCTCTCCTTCACACACACACACACACACACACACTCAAATCACCCCTCTCTATCTACTCTCTCATAACCCCTCTCTCCTCTCCCATCCCCTACTCTATAGATCTCTCACACACACTCCCATCTACCCCTTTCTCTCTCCCTCTCTCACTCTCTCTTACCCTCTCTACTCTCTCCCTCCCATTCCCTACTATCACTCTCTCTCCCATCCCCTACTCTCTCTCTCTTACACACACTCTCATCCCCCCTCTTTCTCTTAGTCTCCCACTCCCTCTCCCATTGGCAACTCTCTCCCCCATCCCCTACTCTCTCTCTCCTAGGCTACTCTCACTCTCTCCCTCTCCCATTCCCTACTCTCTCTCTAACTCTCCCTCTCCCACCCACTCTCCCATTATCTACTCTCTCTCACTCTCTCTCCCATCCCTGACTCTCTCTCTCTCACTATCTCTCTCACACTCACTCTCTCCCTCTCTAGTCTCTTTCTGTCATTCCCTACTCTCACTCTCTCTCTCCCACCCTGTACTCTCTCTACACCTCCCCCTACTTTCTCTAACACTCTCACACTCTCTCCCTTCCCCTACTCTTTCTCTTACACACACTCACATCCCCCTCTCTCCTCTTCTCCCACTCCCTCTCCCACCATCTATTCTCTCTCCCATCCCCTACTCTATCTCTCACACTACTCTCTTTTTCCCCCTTTCCCATTCCCTACTCTCTCTTTCATAGACACACTCCTATCTCCCCTCTCTCTCATCTCCCATCTCCCCTCTATCTTCTCTCCCATTCCCTGCTATCTAAATATCTCTAACACTTCCATCCCCTTCCTCTCTATCTCTCCCTCTCCCACTCCCTCTCCCACCACCTACTCTCTCTCCTCTCCACTCTCTCTGACTCCCATCCCCTACTCTCACTCTCTCTCCTCCATCCCCTACTCTCTCTGCCACCCCTACTCTCTCTCTCTCACTCTCACACTTCTCCCATCACCTACTCTCTCTCTTACACACACTCTCATCCCCCCTTTCTCTCTCCCTCTCCCACTCCCTCTCCCACTACCTACTCTCTCTCTTTCACACACACACTCCCATCCCCTTCTCTTCTCTCTCTATCCCTTCTCTCATCTCCTACTCTCTCTCTCTCACACACCACAGATACTGCTATCCTCCTCTCTCTCTCTCCCTCTCCCACTCTCTCCGACCGCCTACTCTCTCTCTCTCTCCCCCATACCCTTCTCTCAATCTCTCTCCCCCATCCCATACTCTCTCTTTGCCACCCCTACACTCTCTCTCTCACTCTCACACTCTCTCCCATTCCCCAATCTCTCTCTTACACACACTCCCATCCCCCTCTCCCACCACCTATACTCTCTCTCACACTCTCTCCCATCCCCTACTCTCTCTTAGGTCTGTCTCTCCCCCTTAACCCATCCCCTACTCTCTCTCTTTCACACATACACACACTCCCATCCCCCCACTCCCTCTCTCTCTCTCTTTGTTATTTTGAGTAACTTCAATGCCAAGAAAATATTTCATCAATCCTAGATCTATAATTTCAAATTCCTTTTTCATTACTAAAGTAAACATCTCAATAGATAAATTGCCAATGAAGATCAATTAATCAACCTATAAACAAACAATCAATATCTGACCTTGTTCATTGATCTTGGTATATATTGTAGGTTCACTGGTGCTTCTCTTCAATCCATTCTCCATCACGTATGAATCTATTCTACTGTACGAAGGTCTTGGAGATCGCTTCAATCTATAGAGTATCTTCTTCAAATTATAAAATTTGTCTTCATGTCCTCTTATTTCATATTCTAGTGGTTGTTGTACATAGAATTCTTCTTCTAAATATCCATTCAAAAAGGCTGATTTGACATCCATTTGGGGAACCATCCATTTTTTATAACTAATACTATTTTGACAGTATCAAGTCTTGCTACAGGTAAAAATGTCTCATTATAGTCAACCCTATATTCTTGTAAAAATCCCTTAGTAACTAACCTTGCTTTATATTTGTCTACATCTCCATTAGCTTTAAACTTAGTCTTATAAACCCATTTTACACCAATGCAATCTTTTTTCTTAGGAAAATCAACTAATTCTCAAGTATCATTTTTCTCAATAGATTCTATTTCATCATTCATTGCATTAATCCAATGCCTTTCCTTAATTGCATCTTTAAAATATATAAGATCATTAGAAAATGAAGAAAAAATTGATTGCAAATCTATTTTACTTCCTTGATCATAAATCTCACGCAATCTTCTATTTTTGTTGCTTGTAATCCTTGATCATATTTGTGCAAGTATAGGGTTTGAATCATTACTTACTTGTAAATTTGAAGATTCTCCATGTTCAAATTTGTTTTCTAAGTGAGGTCCTTGTGGACTTCATGGTGGAGTTCCTTCTTGGTCACTTGGTTTTCTCTTGATCTTGATGATCATTTTAATTCTTCTCACCATATGGTATTGTTGCAGCACCTATAACTATTTTGTCTATATTTCCATCCAAAGATTCATCCTCTTTAAATACAACATCCCTACTCATAATGAGTCTTTTGGTGATAGGATTAAACAAACTATATGCCTTAGATTTCTTATCATAGCCAACAAAACCACATTTCTCACTATTATCATCTAACTTACTTCTAGTTTCTTTAGGAAAATGTGCATATGCAATAAAATTGAGTACTTTGAGATGAGAAACACTATGAATCTCACTTCTCCATGTTTTTTATAATATTTTGATAATATAATATTCTACAAAAATCTAGCATTAGCTGATAATATAATATTCTAAAAAAATCTAGCATTAGCTGATAAGACAAAATATCTACAAATTTATGGAAAATACTACAGCTGACTCAAACTTCTAAAAAATACTCCAGTTGTCACAACCTAAACCTAAACCTAATAATCTAGAAACATCTAATGACAAGAATTGATTTTTCATAGAAATTACTATTTCTAACAAATATTTTCATGATTTAAATATTTATACATATTCATATAACTTTATTTTGATTATTCAACTATCTATAAACACATGAACTATAGAATAAAATGATTCAATAAAAAATAAGATATACATCATTATATGATTAATACATATTCAAATTGTTGAAATTCTATAATAATAAATAAATTTTATACATGCATGATTTAAAGTTTGCTCAAGTTTATTTAATTAAAATCTAAAGCGGATGTTACAATTACAATGGTCAATTCCTTTATTACATGTTCCAAATTCACAATTCTTGACAAACAAATTGGAAAATGGTTTTGAATTGGAATTCATATTTTTCATTGATAATAGGTTGCATTCTTTCTCAAGAATTAGAAGAATCACATTTGTCTTTACAATAAATGGCAACATTCTGTATTTATATTCAAATGCTTTGGCCAGGGACTATTTGGCTTTTGGCATACAGAATTATGAATCAATAATTCTATTCATGAAGTGTCAAATTTGTGCCTGAGTAAGGAAGTATTTAGAAGAAAATGTAATCAGAGGTATTCATGGACCTCATTTCACTAATTCCCAAATCATATTTCAGACTGTCACTGTCTTTGTCCAAATTCAATAAAGGAAAAATTACCTATTTATAACAAATTCATTAACTATGAGACAAAATCAAAATTTTCACAAAAGCTCACTCCACCACCATTAATGTTCCTCATGCTTGATTGATAAGTTTATTGACAAGCTCATTGACTGGGTGATAAGCTCACTGTCATAAAGTCTAAGGGCAATATTGGAAGGTCAAGACTATGAATATGTTATTTTAAACCCCATAGAAGGTCACTATTATAAAGGCTACTAGAACTAGGGAACACAATATTCCCCATTGGCAAGAAGGGTACATGATAAATTTGTTGAGAAAGGTGATATTGTAAGGTCATGATTGTGAATATGAAAGAGTGGGCTTCTGGGATTAAGAAGGAAAATCAATCATCCACTAAAACAAATTCATGTAGTGAGACAAAATCAACAATCTAATTTCCAAAGCAAGAGATATATATTCAAATAAGAAGATATATTGTTTTTTAAGGAGATAAGAGAAGGGAAAACAAGGTTTCCCAACCATTCTTAGAATTTTTTGAGTCATTTGTAATGACTAAAGAGTGTGAAAAATAGAAAAAATATGCATGCATAATACTTCAATGTTGGAAGGCCAATGGATGAATAAATGGCATGAAAATGTCTATGTGGTGCACTAGTGCCAAAATGAGAAATGCTAAGAAATGACAAGTGGGAAAGAAACCATGCAAATAATACAAATGTACCATTGGAAAAAATTTTGTGATATATAAAGCATCCCTAAAGAGAAAAGGATAATATAAGATCTTCAGTGGATAAAATGGTTAGAAAAGTGTGTCCAAATTGTAAATGGAGATATATAATTTTTGAATCCAGATATTTTCCTCTATTTAGTAGTCCTATGAGTTTGATTGAATATGTACCACTTTTGGTGTAAATAAGTATTTAATATTTAGACTAACTTAAGTTTACTTAGGTTAATGCATTATTATAATATTTATATATTAGTTATCTAGGAGTATGTGCAGTCTTGTGAGTTGCCATGTTGACAACATAGGGGTTCACACTTCTTTTATGCACATGTTGTCTACAATATAGGAGTTAGCACACTAATTAAGCACATGGTGTCTAAAACCTTCTCATTCTTATCCACTCATCTAGAATGTTGGATAAGGTGTGTGCTTAGTTTTTAATGCTTATCTTATCTTCTGGTTGTTTCTAGAGACATTCTAGTTGCTTCTTGAGAAGCCCTTATATACAGGCACTCCTACTATGTTTGTACATACTAAATATAATGAATAGACAAATGTATTAGGACGTACCCTAATTAGTTGATCATATCCATTTTTGGTCTACTGTTGTGCTTGTGTTGAATTCTATGATCTTGGTTGAATCTTGCCCTAAGGAAAATTCTTACATGATATTAGAGGTCTTGGAGAATTCCTCTTCACAAAGTCATTTGAGACCATCGTCTTGCTTCATCACCATAGCCTGACTCTAGAGTATCGCAAAAATTGGGAGTGTCTAAAGCCAAATCTGACCTCACCATTGCATCTAAAATGTTAATGGTGAAAATCGGCTATAAATTTGGCTATCTTTGGCCAAAGTCAACCGTGAGGCAAATTATTTTTTTTCGCAAATCCGCACCTAAAGGCCCCGATTAGTAGTTTGGATATGGTCATTAGATTTGAATTTATCTCTAATTTCCATCATATTTCATCAATAGAATTCTCAAAAAAAAAAAATTCCATTTTGGTAATTTGCAGAGAAACTTTTTAAGCATGTACCAGGCTGTCAGATCCTAGTCCTACAAGGGTTTGCACAGCAACCTTTGGTGAAATTTCAATATTTTTGGGCATTGTACTATAAATCTAGTGGTAGCCCTTGCATAGGTACAAATTATGGTTGTTACTTTTTATGATTCCAAAACAATGCTTAAATAGTCCTAGCATCCGTTTCCATGTGGAGAGGTCAAATATGCTACGTGGCTCCTTGTTAGCCTATGGACCCAACAGCCATGATAGTATCTACTATAGTGTAGTGCCATGTCACTTGGTGACTCACCTTAACATGTAAGCCAAGAACTATCATGTGCCACGTGAAATTGGGCAGTGACATGTGAGTGCAAGTACGCTTTCCACATCATCAAGTTTGTATAGTACGAATGCCACATCAACTTGACATGTTAGCAAGGGGGACTTTTTCATTGACATTACCTTTTAATAGGAAAAAATTGGACAGCCATCTGATCATCATTCCTAGGTGATTTACAACTACAGTGATTACCATTTGACCATCAAATTTAAACACATAATTTTTGCTCCAGACCCCTCTCTAGATGGCTTTTCAGTTTGGTAGCCAAACTTTGCAAGCTCATAACTCAGACATACATGCTCGGATTCAGGTGCAATTTTTTTTGGAATTGGGTAGAATTTCCTAAATTTTCTAGTGGTGGTGTTTTTTTTGGTTTTGGTGCGAGAATTTGTTAGAATTCACATCTTCTAGCAACTTTACCTACTCAATCTTGCATTTTGCAACTTGAAACAATTCGTATTGGCTCATGTGGACTCCTTTTCAGGTTCCATTTTTTTTGAAACTGTGTATTTTTTTGTCTACTTTCCAAATCTATAGTTAGATACTAGAGTTCTGTGAACATAAATCTCACTTTGAGAACTAGTGCCTTTTTTGCATTGTCTTGCTTTTAAAATTCAGCTACAATTCTTAGTTCCAATTTATGCCTCAAAAGGTAGTTGCAACAAGCAAAATTAGAAGTCTACTTTGTTCATTTTGACAAGTGGTCCATTATGCACACACCACATATGAAGTGCTAACAACATTTTTTGGGGGGGTTCTTTGATTTTTTGAAGGTTTCATTAATTGGTCCATCATGGAAAATGAGTATTGTCCAACTTGTTGGTATGGCATTAGATCCAAGTTGAAAAATTACAACTATTACAAATGGTGTGATAAACTTCTTGATCATCTTAGAAGAGGGCATAAGGGAGTATTTACTTATTTATGTTTTAATGACTTGATCACTGATAAACCATAGGAACCTATTGGTAGAATGATCGTTATCATTCTTAACAATATCTCTCCTTCTTATCATTGTAAGCTAATTGTCAAGATATGGCCACCACATGATTATTGGATGTATTTTTGAAAGAATTATGGAGATCCCAATGTCCTTCCATTTCTAGAAGACATCTTACCACCAGTTGTTGTTGCACCCTCTTTAGATGAGATCACACCTCTAGCTATTGTTGCTCCTATTGATCTAGTTCTAGCTATAAATGCTTCAAATTTAGTGCAATAGGACCCTTTATATCTTCCCACTCTACCTTCATGCAATGACTTCCTTCCCACCCTTGTAGGCTTGTTCATGGAGTCTCACATTGAAGATGTGGGAGACATTATTGATGATATTCATCTTTGTTTTAAGGTGAATAATTCACTCGTTACCATAGTGACATATTCATGTACTTCAGCATTGTAGGGTACACATGTTCTTCTAGGTGATGACTTCTTGCTAGACATTTCACTTCTATTTGTAGAGTCACATATAGATAGTTTGGAAGACTTCTTTGATAATCTATCGCTTCTCTTTGCTGAGGATGATTCTTCTACAGTTGTTTTGAGTGATCACTTTGACTCCCAAGTCCATTCTCTATGTGATCAATTGTTCCATGTTGGTGTGATTGTGGATACTTATGTACAACATCTATAGGAGGTCTCTTTCACATTTGAGAAGATTGTTTCTTTCTTGAAGTAGGTTCTTCTTTACTGCTTGTTTGATCTGCCCTTCTTCTTAGTAGTTTTTGGGGAAGCCATCATCAGTATTGACACAAGGACTTTTGAATAGGTTTTAGAGACACTGTTCATTAGAGAGATTCCTTCTCCATACAAGGGATGCATCTCCTTAGTACCCTTGCCTTTGTTTCTTCCAAAGGGTAGGAACATCATCCTATGGTCATGGATTAGCTTCCACATCAAAGCATTTCTCACTAATCGGCACACTACTTTTGGGGGAGGGGACTAGCTTGTCTCCTTTTTTTTTTTTTTTTTTTGGGGGGGGTGGGGGGGGTTGGGTGCTTTTCCCTCTTAGGAGGTTTTGTCTTTCCCCTTTCTATATCTTTTATATATTGGATGTATCTCATAATTTGGGGGGGGGTGTGGGTGGGGGCGGTCTTGATTACTCCATCCATCCATGCATCCCTTTTCATCTCTCTTTTTGGGGGAGGGTTTTTCCCATGAGGTTTTCCCTCTTTCCTTGCTTTATTAGAGATTGCATTACATTATGTACATGGGCACCTAACATGGCATCATAGCTGAGACCCATTATGTGTTTCATCCTAGTATTCGTAAGCTTAAGGGAATTCCCCTAAGTTGAACTTAAGGGGGGGTTTTGGTGTAAATAAGTATTTACTATTTACACTTAAGTTTAGTTAGGTTAATGAATTATTTTAATATTTATTTATTAGTCACCTAGGAGTATGTGCACTCTTGTGAGTTGTCATGTTGAAAATAGAGGGGTCTACACCTCCTTTATACACATATTGTCTACAACACAGGAGTTAGCACACTAATTAAGCACGTTTTGTCTACAACCTTTTCATTCTTATCTACTCATCTAGAACCTTGGATAAGGTATGTGCTTAGTTGTCAATGCTTATCTTATCTCCTCGTTGTTTCTAGAGATATTCTAGGTGCTACTTGAGAGGCCTTTATATACAAGAACTCCTACTATTTTTGTACATATTGATTATAATGAATAGAGAAATATATTAGGACATACTTTGATTAATTGATCATATCCATTTTTGGTCTACAGTTGTGCTTGTGTTGAGTTCTACGATCTTGGGTGAACCTTGCCCTAAGGAAAATTCTTACAATCATAAAGGATGTAATGAAAGAAAATAGAACCATGACACTAAAGTTTTACTATAGATAAGGAGGTATTTCTTTGAGTCAAGATAGCATGTTCTTCAAGTGAAGATCTATAAGATAGATACATTAAGAACACAGAGTTAGACAAGACAAAAAAAAAATGTTAGACAATAATGCTACGAAGATACTAGATTAGAATGCACAATAAAAAGATTAAAGGCTTTGGTTCATGAATGTTAAAACAAACCATAAGGAGAATTGTTCTCTTAACATAAAAAAATAAAATAAATGACAAATAGACCCAAATTATTAAAAGGGAGAGGATAATTTTAGAATTGAATGATTCAAGGGAGAATGCAATCCATAGATAGGAAAGCATACGATTCTATATAGAAAGGAAAACACATGGTTTGAAACTAGTATAGGCATCTTAAATAAATCTACCTAAAGAAATGCTAATAGATATCCACCACAAAATAATTATAATTTACTTAACTACATCCAAAATTATTTTTATTTCCTTTATGTCCATTTATTTAGGTTTTTATTAACTAAGCTTTTTATTTTAATTTCTTATTTTACTAACTAAGATTTTTATTTTTATTTCTTTAAAAATGGATGATTTATATGTTATAATTTACATGGATATTTTATGTTGCGTTCAATAAAATTAATAATCATGTCCAAGTGTTGAAGGTAGCCATCCAAGCCACATCTTCTCTTGTCTTTTTCTTGCTATAGTTAAAACAAATGTTCAAATAGATGCCTTCTGAGATTTAGATCTATAGAAAGTCTCCAATGGGGAGAAATTTCAGCTTATAAAATTTCAAATAACTTATCAAATATAATTTTTGCAATCAAATAAAATGTACTAATCAATTTAGAAGAAAAATATTTTTATTATAAAAGTTATAATGAACTTACAATCTTCGTATATAAAATAGATTTATGATTTTTCCATCACACCATTTAAAAATAATACAAAGAGAATAAATATAAAATCTATTTATTAAATCAAACAATAAATAAAAATACTTTAATCTATTTAAAAGCTTTAAATGATAAACTATAGTATAAATACAAATATCTCAGGATTCTATTGTTGCTACAAACTTACTTGGATGATTTTGTGTGTGAGTTGCTTTTTACTAGTAGTAGTATTAGTAGACATATATGAAGTGGGTTAATGTTATTATTTATGAACTTCATGTACATTTGATCAATGCCAGGGATTAAGAGGCATAATCAATGGCAGTGATAAAGAAAAAAAATCAATTGTTGGGATTAAGAGGCAAGATCAACCATCCATTAATATTTCATGGAGTGAGAGACAAAATCAACAATCCCAAAATTTAAAAGGACTAAGAGGCAAAATCAGCTGTACACAATGGAAAATTTTGTATACACGAGATTTTAGTTTGAGTGTCTGTGAGTGAGTTAATCTAAAGAATATGTAGAAAATGTAAATGAAACAAATCTCTCAACTAAAGAACATCTCATCTCTCCCAAAATATGATGGTTTATTTTCTCTTGGATCAGGAATCTTAGTGACATCCTAGAATAAGAGATTATATAACTAACATGAAATGATGAAACACTAGCATGAATATATAAACTAACATGAACATACCTAAAGACTTGATGGTTTTTCTCTAGAAATGCCTTGTATTTATAGATTTTCCAAAGAGGTTGAGGTTAAGTTTTGTAACTACCAAGGGTAAAGGTTAAATAATAAAATAATAACATCCATGAACCTATTTTGAATAAAATATTCATTATGGCGAATCCACTCAATTATTAAATAATTATTTTGAGTTTATTTTGAATAAAATATTCATAATGGAGAATCCCACTTCAAATATTAAATTATTATTTCGGGTCTGTTCTGATTAAAATATGATTTTTCTGTCCCCATTTGAATATAAAAATG
This sequence comes from Cupressus sempervirens, assembly GCA_028749045.1. Taxonomy (NCBI): domain Eukaryota; kingdom Viridiplantae; phylum Streptophyta; class Pinopsida; order Cupressales; family Cupressaceae; genus Cupressus; species Cupressus sempervirens. Next base: position 50,741,165 of record CM053793.1, on the reverse strand, counting down.
GTTTTTGAGGATAAATACCCATTTTAATTTCTTTAAAATTGAATTTCATGTGTAAATTTCAAATGGGTTCAAATAGTTTATTAATTTGAATTTTTTATTTAATTCAAATTTGATTGATTTATCCTTAATTCTTCAATTTATATATATTATTTTAACCTTAAAACCTTGTTAATTTGTTGAAAGCCCCAATTAAAATATGTGCCCAATTTTAGGTGTCTACAAATGCCCCTCTTTGAACTGATATGCATAACATAATGGGTCAAACAGTGCTGTTGAATCATTTGGTTTTGATCCAAGCTAAAAAACCTGATGTTTGATGATCTAGAAAAAAACTTGGATGCCCTAGTTTGATTGGCTAGAGTAGAATGGATTGAATGATTGAAGAACTTGGATGTGAAACTTAGATAGATGAAATAAACTTGCATGCCCTAGTTTGATTGGCTGGAGTAGAATGGATTGAATGGTTAAAGAATTTGGATGTGAAACTTTGATAGATGATCATTAATATTGATGTGTTGCTCCCTCAAAATTGAAATTGGAAAACTCCAATTTTATTTTTGAAAATTGACGATGAAAAGATTGTAGAATGTGATAAGAGTTGTTGCATTGAAGAACAAGATAACACAAAAACTTGAAATAATAGAGCAGTGTAATCTTGAAGTGATATGGAAGATCAATCAACTAGATCAAATAGATGAAAAATTCTCATGTCAAGGTTTAGAGTTGGGAAAATGAATGTGTCCTAGCTCAAGATATAGATTTGGACAAATAAATAGTTAAGGATAGAACCATTAAGTAGATAGCTAAATGTGGTTGACTTAGATTGATGTAGGATAATAACTTGCAATGAAAAATTGATGCAATTTTTTTTGGACTTTTGTGTAAACAAGTCTTGAAAACTCAAGTGCTCTAGTGCAGACATTGCACAGAGTAGAGATTAAGTCAGAAGTGGCTGATTTGGAAGAATCTAGTTTTAAAAATGGATTCATGGATGAAATTAGAGAAAAGACAATTCTTGATCAAATGCAAAGAGATGGGATGTATACAATGGTTCAGAGTTGATGTCGTAGAAATAAGAGAGAATGCCAAATGAATTAGGTGGCACCAATAATATGTGGTATATGAGAAAAAGATTAAGGCATGGGTGTCTTTAATGAGAAATAATTGACAGATCAAATGAAGATTCTTGTGGTGCCCCTAGTGATAGGATGCAACAATGATTATAGATAGATCATTTTGATTGAGCATGCATACACCATAGGGATTGTTAAAGAATCAAGGATATGGGATATGAAGTGGACACATTGGTAGACTAATGATGGTACTTGAGAAAGATAGTTTCTTTAATACCAAGTGTCCTTTGGGTCATGAATAGAGGGTAAACTACAAACTTTATACCAACCCTTTGAAAATAACTTTTGGATGAGGAAAAATGAAAGAATGAAATGCAAACCTAGGGAACATGAGATGTGATGCAAACCTAAGTTATGAAATACAACTAATTGTCACTTTTTGAAAGAGATGCTAATTATAATCATTGAGCACTAAAAACATGATAAGTACAATTACTACTATTTCAACCATGGCAATATGAATACTTTATCATTCTGATCAAACAAAAAGAAAACTATGTACAAAAAAGTAAAATATTTGTAGTAATGTATAAATATTGACAATAAATTACAAAATTGCCATGGTATATAACAAACACCACAAACAAAAAACAAAGAAAAGGCCAATGATTTCATTCTGGTGTCTCTAGTCTTATACACATTGAGTAACTAGAAATCATGACATAAGAGAAATAAGCATATTGCAATTCTTTGTAGTTGTGGTTGTGTGTGAAGCAAGTGTAATATATAATAATTTGTACAAAAAATGGGAATGTCATCCCCACTTGGCAGAGTTATTGTGTGCAATAAATAGTTGTGGACACACATTGGATGCAAGTGAGTGAATATCTTATTAGAAAAGTTAGTGTGTGTATTGTTGAAGCATTTTGGCTTGAAAATTATGAGTGCATAGTGGAAATGTATGTGAGAAGAAACAATATTGCAATGTAGTTTTCATAAGGCATTGGATTCTTGATTGGCAAGATAAGGTTGATTGTTGTGCGAACATGATGTATTGTAAATTGTGTAGAAACCAATCAAATTAGCATTATGGCACATCATTTGTGAAAAAAGGTAGTGGACATCTCACCTACTCTCAATCATTTGGTAGCATGTAGCAGAAGGTGTTGATATTGTTGGCTCCATAAATATGTTAGTAATATCGATTGAGCTCATAGTTCATTTACATGATTAAAAAATACAAGAGAAGCTTGTACAAATAATTTTTTATCAAAAAATAGTAATGGAAGTCTCATAAGACCAATCATAATGAATCTATGAGTTTGTAGAGATGGGAAGTAGAGGATAGGTGGATGATGATAGTGATAGCCTAGGGGAAAGAGAGTGGTGGATGAGACACAGAAGGGCAAAGCATAGTCAACAAGAAGTGAGTGGAACATTCTCCCATCAAGCTATGTGTCAGTGTAAGCAAGAAATGACAGAGGCGAGCCAAGGTGATCTACCCTGGGAACCAATAGAAGAAAAAGAGGAGGATCCTACCTTGCTACAAATGTTATCTGAAATGGTGACATAGATTGTAGGCAAGATGAGACAATGGAGGATACAAGATTTCCAAGTGAGCTAACATAGCTAGAAGAAAGCAATGTGTGTGTCTGAATTATAAATAGCCAACCAAAAGATAAAATGCCTATGGAAGAGGCTACCCCTGTTATAGAGAAAGGACTTGTGGTGAAGCCAATGGCATCACCATTTTGGTGTGGAAATAACATACTAGGGGAATGATTGACTTCTCTACAGAAAAGGTGAGTCATTCTGTCATGTCTTAATTTTGTCCTTTTAGAGAAGCACAACCTAGTATTTTCTTGCAACCAGTTCGTGATGTAGTCATGGTGATAGAAGTGGAGCTAAAGAAAGAATTTGAGGTTTAGAAAGAGTGAGCTTATAATGTAGAGAAAGATGTCAATTTCTTTTAAGGGCTAATCAAGTAAGCCCAAGAAGATGGAGTATGCAAGGAGGTGAAATGGGTAGAAGCAATGCTAGCAGTAGAACAAGTGTAAACAAAGACTACAAAGGCATCTCTGGAAATAAAAAAGGCATTGGTAGAAAAAATCCACAATGAGAATATGCTATTGCGAGCTCAACTGGAAGAATTTAGAGAAACAATGGAAAAGATCAATGCCATAGCATAATGCAAGGATCACACATTTCATGAACTAGATGCATGAGGTGAAGCATAAGAGGGAATCTTGAAAAATGGTTGTAAACACCTATAAGGAAAAGTAGGATATAGCTTAACAAGAAATGAAACTATGGGTAGATATGAATGAAGTCCAAGAGAAATAAAAAAAGATGGCGCAAGAAGAAGCATGATACATGGGATTGTACCATCAGGAAGTTCCCCCACAGCACAGGAGAGGAGTATCCTTCCAAGATAGGACATTTATGACACAAATAAATACTCTGTTGAGACATGGGAATATCTTGATTCTAATGGATGCAATCTACCAAGGTGCAAGATTGATGCTAGGAGCTTCATCATTTGGGACCAAGTGGGAATGCCTTCGACAAGAAATCCAACTGTCCAACCTCCACAAGGAGAAGCTCCACGACCACTCATTTTTTGTTTCTTTGTTCATTGTGTGGAGTTTCAAATAGATATTCTTGTATTGTCGTTTTCATGGTTTGTAAGTAGTGCTCGTTTATTAAAGAAATAAATTTTTTAATTTGTTTTGTTTCGAAAATATTGTTTTGTATGTTGTATGATGCATTGAAAATGTGGGTTAGTTGTAATGAAGTATTTCAAGAATATTAACTTGGAACCTCACCAATGTTTTCATATGAACCTAGTTGAGGTACACATGGCCTTCCAAGCTAAAGAAAACACTTATAAATGGACACCAGAAAAATATGAAAAATTAGATCATCGAAAAGTAAAAATATTGGTGAATACTTAACTTGATGAAGAATCAATGTTTGGGTTTTTGTGGAATATATGGTGTTTTTGAATTATTATTTTAAATTTTTTTGAATTTTTTTGAATTTTATTACATTTATTTTGACTTTTTTTTTGGTTTTTATATGGAAGTATTTTTGGATGTTTTAAAAAAAAATTGGGCTATTTGGATGTATTTGATAGTTTTGGTGAATATTGGTTGTTACAAACATGTTAAGGACAAAAAAACATAGGTGCATAGGTTGCAAAAATTATTTGAAGGCCTAAATGTGTTGAGGAGCCAAAGAAAAGGTGCTTAGGTGTAGAAAAAGGTGATTGGGAGCCTAAAAAGGCGAGTTGACCGTGAAAAAGGAACTAGATGGGTTTGGGGTTTGGCCTCGAAAAAGATGCTAAGTGTCCATGAAATGGCATTTGAGCCAAGAGCAGATGGGAGAGACTATTCTAGTTTCTCAATAAATTAATTATTCTATGCCACTATGGGCTCCAAGGGTTAAGGGTTTGACTCCACTTATGTTCTTTCTTTTATCTTGCTTCCTACGATCATGAATTAGTCCAATCTTATAGATTGCTAACAACATCACATTATTCATTCCTCCTCTTGCTTACAATATAATTTTTGCATCTTCTTCACACTATTGGAATCATTTAATGGAGAGATTTTTCATTTTTTTTATTTGATTTGTAGGAAACTGGTAGATGCTATCTGTAGGAGGCAAAAGGAATACTACTTTGTATAGGTCAATTATTGTTATGTATACAAATTGTCAATCTATATCATGAAGATGAAAAAGTTTCATATTTCTCAACAACAATTTGAATGGTTCCTAATTTTCCAAAGGATGCACTATTTGTAACCTCATAGGTGATGAGGGCTATTATGTTAATAATGTTGATAGGGAAGGAGAGAAATAGTTAGCTTTGCAACATCTCTTCTGCCATCTACATTGTGCTAGATTTTCCCAAGTCTAGAATCATGTTTCAAGGCATAACTATCTACTTCTTAACCACAAGGCATATAAGGATGCTATTGACAAATTTGTTGAGAGATATTATGACAAGGCTTTGTGAGATGTGACAAATAGAGCATAAAAGCCTTGTAGGACAACATTGATATATTTGTTGAAAAATACCACAATATTTATAAAAAATTACAATATTTTCAATATAGGGCCTCACCATTGATTTCATATGAAATTGGTCAAGATATGCAAACCTATCTTGAAGAAGCGGTAATTATAGATAGACACTAGAGTTACATGAAACTAATGGATCATTGAATAGAATATATATATATATATATATATAATGCAAAAAAATGAACATGTTTGTGATATGGCTTTTTGGGGTTTTTTTATCTTCTTGAATTTTTATTTTTTTCCTCTTTTTGGTGTTTAGATTTTTTGTTTTTGTTTTTTTTTTTTAAAGAGATTACCAATTCTCAAGCAAGATCACATTATCTTTCCCCCAATGTCTAGCACGACTGAGGGTAGTATGGATTAACAAGATGATGGCTAAGATGGATAAGTGAAAATGTCAGATTAGGTGAATGTTATCCTCAAGGACTATCTCTTCAAGATTACCCAAGCTAACAAGATAGATAGAAATAGATGTAATGACCTAATGCCATGAAGGCATGTGGTTCCAAAAGAGCAAACATGTCAAGATGTTTGTGAGAACCAAAATTTTGTCCCCCCTTTTTGTCATTGATCAAGACCAAGGGTCCAATAGATAGGATAGCAATAGGATGGGATGACTAGGAGGCTATGAAATGTGTAATACACAAGATCCTAATAAGATAAGATAGTCAATTATCATAGATACCTCAACTTTGTTAAGATCAAAGGTGAAAGAGTGGATAAATGAATGATGGAAGAATTAAATGTTTGAAGCTCACAAACAGAGCAACCATCACTAAGGGAAGCACTGCATAGTCTAGAGGTGAACCACCAATGACCAAACTAGACCCCTCTCTACAAAGAAACATACTACAAAAGATATCATCCCCAAAGGGCTCAGAAGCAAATGACAACCAAGTCCCCCACTTTTCAGATAATCCACCCACACACACTATGCTTCCACTTCCACTTGCACTCCCACTCATGTTTTTTTTAATAGATAAATAATTGATCTCCATTATTTTAGAGTTGGATGAATAGCTTAAATAGATGAGAAAATTAGGCCGAATAATATGCAATCCTTTGTAATATAAAGAGCTGATGTAATTAGATTAAATTGTGTTGATGGAATAAAAGAGATTGGTCTATTCTTAAAGAGCTAGAGTTATGTAAAAATCTTTGATTTTTTATTTTATTTTCTATGACTATATTCAGTTTCTTCAATTGGTATCAAAACAAAGTTGGGCCCATTCCCTTAGGGGAGGGCCCAGTATCCTAGCTTAGATTAGTAACAAATTGCCATGTTTTACTAGTCATAATGAATACAAATCACATTGGATAGGTTGCAATCCACAAACAAAGCATCAAACCTACCAAAAGTAAAATTATGGAGGACATCATACAAAAATAGAGATGTGGCTACCAAGCATGATAAGTGGTTGAATAAAGTACCATCATCCAAAGGAGAAGCAAAAAGATTGAAGTCTTAGGATTTGAAGCTATAGGTGATGGAGAACAAGATTTGTTACATTTGATAAGTATTAGTTGAAGATTGTTACTAGTAAAATGGAGAGGAGATCACTATTTTTTTTTTATAAGTATTTGTGTAGATCTACAAATTGTTTCAAGGAGATTAGTGTCTTGTGCCTCCATTCTTGTGAGGCCTGAGATAAATTTATTGCTGCTAGGGAAATAAGTTTAGTAGATCTATTAGAGGAGGTATTGTATTTAATATTGAAGCCTTGAAATAAAATAAAAAGGAAGCATTTTTATAAGCACTAGAGATTATTCAACGAGAGTTGTTGAAGTTAAGTTTCTATGAAAAGGAAAATAAGCTTGGCAGAGCTACTAGAGGAGCTATTGTATTGAAGATTGAAGCCTCAAAATGAAACAAAAAGGAAGCATTTTCCTAAGAAATAGAGATTATTCAACAAGAACTATTGAAATTATATTCCTATGAAAAGGAAAAAGTATATTATGGTATTGTCAAAAAACTTCTCATGTCAAAAGAGACAATAGTGGATCAAGGTTCAAAAGTTTGAGTAAAGTAGTTGATGACTACTTGTTTTGATTTGCACATGGAAGTATCAAGATTATTCTTTGTGTTAAAGGAGGGAAACACTAAGCCTTGTGATCTCTCATGAAAGAGACAATTAAGTAAACAAATGGGTGACTTCTATTAGAAGTACCATGTGAATCTATAAGACTCTAGTAATGAAGAGTTGAATTATGAGATGCATGAGTTAAATTTGAGAGCCTTGAGATCGAATTGAGAGTCTCAACATTAAAGGGTAGTGTGTAGATTATTGTAGCTTGAATCCAATTCCATCATCGAGTGTGATCTAGTAGTTCAAGGCACAACAACAAAGACTAATTAAAAAAAATGTAAATCCAAGATTATCTCCATCATTTACCATAATTAAAGCATCAATTAGAAATATTTTTGTTTGAGTCTTCTCCAAATGACATGCCCATGCAAGAAGATCAATTTGAAAACTTAGTAATTTGTATTTGTTTGAGCTCCTTCTATGATCATAGAGTTAGACTATTAGTTTAGATGAGAAAATTAGGTTGAATAATATGCAATCCTTTGTAATATAAAGTAGTGATGTAATAAGCTTAATTTGTGTCCATGGACTATGGTACCAAAAGTCATAATCATGGAAGAGGATTGCCACTACAAAAGAGTCTCTCCAATTTTTTAGGCATGAACAAATTTATGAGCCTCCATGTAGTTGATGGTTTTCAACATAGTAGGCCAAAATGAGGGTCCTTGAAAACCATGCCAAGCACAATTCTTAGAAAATATTTTATTGCATTTGTATATTGACTTAGAGTGAAGAAAATTTCCAAAAAGATAGGGTTGTAGAGCTGCTTCAGCAACTTCATAGAGCAAAATTTAATTTTCAAATCCCAAACCTTGCCCAGAAAAACCCAATCACCTACCAATTTATGGTTCCTTAGAGAAAATTGATATTTAAATGCAAGAGATAAGGATCCAAATATTTCATTATTTATCTCCAAACTATGTTGACAACTTCATCAAAAGTAAGTGAACTAGATTGATTTTATTGTCAACCTTTCTCCTAAATATAGCATATATCTCACTACTCATTCACAAAATTTAGAGAGAAGAACATTTAATTTTCTTTATCACATAGGTTTCATAGCCTTTCCTCCACTAACCACCATTTTCTATTTTTCTTATATGCAAATGTTTCCAAATTCATACTTTTTCTTTGCATGTGTATGAAGGTATGAACCTTTATCTATAGATTAACATCCAAAAAGACACCCCAAGCCAAATACAAGCAATATCTCAGATACCTTAGTCAACATTACTATATTACTATTCAAATTACCTAATAGTTCTCTAGGTTAATTTTGATACACATCCAACATTTTTAATTATTATAGTGGGGGTCTAGGGATGGTGGGCTCTAGTGGGGTAAATGAGCAATGAATCATTTTGTTTATTTTTCTTTTTATCTTCCCTTTTAATTTTGCATTTTTTGGTTTTCCTCACCAAAAAAAAAGTGTTTGACTACCATGAAAATGTATCCTTTTAAACATTTTTTTCATCAAATTTATTTATTTCTTTTTAACAAATTACTCACAACAACAAGTGATAACATAATGTTAAATCTTACTTCTAAGACCTACTTAAAAAATTTAAACCAATACACCTAAATAATTTGCTACAGTGCAAACCTAAGGTACTAAAAAAAGAAAGCTCGATCGTTGATCAGACACTCTTTCGGTGCACTATTCCTAACTCAACTCATGTACTAACATTCATTTGACACCTTTCCCATGAAATGATACCAAAATGATATGCAATTAATAGATAAAATAACAAGAAAAACTTAATTTTTTTTTATGAAGTTCAACCTAGTCTATTTGTGTTAATTTGGGGGCATAAGCTAGGTGTATGGGTAATATGCCATAAAGGAGTGTAGATTATAAGTTGATTGATTATAGATGTAGCTAGAACACATAGAAATAAACCTTAAAAAAGCCCAAAAAAAAAATAAGACAAGAACTATCACTTCTTGGTGATATAAGCTAAACTAAAATGTAAAACAAACCAAAGCAATTCTAGCAATAGAATCCCTCACTTCATGTTGATAGGAACTATCATTTTCTAGCAATAACAATTTTAATAGATCTAATAATTCAAAAAATAAAATCACAAATATAAATAAGATTACTCTATAGACCACAAATGTACATAAGGTTTGAATGGTTAATTTGATATAGAAAAAATTTCCTTAATGCACATTTGGATATCTATAGGATCATGGTGTGCCAAAAAGTGGTGATTTGAAAATTATGTAGTTCTAAACTGCCTTAAAGCATTTCAAAATCTATTCCAAATTATTTCCCTCCCATCATAATACCAAAAAAAAAATGTAATACCTTCAAAAAGTATAATATATCTTTGGCTACCAACCCTACATGGTAAACTTTAAAAAATCCCAAAAACATGTTTTTAGGCTATTCTTGGGTGGTTTTTACTTCAAACTTGTACTTGACAACTTTTTCTACCCAAATTTGATCAAATAAAAAGGGTTTCTTATGAATGTTATTATCTTTCCATAAATGTAATGTCTATCAAATTATGAGTTTAGTAAGTAATTATTACTTATTTTCTAATGGAGTTACATATAAAGTGTTGATTGATATACTGATTCAAAAACAACAATAACTTTTAAATGATACAACATTTTGGAAATCCAAAATACGCATCACATTCTATGCTTGTTCTACTATAAGAAAAAAAACAACAAAAAGTAAATTTTGTAGACTTTTGAATTAGTTAAGGTGGTTAGATATGAGAGCTTTTTTTCAAAAAATACTATAGAAGAAAATTTATAATTAATTAATTATTTAGACTAAAAATACTGAAAAATATGTATCACATATGGTCATGAGTCTAATTCTTATACCTGGAATATTATTTAAAACTATTATCATTTGATTTTGATTAAGGTGGTTAGACATATGTTATTTTTGTCTTGAATTTTATGTACTATTGCATTAAAATTCAAATTTATGACCAATCAATTTTTATTTTTATTTTTTAGACAAGGCCTAGTAGTTTAGAAACTAAATTCAATTTCCTTAAGAGTCTTTTCTCTCAACATTTTGATAGAAAGTTCATGAAAAGTTGAAAATTGCATGTCACTTGGCATAACCCTAATTTATTAATTTTTCATTGTCACTTAAGGGTGTAGTTTGGTTGACCATGATCTTGCACATACCCATATGGTTTAATATTCTACTCCATTTCTCTAATTAAAATATGGGAAGAATTGCACATAAATATGATTCTAAAATAAAAGGAATGATTTCTTTATCATACCAAACTTAATCTATTCTTCAAACCAATCTTAAATCAAAATTTCATCAAATCAAAATTATTTCATCAAATCAAAATTCATGAGGTTTAAATCACACAAATAGAAGTTAAAACAAAATAATAGACAAAAACTTAAACATCACTAATCTTCTAAGGAGTGGGCCCTTGCTCCTAGTCTCCATAAAGACTCGAATAAAAAAATTCCTTACACTAGTTTGATCAAAAGAACTAAATATTTATTCCACATAAGAAAACAATACTATCTTCTTACATAAAAATCTGCAATATACAATCATTTGCACTATTGAATTACTCCTCATCTACATTATGCTGCTTATATAAGTATTTGTAGCACATACATTATTAAAAATAGTTTATTGTTTCTTCCTACTACTAGAAAATTAAATAATATAATGGTCTATGTAAGCCCTTTACTTCTACCATAGATTTAAAATAAGATTGTTATAAAAAAAGAATTCAAAAATAGATAATTCAGTTTTCCTCAAAATGATGAATGGTATGAAATCAATATTTCTTGTATATTGAGTAGGAGAAGTTATACATTTAGCTGGAAACATGAGTAAAAAATAGCAAAATCTAGGATGGATAATAACCGCCCAAAATGATTATGAAATCTTGGTCCTAATGGAAAATTATGAAATGTTATGTGTAGAAAACTATCTATAATTTCCTTCTCCTTAATTCTTTGAATATTTTGTCATGCAAGAATTTCATTGGGCCCATTTTGGATAATACCTATGTCTCATTTTTTTTTATAGTCTACCTCATTTTCCCACAAAATGCAACATAAAATTGACTACCCTTATTCTTTTATTGAGGATGAATTTGTTACATGATGTAAGAAATTGGAAATGGTTTAATCTTTTGATTTTCTCCAAAGTTGAAATTAATCACCCCATATGATGTAGTGAAATGCAAACATCTGATGCAAGAGTCCATGTGGCAATAATGAGTGATAATAAGGTGTTTGAATAGAAAGTGATATGAATCTTTCATGTTGAAAGATACATTTTTGAATGCATAATAATGCTAATTAATAAAAGCAACCAATAATTTATTTCCATAGTATAATCTCAAAACCATATTAAAGGCTACTTATATGTATTAGACCACACACAACATAAAATGGTAAATGAAACATAATAGAATAGAAATAAAATATGGAAGTGACTATGTAGATATATGAAATATATTAAAATATGACATAAAATTGGTTCATAAATGGCTCTCATCAAAAATTGTGTTTTCTTTGTTCCCCTAATCCTCATATCAAAGAAAAAAAACCATTTCCTAAGAAATTTGGATACTTTTATCAAATACCCATTATATTAGGTATCTATTTTTTGAGACACTTGATCCTTGGCCACCCATACTAGATGAATCTCATAAAAATTGGAGGGTTTTGATTCAATTTTAGCAAGAGGTTGTTATTCTATCCTCCTTGATCCATATGATTTGTTAGAATTTTTAGAATAACTGAGAGGTGGGTGATTTAGTTATTGAAGGCCTAGCTATACAAATTGAACATATGAACAAACACTTAAACTACTTCAAATCTTAATTATTCCATATCCCAGTCTCTATAGTCAACTTTCAATTGCATCAACTAGAAATCAACTATCCTAAACATAGAAAATTTGTAGAATGTACGTATCAATAGTAAATAACATCCACACAAATTTGATACTCAAATTTAACATGAAAACCTAATTTGGGAAAAACCACCAATAACATGTTACCAATATATTTAGTCTTCTAAAGTGAATTCTGTTAGGAGGCAACCCTATTAAAGGTTTACAAAATGCACTATTAAATGTGACATTATTAAAATATTTAATCACCCTACTATGAGTTTCCATGTTAGAGAAATTTAGAACATTTCATTAGAATGCTACCTTGATTGAATGATTTACAAATGATGATTAGGTCAACCTTGATTAAAATATTTCAAATAATGATACAATTGTTAGAAAGTAAAAGTAGGTTTTCATCTATCAAGTATCACTCACTTTGCATATCCAAATCTCTTATTCAAATCTCATGTTAATCTAGGGACTAGCTTTCATTGTCATCTCATTCTTTGATTCACTTGCCAACCCTTCAAAGAATCACACTTCTCCTCTTCTTAGCTCTTCTTGGCCTTCTACTCAAGTTCTCCAATCAATAGCATCAATACACTATTCAAACCCTATTAGGTTTTCACCAGCAATCACACACTACAACTTAGCCCGTATTCCTCCTTAAATATTGTTTTTTTTGTTCTTCTTCAATTTATTCACCATCATAGATATTAGGGTTATAATTAGATTCAACACATATAATGAATCTATCCACCTTCTTGCTCATCTCCTTTTCTAGAAACTTCTTTTAGAATCCATTCCTTTAATCCCTTACCTACCCTCTTCCTAGCATTAAATTATTGAGGTCATCCATCCTTCTCTTCAATACACTTTCTATATTCCAAGAAATCAAATTCGTTAGCTAGGATTTATGATTTCTCATAAATTACGAAAATGTTGTCTCTTGACCAACACTATGTTCTATCAACATGGTCATCACAAAATTATTTGGTCACTACTAATTTTTTTATTGGATCATATATATACTAAAACTCAGTCAACACTTTTTATTTTTTCTTGTACTAGCTCAGTCAACACTAGCATCACTCAACATATATTGCAAGTTCCTTAATGTTATGCTTGGTTTCTTAGTCAAGCCTATTCATTGAGTCTATCTTTGATTACTTCTTGAATTATTTAGCATAACTTTATTCGTTACTTGTAATATGGTTTAAAAATCACTTTATTATGCCAAAGTCTAGCTAATCAAGTGTCCATTGTAGTCTCTCATAACTCAACCTTTCATCTTGGTACTTTTTTAATGACTAACTTCTCAAATTCTCTTCATCAATCAAATAAATATGGAAATTAAATTGGATAATAAAATATCTCACAGATAAGATTTGACATCAATCACAACATAAGAATTATTCTAATTGTAGTTTCCAACAATCTCCCTCTTTAGCATTGATGGAAACACCTCTAGTTATGAAGCAATCCAAAACATTTAATTTCTCAAGAAAACTCAATCTTTGTTTAGGTTCAAATCTTCATTAATATCTATTGGTGTAAATAAGTATTTACTTATTACACTTACTTAAGTTTACTTAGGTTAATGCATTATTTAATTATTATTTTAGGTTAGGCATTTAGGAGTTTGTGTACTCTCATTGAGTAATGCAACTCTAATTATGCACATGGTGTCTACAACACAGGAGTATGCATCATTCACTGAGTTTTCATGTTGACAACATAGTTATCCACACTCCTCATTTAGCACATGTTGTCTACACCACTAATTTACGTGCTACACCATTGTAGGCTTATCCTCACATCATTACACTTAATCCCATGCTCAATGGAGGATAACCCATATCTGGTGGACATGTGCCTGGTTGTATGAGATATCATGATGTTGAATTCTATGCATTCTAGAAGCTCTCTTGAGACTTTTATATACAGGCACTTCTAGTGTACTCTCAAGTAGTTATTGAATGAATATCGTCATTCTGATCATACTCTATCTATCTTGGTCTATTGTGTGCTTGTGTTGAGTTCTTTAGTTCTTGGGTGAATTCTAGCCTAAGCCAAATTATTAAATGGTATTAGAGCTGAGGGATATTCTCATCATGTAACCATTTGAGACCATTCATGCTTTAGCACCGTGAAATAAATTCTAAGGATCTGTAGAAATTGGGAGCATCTAGGGCCAGATGTGACCTCACCGTTACATCCAGAGCATCAATTCAGTGAAAATTGACGATAAATTTGCCTATATTAGGTGAAAGTTGATCATGAGGAAAATTTTTTTGCAAATCAAAACCCAGAGGCCCTAACTTGCAATTAGGTATGGTCATTTTATTTGATCTGTGATATTTGTATTTCAGATCTACATTCAATTTCTTCTCTATAATTTATTTTGCAAACTGGTATTTTTGAATATTTTTAATCAGTTAGGTGTTATTCTAAAAATGGTTTTGACACTTGAGTGCCAACACACTTAACCACTTTCTACATTAAAGCCGAGTACACTATGTATGTCGAGTCACAAGTTGTGCTGAGTCAGGAAAGCCATCAGGTGTCGAGTGATCTTCAGGTGCCAAGTGAAGATCAAGCACTGAGTGACTATAGGTGCCCAATATGATCCAAATGCTGAGCAATATTCAGGTGCCAAGTCATAAACAATGCCGAGCAAGATAGGAACAATATAGGAGCCAAGTTATAGAAGGTGTCGAGCATCAAGAAGCAGTAAGTGTCGAGTAACTCAGAATCAGCATATGAGTTTGTAACTTCACAAACTCAAATGTAAACCATTTTCATGGCTGACATATGAAAAATCTCAAAGGATTTAAGTGATAAGATCAAATCATTTGAATTTTCTATGCAATCTACATGTAGCCAATAAGAAAAATGGAGAAGGCATGCAACCAATGATAGAAGTATAAGGAATAAGCGAAAATAGAGATTCAATATGGATCGTACATCCACATTTAACCCTAATTCTTTGAATGTCTTTATAAGGAAGACTAAGTCTCATTGTATAGTGAGGGACAAAGGTGTGGAAGGTAAACTATTTTTCAGAGTGAAGTATAGAAATATTTAGAGGAAGAAATCAACAGAAGAATATTCAATTAATCAGAACAAAAGTAGGGGATACAAATGAATATTAGATCTCAGAGGATCAAGATCAGAAGAAAGCAGATCAAGTGCCTATATTTAGCAATCAAGGATTGTAAGCTATCAGGTTTATTATACCTAATACTCTTTAGCCATTGTATTAGAAAGGAAATCCTATGATGATAGGTTAGCTTAACAGCTATTTTGTACATCCTTTAAATAGGTGATTAAATCATTTAACAAGGTAGCACTTCATGTAAAGTGTTTGTAAATGTTAGAATTTGGTAATATTTCCTTGGTTGTATTTATTAAATGGGATAAACCAAGGTATCCCTTATATTGTTTGTCCTCTAGTCTACATGTGAGGACAAGTCTATTTTTTGTAATTCCTTTATTAAGGAAAATAGTTATTCCTCCTTAAGAGGATTATGACACTTGTTATGCACACACTTATGAATGTGGCAATCATTCAAATGGGAGTTACAAATAACTCCTCCTCTCATCTCTTTATAAGAGATGCTTCTCTCTCATTCTTAATACACAATCACTATGTAGTTCTCGTAATGAGCCAATGGCTCCATTTTCTCTCTTCTCTCTCCTTCTTTCATTTTTTAGGCATTTACCTCATTCATATTATTCACAAGGGGTTTTCTTTGCTTTCCCCTTTCAAATCTTTGTCTCCTCTTGTTGATTCATTGGTGATTGTTCATTCTTTCACTCTCTCTTTGGATCCAAGTTTATGGTAACTATTTTCACAAACTCTCTTGGATTAATTGATAATTCTTTTATCTTAGTTCATTTCGATGTTATTGTTTCTAACATGGTATCAGAGCCAAGAACTAATCCTTGTTTTGAGTTTTGTGATGATAGATTGGAGCTCACCTTATTTTGACCTAAGTAACTCTATTTAAATTTTTTTTTTTCTCTTACTAACATTTATTAATTAGAGTTTAATATTTTTTTTAAAAAGGTTTATATTATTATTTTTCTAACATTTTATTGAAGGGATTACTTAAATAATGATAACTAGTTTTATTTATACATTATACTCAATTAGATTTAATTCCATTCATATTATATTTTTAAAAAAAATCTCACCTTTTTTATTTAATATACAGAAATTCTATGAAATTTCCATTATTTTCAAAAAATTATTATACAAATATTATGTAACTTCAATTAATAAAATCTCATATTTTTTTTATCACTCAATTTTTGTTTTTTTTTTCAAACTTTATTTATATATATTTTTTAGTAGTTGTGAGAAACTTCTAATATGAGCTTACGCTTATCTTATAATTTTATTGGAAATTTCCTTTGCTACAATTCCTTTTTGATTCTTTCTTGTTTTTTTTTGAAGAAGTGCCTCATAAGTTTCCCTTGCTATTTCGGCTTCGGCTACTTCTTCTTCTTCAGCTTGATTTCACAAAGATGAGTGTTGGTGTAGTTGTAAACCCTAGGGTTTACAGGAATTAGATCGAGCTCTCCTCGTAATTGAAATCGTAAGCAAACATGTTTGCAAATTTTTCCAGCAGCATTTCTGAAGTCGCGTTGTTGACCTACTCAAATTTGAATTCATGACCTGATCCCTCGCACAGAAATCTTGGAGTATCCATTGTTGTGTGCTTGTGGTTATTATATTTTCATGGTCGGTATTGATTGGCATCTAAGTTTTTTGTTTGTTTTAGGGCATCCTTATGATCCTGCACTCTCCTATTGCATGTATCATAAGCATACCCAGTGTTGAACCATGCTTCTTAGTGTTGTGGCATTTATTAATGTGATTTGGGTTTTCCTATTTTTTTTAATTTTTGGATTCGATTGGCTATTGTTGCATGCCCTCCAATTTTTTCTTGTAGCTTTAGCTTCCTCTCACGCATCATATTGCAAACCCTCAAACTATGCATTAACACTATCTAGAACAGTCTTGAGAGACTTTTCCAGAGCACAATGTTTGTAGTTTGGTTGCATTGGGGAGACATGAGTGATTGATAAACGTTAGTAGCACCCACAACCTGCTAAAACCCAAAGACTTTGTGTCTTCTGGAAGAGCTTTTGTGTTATTCATTATGCCTCCTCTTACATGTGTTGGCTCCTCTTTGATCAAAGCTCCTCTGATGCATTTTTTTTTGTTTTTTGTGATTCCAAACTTTTTTCCTCGTTGAGCATTCGACTTCACTCTGTATCTCTTGCATGCAGGGGAAACCCAATAGATTTCAAGGGTTTTGATTTTTTTTAGATGTTGAGAGGCTTATAGATTGAATGAAGTGCATTTATTTTTTATTGTATGGGTATGGACAAAGCCACACATACAAAACCACCTCAGAGAGCTCCGCCTCAACCACCGTCAGTAGCTTGGGTGTTTTTTTTCTTTTAAAAGTTGTTAACGTTTTATAAATCATTTTATTCTAAGGAAAGTTTAATATAGATTTTAAAGGTTTAATATAAAGTTTTCTTTATTATTAATAAAGTGTCTTTAAAGTTAGTGTTTTAAATTTTTTATTAATAGAGTACTTTTGAAGTATTATTTTTAATTATTGATTTAATAATCTAAGTCTTTGGTTTGTCATTTATCAAACCAATTTTATTTTTATTTATTTTTTAGTTTGGTTATATAAATGACTCAAATTATAAATTTAATATAATTTTTTTTTCAAAAAGAGCTTGTCTGTGCTCATAAATTTTAATATTTTTTTTCCTTTCTTAATCTAACTTTAATCTAAAGTTTTTTTTTAGTTCTTTAATAACAAACCTTGAGCAATTCATTTATTAACCAAGTTATGTAGTAATTTTATTTTATTTTATTTCTTTCATTAAGCATTTATACATTTCAAATGGTCATATTGTAGGTTATAAAACTAATTTATAACCTCTATACAGCTTTTGATCACATTTAAAGCTCTAATTTATAAGTTTGGTTATTTACTTTAGTTTACTTTTTTATAAGTTATAAATTATTAAGTTGCTAAATCATTTATAACTTTTATAATTATAATCCATATTCAGAAATGTCTAACTTCAAGTCTTTTAAAATAGTTTTCTTTAAAGGAATAGTTGCAAATTCATTGGTAATTTAATAATTGTTCTTCATGTTGCAAGATTATTATTCCTCTAACATTTTCTCGTAGGTCTGCATTATTATTCACCTGCAACAACGTCTATTTTTTAACTTATTCTCTGAAAAGTTATTTTAACTCAAGATTAATTTTTTAGAATACTGTTCATAATATCACAAGGAAGAATAGTTATCATAACCAATTCTTTCAGTGTTGCCTAATAAAAAGAAATCACTGCTAACAAGAGAAGTTGTTGCTAATTAACAAAGACCTTTTCCTATGTTAAAACGAATGCATGTAGGCATTTAATTCAGTAAGTTTTTTTTCAAATAAAATCAGAACATAAATGTTTATTTTCTCTCTCCTATCATAATTAAACCGTAACCTATTGCATGCCTAACCTTTTAACCTTTTCCTCTAGACCCAAACCCCTACACTTGATTAGTAGAACCCACTGACTCCACTATAATCTATATGTTGTCATCCCCAGAAGAGGCCCTCATTTGAGGATGAACCCTTCGATTTTCATAGTATCGAACCACCATTAAGATTGCATCAAATAATGCATATGCCCTAGCCACCATACCTGTTGGTAGGAACCCTGCAATATGAATCATTTCCCTTTTAAAATACATGCAATTCCTTAGCCGCATCCCTATCCTCATAGTATCCAAAAGGGTCATTCGTACCATATCCTCATCAAACTTCTTGATGGGAATAATTCCTCCGACCCATGCCTTTGAACCATGCAACATATAACCACTAATTGCTTCATCCAATATGGCTACATTCACAAAAGGTGGATTAATATAGACCTCTTCTATCTTCATCATCATCCTATACTTAGGTAACATATCATATATGTTTGAGTACAATATGGACAATATTTGTGTTTGATAAATAGGACGTGGTGCTCTTGGCCTCAACACCCCATCTCCTATTATGCTCTGTATTGCATGCTCCACCTCTCCAAGCATTGCTTGAAATAGTTCATCGAAATCTCCTCTCAGGTATTTTGACTCCAGTGGAAATTCCCATGTTAAAATGGGTATCATCACTCGGAGATTCAGCACTTTGTGATCCATTTCCTCTCTACAACATGCATTAAAAATACATAAGGAATATAAATTTTTTTTTTCTCTTGACAAAAAGATACTTTTGCATGCACCACTTTTATATGCTTTACCTTCACCTAGAATCAGCTCGACTGAAGTTTTTTTTTGAGTAAGACTCTAAATGCTTCTCTCTACTTCACTCTCTTTGTTTGCATCTTATAGAAGTTTTTTTTCTTTTCTATTTGATTACATTGTTGACTGCCCAATGCATGTTAGTGGATTCTTTTTTGGCTTACTCGCAACTATCTATTCTAGTTATATTCTTTTGTAACTGCTAAACTTTTCTAATCATTGGTTTAACATCTCTGTTCATGTATGCACAAAATTAAGAGTTTTTTTTAGTTGTTAATGTAAGATGCTTTTTCAACTTTCATCATTCTAAAAAATTCGGTTATGTTTTTTTAACAAAAAAGACTACTCTATTTTGCTTTGGCAGTCATTACTAATTATTGTGATTAGATTTTGTTATTTCAAATTTATCAAAAATTAATAAGAGATTTTGTCTTTTGATATATATATTTTTTAGAAGGATCCTCTCAATATCGTGACTTATCATTTACATATATTTATTTAAGTATATATGGGTGCACACATATATACCTAGATAAATATATAATTTTATGACTATAATAATTCAAAAATTGATATATACCTTCAAAAAATGAATTAAGTACTCATGTTTACCCCCAATGGAGTTTTATACCTAATATACATATTTTACTTATTTATTTTTTCATTGATCATCCGTGGATCTCTGCATTTACCTTAATTCTGATTGGATTATGAGTTATCTTACACATTTTTCCTTCAACCTTATTGTGATATTTTGATGTGCACATGGTTGCACTATTATGCTTTTATAGCATCATTCTATACCCATGTTGGCACTTTATGGTTTTATACCATTGATATACATGATTTATATGATATTTTGTTTTGAGTTGAATAGGGAGCCAATTTTTTCAAGGATAACTATGTAGGTCCCCTTAGTATAACTAATACATAGTTTCCTTATCTGGCCCATGGAGTATACCTCCATCCTATATTGGTGTGTACTCATTTTATATTGAGTTTCCCTCCATTTGATCGTATCTGTTCAACTTTGATAGGATAATTTCTTTATGGAGTTTTCCTCCATTTGGTTCTATTGGTTCCACTTTGAAAGATTAATATTTATATGGAGTTTCCCTCTATTTGATTCTATATGCTCTACTTTGAAAGGTTGATATTTATGGAGTTTCTCTACATGTTGTTCCATTTTGTTCCTCAATGCAAGGATGATATTTTTATGGGGATTTCCCATTCCAATCTCCTTGTCTCCTTGGTGTATGCTCCTAGTTTTGATTTATTCATGGTATGACTTCCTTCACCTTGCTCATTTTTTTGATAGGTGACGAGGCTACCATATCTTGGAGTACTCCAATATTGGAGACTCTATTTAAGAAGGTTTTTTTGACCCATGATGATTATTTCTTTCCTCATGGCAATGAAGTTGCTTGTCCATGATGGATTTCCAATTTGAAGGCAATATGGTGTTACACCCTCATAATCCATTTGTTTGAGTATCCTAACAAATCATGATAATACTAATTTGATCATCATGTCTTTCTTTTTACTTTATTTTCATATATTAATGTGATAATGATCTGCATACTTTATTGCTTAGATCATGAGTCATGCATGTTATAGATTGATCACCCATTAACTTGCAGTGGGATGATTCATTAAGTGGACTATCTATATCCACGTGATTGATGCAATGTTGATGCACGTATCATTAGTTGGCCTTGTCTGTGGTCATTAGTACATTAGTATAATATCCTATTCATGAGAATTTTGATCAAACTTTTTGATAATATTTTGTGCATATACTTCATTTTGATATCATGTTATCTCCATTGCTTTGTGGTAACATGTTGTATTTTCCTCATTGTTTCTCTATGAGAGTTTTATTATCCTTATTCAAAGGATTTCTAACTTGCCCACTTCTTGTGGATAGTTGTCTTGTTTCTTTTGTCTATGTTTTTTAGGTAATCCATCCAACACATACAAGATTTGGCGTACTTTAATGACCTATCCACTTCTCTCTTGGCTCTACAAAGATCTGCCTACACTCACAAGAGACCTTTTGCATAATAGAAGACATTATCAAAGATCAATTTGCTGCTATTTTAATTGTAAAAATTTGGGTTTAATACCCTTTGATGTAATTTCCCCAAGTAAAGATTAAGGGGGGTGTTATAATTTGGTAATATTTCCTTGGTTGTATTTATTAAATGGTATAAACCAAGGTATCCCTTATATTGTTTTTCCTCTAGTCTACATGTGAGGACAAGTCTATTTTTTGTAATTCCTTTATTAAGGAAAATAGTTATTCCTCCTTAAGAGGATTATGAGACTTGTTATGCACACACTTATGAATGTGGCAATCATTCACATGGGAGTTACAAATAACTCCTCCTCTCATCTCTTTATAAGAGATGCTTATCTCTCATTCTTAATACACAATCACTATGTAGTTCTTGTAATGAGCCAATGGCTCCATTTTCTCTCTTCTCTCTCCTTTCATTTTCGAGGCATTTGCCTCATTCATATTATTCACAAGGGGTTTTCTTTGCTTTCCCCTTTCAAATATTTGTCTCCTCTTATTGATTCATTGGTGATTGTTCATTCTTTCACTCTCTCTTTGGATCCAAGTTTATGGTAACTATTTTCACAAATTCTCTTGGATTAATTGATAATTCTTTTATCTTAGTTCATTTCGATGTTATTGTTTCTAATAGTAAGTCCTCTAACTAGGTCACTATTCATACAGTGTAAAGCTTTTAACAAGGCAGGCCTTTAATAGGGCAGACCATCAGAGTGGTTAAACATTATTGCTGCAGTAATTTTTGTGGGTATCATCCCCACCCCAGTTTTACCTTCTTATTCGTGAAGGGTTTCTGGGTTACCAAAATCTCAAGTGTTATGTGGTGATACATATTTGTTTCTCATGATTGCTTAATGTTTATATGCATGCATGTTCATTTCAAAGATATATTATTAAGGATTTAAAATAGGTCAAAAGGTAGTACTTCTGATTCCCCCCCCGCCCCTCCTCTTAGAAGCATTCTTTCCAATAAGATATTACAACAATTGGTATTAGATCTACTTTCTCTCAAAAGGGAGCCTAATAGCTTGGAGGAAAAGATCTAAAGATGGAATTTTTCAAACTTGGAAAGATCATTTAGAACCAGGTGATAGATGTGCATCTCACTCTACAAAAAGTAGAAGAAGCTAGAGTGGGATTAAGAAAATCTTTGAAAAGAAGAAAGGAGATAGCCATAGCTGAAAATGATATACACAACAAGGAGATTTATACCACACAAGTGTTTTCCAATAGAGACACCAAAGAATTTGATGTAGCAGTAGCAGAACTGATGGAGAAAAACAAGTTCAAGTAGAAGAGATATGATCTCTCAAGATGGAACATGAATCACAGGCCATAATGTAATGTAAAATCGCTGAACAAAAGAAAAGAGCAGTCAAGGATAGAGTCATGATGGAAGATGACAAAATAAATCTTACAAACAAACTGGAAGAAAAATGTACTAAATTAACAAGGATCTCAAACATACACATGGATATGCTTGCCCAAATGATGAATCTTCATCATGAACTTAATATGAAAAATATTGAGATCTCTACTTTGAGGATGCAGAATGAACAATTGTAGAATGAATTGAACAAAGAAAAAGAGATAGCAAAGAATCTCAACAAGTCAAGCGAAGCCATAAAGTACTTTGAACAGCTGCTGAAATCCCCAAGATCCGCCCATGATACATTAAGACTTGGATACAATAGCATTGAAGTTGGTGAACCATCAAAGAGTGTTGAGAAAAGAAGTGAAAAAGGTAAGGATTCTAAACCCATTTGTCATTACTACAATAAAAGGGGACATACTGCTAATGTTTGTAGGAGTAGATGGATCAATCAGCAAAACACACCCAAGAGCAAGAATTCCAATCATAAGTGCAACATGCAAGGACATATGACACAAGATTGCAAATCCAAAGTCCAAAGGACACAAATATTTAATGGACATTGTCATAATTGAAAGAAATATGGACATAGGGCATTTGAATGTAGATCAAAGCCTATGTGGATAGAAAATCAACTGGCAAAAGACAATGAAGGTCACTATCATTGGGATTATAACACCAAGTACAGTTGTCACTATTGTCAAGAGTATGGACATATACCCCAGAATTTCATAAGAACACATTTCAAGGGAACTATAAAAGATGGCTGAACCATCCTACATGCCTCAGTTTCTTGAAAACTAGACATGTCAGTAGAAATTGTCCAACAAAGGCCAAGGCACCGAAGACTAAAGTAAATAAGGGAAAAGAAAAGATTGATGTGGAACACATAAGAACAAACATGAAGAAGACATGGCAGAAAAAGGATGGATCAAGTACATCCTATGAAAGGGTCACTTCACCCATGAGGTCAAGTGATCATTTCTCATCTAACTAATCACAAGATAAGCCTATAGGGATGATACATAAGAAAGTATCAAACATCAGCCCTAAACCATGAAGAAGCACTGCAAAGTATAAATTTGCATGAGAAAAGATGCTAAGACTAAACTTGAAAGATGATGCCATGTTGTCTTTGGATGCCGAGTGAGACTGCTTTGGATGTCGAGTTATTAACAAAATGAGTAGATGCTGAGTAAGTATAGCTGCTGAGTGGATGTCAAGTTGAAAAACATTTGGAAGCCGAGTGATAGGTGGAGGTACTAAAATGCATTTAATGCAAAGTTTCTTTTGTCACTTAAAAGTTAAAATTTATTCATTCTTGAGCCATTCAAATGAAGAGCGATTACTTTGAGCATGTCTGAGCAATTTTCAAGCTTTCAACTAGTGTTTTGCAGTGATTCAACATCTACCCAAGTGATCTAAGCACTTATCTAGATATTTCCTTAAGGTGCTGAGTTTTACAGTTTGAGAAGTTTTCTTTAATTGTTAAAACCGTAGTTCAGATATAAATGGCATCTAGTTCAAAAATGACCCAAGGGAAAATGAGCCATGTGATTCAACTTGTTAGCAATGAAGTTAAGAAACTTGAGTTTAGACCTATACCAGAGGTTGCATACAAAAATGATCCCGTTGGTGCCCTATCTGCCATCCTTGAAAAAATTGTTATGGTTCAGGATGTGTAAAAGTGCTATAATTGTAAAATAGGAGCCATAGGATATTTGGAAATCTTTAATGCCTATGAAAAACTCTGTGAAAATGGTATCCTGAAAGATGAGTTTTCTATCATAGAAAAGAAGGGTTTGACCAAAGCCTTAGTTTTTCCAATTGTATTAAAAAATGAGTGGATACGCATAATACTCAGTAGAATCCATGATGGATCATTCTGGTTAGAACAAGGACCAGTCAAAATTACTAAGAAAATGGTTCATAGGGTTATAGGTTTTCCAACCCTAGATCGGCCAAAGACATTGAGAAGTTAAAAGAAGGAAACAATTGAGAAAAACACAAGTGCAAAATGGAACAATAGAGGAATGACCATAGATACCATTACTAATCCCCTTCTAAACTTTGTTGTAAGGATTATATCACATAAGTTTTATCAATCTAGCAAGTTAAATAGTGTACCATATGTAGTAGTAGATGTGGCACATAAGCTTGTAAAGAAAGACCACACCTATGACCTTGTAGAGCTCTTGTTCCAACAGATCAATGAAAATCTTGGAGCTATTAGAAAGTCCAAGGGAGCACAGTGTAAATTTGGTTCAGTGTTGGTTAGTATGTTCTTCTATGTAATGAAGGAATTCACTTCATTTGGAAAAGTCAACTAGATTCAGAATAAAACCATTGTTGATCAAATTAATGATTTCATTGCACAAATGGGAGATAGCTTTGATGATCAAATGTCTATCTATTTTGAGGATTTCAAAAATGCAATGAAGAAAAGAATGAGAATACCAGTTTCACTGGTAGAAAAGCATATAAATGACATATTTTTTCTTGTTGATATTGATTATACTTACATTCCAACAATCCTTCCAAGAACAAAATGGCTTAGACCATTGGGATATGAGCTTGATGTTGACCAAGCTTTTGCAGCCATCATAGAATTAATTACCGAGGAAATGGACAAATCTACAAAGGCATTTGGGACATATGACACTATCAAATCAAGAGTTGTTATAGAACTCAAGACAACCACAATAGTCAAGAAGAAGGACAAGCTAGTAAAGCAAATAAAGAAGAAATTTGGTGCTGAAGAATCAAGTGCAGTAGGACAAGTAGAAGAGATTAGTAAAGGAGAAGAAGAAGGTGAGCTAGAACAAGAGCCACTTGAATTGCCTCAAAGTCAAGGTGAAGAGAAAGATGAGAGTGCTAAGGAAGTAGAAACCAAGGAAAAGGAAAAGATATGTGGCCCAACCTGATACTGATGAAGAAGATCAGACTAAAAGGGTAAGTCATCCTCCTAAATATTTAGTTGATATATTATGTGAGAAGATTAGGAATGGAGAATTAAGTGAAATGAAAAAGATTAATTTCAATAAGTTCAATAAAGAGGGACAAAATAGCATAGAAGAATCAGTCTTTGCATTAATGGCACAGTTCAAGTATACACCTCTTGAACTAGATGGACAATTGCCAAAGGAATTATCTAAAACTATAGAAGACAGATGGCATTTTTGTCTAATGATGGAGAAAGAGATGAGGGAATCAACCCTAGCAAACCTACTACCTAATTTAACAAAAGAATAGGTAACTCAAGCAGTCAAAAGGCATAGTAAAAGGTTTACACCTAAATATAGGGCATTCTCCATCCTGCAAAAAAAAATTGAAGAAGTTGTGCAGAGAACTACAAGAGTTTGGAAAAACTTGTACAAGACAACTGAAGATGTCCTTGAAGAGGTATACAAAGAGGAAGTTGTTGCTAAACATGAAAAAAGAAGGAAGAGGAGAGAAGAGAAAATAGAAGAAGAGGAAAAGGTTGAAGAAGAGGAAAGCAAGAAAGAAAGAGAGGAGGAAGGAAAAGATGAAGACAAATGAGCTGATGAATAGAAAAGTGTGCAAGACACACAACTTTCACCTCCTAGCCCACCTCACTCTACAACCACACTTGCAGAAATCATAAAAATTAAGGATGTTGTTGACACCACATGTCAAAACATCAATCCATTAACTATAGTGGATCTTACTAAGATCCTTGACCAAACAACTCTACAAGCACAAGTGTGTACACGTCTTATATTGGCCAGTGTGGATAATCTTCAAAAGTCAATAGATAAACTCAAAGAAGCCAAGGTGTTACCACAAGAACCACCTCAAACCATTCAAACTACTAGGCTTACATTTCTACCACCTCTGTCACCACCAAGATTAGCCACTCAAACTCATCAGGAGCTGAGTTCAACAACAGAGGTAGTCATAGGGATAATAGTTTAGATAGCGAGTACACCTCCAATAGCAGTAACACAAGAAGAAGCCAAGCAAGAAGAAGAGGACAAAGAAGAAACACAAGATAAAGAGGAGTCTGCAATACAAACTTTGGTTGAATTACCAAAAATATGAACTCCAACCAAACCCATTCATAAGTTGAGTATTGAAACAATGACCTTACATGTCAGTACACCAAGTTCAATTTCTACTAGGGTAGCCAAAACCATTCATTATGGTATTGCCGAGCTTGATGAAGAATTTAAAATACCCTATTATGATTCAATCACTCTAAATGAGGAAAAGATGAATGAAATACATAGTGCATTGGATAAGAGAAGGAGGCAAAAGGAAATGAGGAAAGACTTAAAATATAAGGAGGCAATGAATGAGATAAAAGATATATTCATGGATGCTTTTAGTCTTCAACCTCCAGATGCAAACAGACGAATACTTGAGAAACTATCTGATATAGTTGACCAAGTGAATAAGAAAGACCATGATACTAATGTAAAACTAATGGAATGGTCAAAAAAGAAGTTTGTACGAAAAGTCAACCAGAAAATAGCTAATAACATAATTTTGGGATATGTTGACCTACCCAAGAAATTGGAAAATGTAAAGAGTGTATTAGGGAACATATTTTCCCTTTATAGCAAATTGTGTGATTTTTCCAGGTTCACACAAGAAATAAATCCAAAAATTTTGAACCTTGAGAATAAATTAAAGCTCTCCAGCAAGCAACTACCCTCAGATCCTGCATAGAGTGAAAAGAAATTTGCTCAAACACTTCACACTCAGAGGGAATTAACTACATTATCAGTAGAAGAGGCCACTATCAAAGAAAAGCTAATGCAAATTCAAGCCTCCATCACTCCTCACTTAGAAGTATTACACAAGGGGAAAATAAATGCAAAAAATAGTCCTGAAGAAGGATCCAAATATTTCTACACATGATGGATTAGTTGATCTAGC
Source organism: Cupressus sempervirens (assembly GCA_028749045.1). Lineage (NCBI taxonomy): Eukaryota > Viridiplantae > Streptophyta > Pinopsida > Cupressales > Cupressaceae > Cupressus > Cupressus sempervirens. The sequence continues at coordinate 50,713,371 of CM053793.1, read as the reverse complement.
AGTAGAGCTTGCAATCCAACAAAAGTCATTGGGTATTACCTTAAATAACTAGGATGCAGCTCTCCAAATACTCCTTGAGGTAAATAAGACATTTTTGGCCAAGCATGGAATTACTATTTAGGACCCTTTGACATCCATATCAAAAAGGGGGAGATAATTTTCTAAGGGGGAGATAATATTGGAGATAATATTGTGAATATTGAGATAATATTGGAGATAATATTGTGAATATTGTGAGCATAATGGAAGAAGACATCAAAATTCATGACATGACAAGGCATGATCAACTCAGGGGGAGTTATAATAATTTTTGAGGTATATTTTGTAAGTTACAGTATTTTGATAAAGTCATTCAAACCTTTGTATATATACCAAGCAGATCAGTGAGCGTACTCATAAGATAAGATAAATAATGCTTAATGCTTAGTTAAGTGTTTTTGACACTCATTTCAAAGAGGGAGATTGTTAGTCTAAAAATGGTTTTGAAACTTGAGTCCCAACACACTTTACCACTTTCTACATTAAAGCTGAGTACACTATGTATGCCGAGTCACAAGTTGTGCCGAGTCATAGACAATGTCGAGCAAGATAGGAATGATACATGAGCTGAGTTATAGAAGGTGTCGAGCATCATGAAGTAGTAAGTGCTGAGTAACTCAAAATCAGCATATGAATTTGTAACTTCACAAACTCAGATGTAAACCATTTTCATGGCTGACATATGACGAATCTCGAAGGATTTAAGTGATAACATCAAATAATTTAAATTTCCTATGCAATCTACATGTAGCCAATAAGAAAAATGGAGAAGGCATGCAACCAATGATATAAGTATAAGGAATAAGCAAAAATAGAGATTCAATATGGATTGTAGATCCACATCTAACCCTAAGTCTTTGAATGTCTTTATAAGGAAGACTAAGTCTCATTGTATAGTGAGGAATGAAGGTATGGAAGGTAAAATATTTTTTAGAGTGAAGTATAAAAAGACTTAGAGGAAGAGATCAGCAAAAGAATATTCAGTTAATTAGAACAAAAGCAGGGGATACAAATGAATATCAGATCTCAGAGGTCAAGATCAAAAGAAAGCAGATCAAGTGCCTGTATTCAAAAATCAAGGATTGTAAGCTATCAGGTTTATGATACCTAATACTCTTTAGCCATTGTATTAGAAAGGAAATCCTATAATGATAGGTTAGCTTAACAGTTATTTTGTAGATCCTTTAAACATGTGATTAAATCCTTTAACAAGGTAGCACTTCATGTAAAGTGTTTGTAAATCCTCTAACCAGGTCACTATTGATATAGTCTAAAGCCTTTAATAAGGCAAACCATCAGAAGTGGTTAAACATTATTGCTGAGTAATTTTTGGGGGTATCATCCCCACCCTAGTTTTACCTTCTTATTCTTGAAGGGTTTCTGGGTTACCAAAATCTTAAGTGTTATGTGGTGATGCATATTTTTTTCTCATGATTGCTTAATGTTTATATGCATGAATGTTCATTTCAAAGATATGTTATTAAGGATTTAAAATAGGTCAAAAGCTAGAACTTCAGATTCACCACCTCCCCCCCCCCTCAGAAGAATTCTTTCCAATAAGATATTACAAAATTAGGCAGAGAAATTTTTTGCTAAACTAGGCAAAAACACCTTGGCTTAGCTCTATATTTTTTGGATTATGTTATTAATTCACAGGGCTATTCAACAAGTCTCTGGCCATACCTATGCATATAATTCCCCATTTGCAGTGACAATTGGAAAATTACCCACGGGAATAAGAGTTCACGTTGTGGCCTCTTCAAAAAATCTAGTGGCAACATACCTCCACTGGCTAAGGCATCCACAATCTGGCAAAATTTCCCCTTCGTTTGAGAAGCATGACACAAGCTATTTAAAACTCATCTATAGTTCTTAACCTAGGCATGTGGGATGAATATTGAAGTTTCTGGGAGACTGCAAGTAACCCATTTAAGGCATATTTCATGGCATCATGGGAAGATTTTGGCATCTTTGGTAAATATTCTAGTGCCCTCACAATACATAGTCTTCGATAAGCTACAGTGGATATTTTGGTGGCAATGAATCCACTCCGAACACACGACAATCCTAGAGATAGGCCTATCTAGTTAGATAGTGACGTAGATAGTCATAGTCAACATTTGACATAGCACTCCACTCAACCAACTCAGTCTGTACAATCATCTACACGTCAGTAAGACATGTCATCAATTGTACCTATCTGTACAACTCTAACATCATTGATACATGATGCTGATGTCTTCAGAGGCCAAGGAGATGCTGATGTCATCATATTTGGAGCTTAAAATTGATGGTTGTTTGACTATCATTCAAATGCCATATTCAACTACTCTGATGGCCTTATGACCATCAAATTTAACCCCATATTTCAGTGATGCAACCCCTCTCTAGATTCATTTTGATTTTTCCAGTCCAACATTGGGAGGCCATAACTCGCATATTCAGACTCCAAATTAAGTGTAATTTTTTTGAAATTGGGTAGAATTTTCTAGATTTTTTAGTGCTACAGCTATTTCTTGGTTTTGGTGCACTGATTTTTTAGAAATTGCATTTTTTGGTGACTGTACCTAGATAATCTTGCATTTTACAACTTCAAACGCTCCGTACGAGCACATCTAGAGTTGAAAATAGGTATTTTTTTTTGAAAGTGCATATTTTTCATCTCCTTTCTAGATTTGGCATTAGATTATAGGGTTGTGTGGAAAAAATTGTTACTTTCAGCAATAGGGCCTTTCTTTGCATTATAATGCTTCAAAATTGTAGCACATTGTAAAGTTTCAAATTTGTAGTCCATTAAGAAGTTGTAACAAGAAAAATCAGAAGTCCATGAAGGAAAAAATTTGCAAGTGGCCCATTGTAATTGCACTACTGATAAAGTGCCCAAAGCATCTATTTTGGGGGGTTTCTTGATTTAGTGAAAAGGGGAGGTGTTCTTGGTGTTGTGTTCTCTGTTTTCTACACTTTTCTTCCATTTTTTGAATTATGGGAAACTTTAAGTTTCCTAAATTAACTCCTCATAACTATGCTTCATGGTCAATCAAAATTTTGTATCACTTAATGCATAATGAAGTTTCACAATATGTAGATGGTAATCTTCCTAAGCCAATAGGTGATAAAGTTTTAGAAAGTGAAATTTTCTTTTGGGTAGCAATGGATAGGAAAGCCCTAGGTGATATATGTTTGGGGGTAGATGGTAAGATCATGTATCAAATCCATAAATTTACTACATCTAAGGAAGCTTGGGATACCCTTGAAAGCCTTTATTGTAAAGTGTCTAAAGAGGATGTGTTCAAAATTGAAGATGAGCTTGTTTCCTTAGATCCGAAGTCATATGACTCAATACAGAATTTCATCAAGGTGAATGAAGTAAGGATGAAGCTTACTAATTATGGGAGTTCTATCAAAGATGACAGACTAATCTATGTCATACATAACAAGCTACTATTGGAGTATTCCACATTTGTATCTTCTTTCAACACCTCAAAGACTATCTTAGGGTCTGCCTACAAGAAAGTCACTTTTGATGAATATGCTAAACTATTGGATGATGAAGAAAAAAAGTTAAATTCAAGGGGTTTCTCAAATCACCTCAGTCTAAAGAATTGGTGGCCAACAATGAGGGTTCTCAAAATTCAGCTATACAATCTTCAAGTAAAGGAAAGGGTAAGAAGAAATGCAAGAGAAAACCAAAGGATGCAAAAAAAAAAAACACCACAATCCAATCAACAAGGCAAGTCCTTGAATTTCAACAAGAAAGGGGACAACAATAAGGAGAAGAGGAAGTGTGCTTATTGCAAGAAATTAGGTCATGAAGAGCATGAGTGTTATCTTAAAAATATTGATGAATTGACCAACATCATGAAGAAACATAATGTTCCATTGCCTACTACTTACAAGGATAAAGGGTCATCTTTAGATTCAAAGGGCAAAGGGCAAGCATTCATGGAAAATGCAAACTCTTCAAAGAAATGGATATTTGACTCAAGTGCCTCTTATCACATGGGTTCTTCAAAGGAGTATTTCTCTTCATTGAATCACTCCAAGGTACCACACATCTTCATGGGGAATGATAGAAAAATGGAAGTTGAAGGAAAAAGAAATGTGGAAATGGAAAATGGAGAGTTTCAAGAGGTTCTCTATCTTCCAAGCCTAAGTTCAAATCTCCTATCAATCTACAAAATCACTCACCTTGTAGATGGACATACAGTTGAATTCCTTCCAAACATGGTTTAGGTACACAATCTTAAAGATGATTCCTTGGCTATAGTGGGGCAAGTGAATGATCACAAGAGGTTGTACTCTTTCTCTCATTTTGTACCCAAGTCTCCTTCAAAGGCCTTTTTATCTCAATCAAATTCAAACATGCAATTATGGAATGAGCGGTATGGTCATCTTGACTACCGCTATCTTTAGCAGCTTTGCACATATAGAATGGTGAAAGATCTACCTCAAATCAACTTTTCCAAAGGTGAATGTTCAACAAATTCAATGGATATGCATCTAGAGGGGAAGTTATAGAGAGGGAAGTCTTCAAGAGCAATAGGTGTTCTATAAATGGTTTACATGGTATTTGTAGGTCCTTTTGCATTCAGCCAGGGTCACTACATACTTACCTTTTTTGATGACTTTTCAAGGTTCACTTGGGTATACTTTCTTCATAACAAGAATGAAGAGTTGGACAAGTTTCTAGACTTTAAGACTCATGTAGAATGGAAATCCAGGAAAGCCATCAAAGTACCCTAAATGGACACTGGAAACATGTATGTGAAAAGAAGACTTATGGACTTTTGCAGACATGAGGGAATTGATCTTCAGACTCCACCAACATTCAGTCTACATAAGACAAATGTTGCAGCCCTGAGGATTAGAACTCTCAAATATACGTCAAGTTGCATTATCCATGCCAAGTCTCTAGATCCATCATTAGAAGTTGAAGCAATCTCAAGTGCCAGTTACATTCTTAATCATTCTCCTCATCCAGCCTTAGATGGAAAAACTCCTTTTGAGGCATGGTGCGGTAAAAAACCTATCTTGACACACTTTAGAGTCTTTAGTTGTCTTGCATGGGAAAATAGAGCTTCCAAGGGATGCAAGGCACAACAATTTCAGCCTTCTACTTTCATTGGTTATGAAGATGGTGTGAAGGCATATAGGCTTCTAGATCTTGAGACTCATTAGATATTTGTGGAAAAAGATGTATACTTTGAGGAAAGTTCACCCATCTTGTCCTCTAATCCTCTTCGCACATCATACAATGTGGAAACTGATAGTGATTTCAGTGATAGTGCTTCAAAAAATTCAAACACATGGGGTTCTATCGACAAATATAGTGAGAGGTCACTTCATCAGTTTAGTCCGCATGCATACATTGCCACAGTGATAGGTCCAGAACAATAGGGTACATCCAATCTTTCGAATACAAGGTTAGTGATAGATTTGGGGGACAGTATTCATGATCTGCATCTTCTTCTTGATGTATAATTACCTTCTTTAGTTGTCACAAGGGTTCCAGACTCTCTTGTTCATTCTCTACATGATTGATCTGCATAGGTTGAAGTGATTGTGGATACTTATGATCAGTAGTTGCAGCAGGGTTCTTCATCTATTGCAGAGACATATAGTTCTTTGGGACAGGCTCTTCAGCCACTTGAGCAGGTTTTAGAGACATCACTTTTCCATGGGATTCTTTCCACACACAGTGGAAGCATCTCATTTGTATCTTTGGCATTGTTTCTTCCTAAGGGTAGGAACACCATTTTGCAATCTTGGATCACCTTCTTTATTAGAGCAGTCACTATTCAGTATTCTTCTTTGGGCAGGAGAGCCCATCCTATCTCTATTCCTCTTCTCATCATTCTCTTATGCATATACTAGATGTATGTCATAATGGGGGGGTCTTGATTACTCCATCCATCCATGCATCCTTATTTATCTCTCTTTTTGGGGGAGGGTTTTTCCCATGAGGTTTTCCCTCGTTCCCCACTTTATAGGAGATTATCTGGTGACTGATCTTCCTCATTGGGGGAAATCAATTAGGTACATTATCTAATACAATATCAAAAAACTCTCCCAACATATTTGGGTAGGTACCTCCTCTACTTCTTCTTTACTATCTTTTGAAATTATAGAAAATCACATATTCTAAAAATTCATACCTTTGAGAAATTCTTTTTCATCAAAAAAACATATTCTGGTAGCACTACATACATTTTCTTCTTTATCTTTCAATGGCTTCAACTTATGCTTCACTCCATCCTTGGCCAGAGTGTACGTATTTGCTCATGCATTGTGTACAACATGTTTGTCAAACTACCATGACTTCTCCAATAACATATGACATATGTCCATAGGTATGATATCACATAGTACCTCATCTTGGTAGCTTCCAATCTTAAACTTTACTAAGTATTTCTCATTGACCATGACCTTGTGGCCATCTTGCACCCAAGAAATATGGTATGGATGCAAGTATTTCTCTCTCTTCAGCTTCAACTTGGTGACCATTTTTTCTAACACTACATTGTTAAATAGTACTTCCACCATCGATTATCACATCACAACACTTATCTTCACATCTACACCTTGTGTGAAACAAGCTCCCTCTTTGATCAGGTTCATTCTCACCACTCAGCAAGACTCTTTTATTAACTAGTAATTTTTCTCTTTTAGCATCTTTATAATATGATAATCTGACATCTTCATCAACATGCACAACTCTATCCTAGCCTTCTGTTCTTTGATCGGTCCTTCCTTGGCACTAGAATATTCAAATGATCCATTCCACAGTTTCTAGATCCTTTTCCTTTTCCTCTTACTCTATGATCTCTATTATTCTAATGATGGAAATGATTATAATTGTTTCCCCTCTGGCTTTGATTGCTACTTCCAGCCTCATCCTTGTTCTTATGATTATCATTATGACCTCCATAAGATCATCTACTAAATCTTCCACCGTGACCTCTTCTGCTATTCTTGTTGTCAAACTTCTTGCTCACTTTTTCCTCAACTCTTAGAGAAAACCAGTATGCCTCCTCAATAATATTCATTTGAATTAGACTCGATTCATCTTGAATACTTGGCCTTAACCCATTAAGATAATGAGCCACTTTCTCCTTATCAACTTTTTCATGGTTAATTCTAATGATAACTCAATAGAACTCTTCAGTATACTCTTGAACATATTTTTCTATTTGTTTCAACCCTTGCATTTTCTTCAATAGATCAAGCTCATAATCTATGGTAATGAATTGTCACTTCAGTTAGCTATCATCTAATCCCATCTAGTGATTTTATCCTTTCCCTTTCTATTTCACTCCAATTGAACCTCCTGCCACCAGATCTTTGCATGTCCTTTCAGTTTCACCTTCAAAAACTTAACCCTATCAAGGTCTTCAATATCATCATATGCAAAGTTCTTGTCTAGTTCATTGATCCAATCGATCAACTCCTCTGGATTAAGATTTCCCAAAAATGTGGGAACGTCAAACTTAGGTCTTTTTCCAATCTTGGAGATGGTCTTATAAAGCTTCTCTTCCTTAAGTCTTTTTTCGATTACATTGCTTAGAGAAAGCTTTCCAATGACTATAATTTTAATAGGTATTATATTTATTATGACTTTCAAATATGAGTTTAACTCATTATACGTTGATTAATGATTAAACATCAACCGACTTAAACACTTTGGAACAAATTATAAATTAGGTCAATTTTTTTTTGAAAAATCTCAAGAAAATAGTTTACTAGCTTAGCTTTCTATTAAAAAAAGAAAAATGGATTTATGATATATTGAGTTCAAGTTATGCTTCTCAAAATGAACGTATGTTTGAATTATGATTGATGTCACTTAAAAAATTCATAAACTATAAAATAGGTGACCAAATTGAATCAAACCAAATGTATCCACATGATATTTATGTTACAAATTAAACATGAAAATAATTTCCCCATTATCATTTGTAGAAAAAAATTTATGCGTGTCAAAATAACTATCACTCTTTAAAAATATTGATTTTTCATATGTACCACTTTTTGGTGTACAAGAAATTTTTTATTTTAACAATTTTTTATTTTTTTAAAAACAAAGTTACAAAGTAGGGGAAAAGTACTAAAAATCACTAGTTTATGTCATCTTCAATTATTAATACTTTTAGAGATATATTCACCCGACTATATGGTTTGTTTCAAAAATATTGATTTCAATGTCAAAATTGGTCAAAAAGTGAAACCCATTATTGTGGGCTCACCCTTGTGTTTAGAATTGCCTCTGGTTTGACATTTCTTCTTCTTCCTCCTCATCCTCACTTTTATTTATCATAAGAAGATTTATTCCTTTACACATTTTTTCTTCCAATGCTTGCATTTTTCTTTGGAGGGCTCCAAAACGCTCAGGTGTAACACCTACAACTCTTCTGCCACACTCTCTTCATGGAGGCATTTTTGCATTTTCACTAAAATCCTAGTGTGAACTGCCTCACAATTGGTGATCTGTCTATACACCTAGCCCAAACCATGGTCCTAGTGTGAATTGCCTCATAGTTGGTGATGTATCCACACACTCAAGAACAATAGCAATGATACCACTTGATGAAGGGTGCTCCCCTTAATACCATAAATACATAATAGAAACAAATAAACAACAACAAATGTGAGAGAAAAATATGGACTTCTTATCATCATAATAAATGCAAAATTATAGAATTCACAAGTACAGTATGCTAACCCACATGGGTACCTTCATTACAGTAATCTACATGGCTAAGCTACAAACTACCACCTAGAGCTATTTTATACAATATTTGGGCCTCTCTTAAATAGGAAATTCTATGCCACCTAGGAAGGTTCTAGACATTGAAACTTACTACCAAGGGATGATAGATCCTAACAATACATATAGAGTCGGCCAAATACATCTTTGATAGTTATTTTAGGAATTTCAAGTAGCCCATCTTTGGAAGACTATAACTCTCAAATTTTTTCTCCAATTGGCTATTATAACCACTTTTAAGAAATGCTAGCTCCTAATATATAGGTTTGAAATGGTGCAAGTTCCCTTCCATTAAATTTTCAAATTTCATCTGGATACTCTAAGGCCTCTAATGGTTAGTCTAAAAAAGATTCTCTTAAATTTTCCAACAAAAATCCATAATAACTTCTCTGATACTTAAGCTGGAGCAATGAGATTTTTATGGCAGGCTTACAAATCTAAAATGAACCTTCATGTAGAAAATGAGAACATTTCAATCTTGTATGTCAAACTTACTAAAAATAAAAAGTTCCCAGAAATAGCAACCCCTTGTCTACTAGTCCTTATCAAAATAGAAAAGGCTGAAAAGAAAATATTTTTCTAGGTGATGCAAGATTCCACTTACACCCAGGATGCTGATGCATCACATAGTAGTGATTTTCTTTAATTGAATATGTATGAGAAATCCATTTTTACTATTAATCAGATGATGTCACTTGTTTCTTATTAAATACAGCATGAAAAATCCCTTAACAAGGTCACGCTTAATAGTACTAGGAAGATCTTTAACATTATGTAAAGGATGAATCCTTTAATATTGTACCACATTAACATTTTTTCTTAATCTTTGGAGAGAATAGCCTACAACAATACTTTCTACCTCCTAACAATTATGGGATTCTCTTTACATGTTATGCCTTTAAAAAAATTATCATCATTGGTCCTCACTAGCCATATTTTATCGATCATGATGAAATAATGTGTGTGGCATCCCCACCATAGTTTTCCCCTCTAAAAATGGTTTCCACATTATCAGAAAACCTTGTATAATATGTTGATCCTTTTGGACGTTGAATGTAATAGTGTTTGACATTATTTTTAGCTTTTCATGTTGGTTGTTTCAGAAGATTTTATTTTGAACAATTATCAAATTTATTGTTGCAAAGGCTATTAAGGCTAACAAATATTTCATTTTTTAGTTATACAAATTTGTTATCACTTTCTAAGTAAGACTTGTTACATAGTACTTCTATGGTATTGACCCTTCAAAACTATGTTCTATCAATAAAATATCTTTTACTTTCTTTCTACACTTAGATTCCATACTCTTCATTCCTTTCTAATATCATTTTCTTTACATTCAGTATAATTGGTGAACACTTATAAAATATGAAGGAACCTATGTTCAATGTAAAAATTTATGATTGTAAGAACCTATACCTATACATAACTAAAACATATTAATTTTTTCAAAAATTAGTTTTAAAATGGTGTTCCCATTATCTTTTTGCATCCTTTTATTATTTTTCCTGATGATGTAATTGAATGTACATTTATGGTAAACAATCATAGAGATACAGTTATGATTCTTCATTTCTTAGTCATAATGACTAACACCATACATCACCATCATACAGGCATGTTGAAGAAATGAAGACAACTCTCATTAGGTGGTTGATGTTTATATGAGCAAGGTATTTCCTCATGTTCATGTGCAATTGTGGACCTTAACCTTTTCTCTCTCTTTTAACTTTTATGCATGCACTTTCCCTTATAGCTTTTTTATGTGGCTAGTGCATGACTTATATACCAATCATCATTTATCTTTCTCTCTATTTTGTATCAAAAGAACTTTTAAATGAATTTTATACATTAATTATTTATGTATGTATGTATGTATATATGAAATTAATTTTCCTTTTGATTAGCATTTGATTTCCCTTTAGTACTTCACTTTTATTGTTCTTTGAAATAAGAAAAGATAGCCATACTAAATGTTTAAGAGTGTATCTTATTACCTCTAATAAGTTATGTATAAGATCATCTAAAGCTCTATCTATTGGTGCTGGAAGAAAATAGGTAGCACTACTAGAAACAAACTATATAATAACCATAGTTTTCATATATATTATGTTCCTTATGACTTTCAAATTTGACTTTAGTCAAAAATAGTTTTGTTTTTCTTTCCTGGTCATTCACTAATGTCTTTGTTTGGGGTATGTGCAGGATCATTGTCAACCAAACTATGCTCTTAACTAGCAATGAAAAGTTAGAAAATTAGGGTTATGCCAACCTAACGTGCAATTTTCTACTTGTTATTAACCTTATATAAAAAAGGTGAGAGGAAAGAATCTCTAGCAAATTGAATCTAGTTTCCAAGTTTCTAGGACTTATCTCAAAAAAACAAAAATTGATTGGTCAAAATTTTGAATTTTAATGCAATATTACTAAAATTTCATAAAAAAATAAGAAGTATATGTATTTCTAACCACCTTAATCGAAATCAAATGATAATATTTTTTAATAATATTTTAGATATAAGTAGTAGACTCATGCCTGGATGTGACATATATTTTGGGTATTTTTATTCTAAATAAATAATAATTAATTAATTTTTTACTTTAGTATTTTTGAAATAAAAAACTCTCATGTCTAACCACCTTTACTAAATTAAAAATTTACAAAATTCAATTTTTAATTAGAAACATAGAATGTGATGCACCTTTTGGATTTAAAAAATATTGTACCATTTGAAAGTTCAAGTGGTGTGTCAGTTAGAACTCTATGTGTAAATCCATTAGAAAATAAGTAATAATTACTTACTAAACTCATAATTTGACAAACCTTACATTTATGGAAAGATGAGAACATTCTTAAGAAACCTTTTTCATTTCATCAAATTTTGGCGGACAAAGAATCATCAACTACATGTTTGAAGTAAAAATCACCTAAAAATAGGCCAAAAGCACATTTTTAGGATGTTTTTAAAGTTGATCATATAGGTTTGGTATCAAAATATATAGTAGACCTTAAAAATATATTAATTGTTTTCATTTAGTAATAGGATGGGTGGGAAAAAAGTTTGAATAGATGGTTTCAGATATTTCAAAACAACAAATTTTTAGATCACCGCTTTTTGGCACACCATGATCCCACACATACCCTTTGATGGTTTGGTAAAAATATTAAAGAAAGAATATAAAAATAAAAATTGTAGGAACAAATTATTTGTGTGCCCTTTTAACCAGATTTTTTATAAAAAAATGATAGATATAGATTAAGTTAGATAAATCTAAAGGAACTGTTAGTACCTAATATGGACATGACTTTAAAACTTCAAGTGCATAGTTTTTAAACCACTTCAAATTGAAGCTCAAAGTAGTTCAAAGTGGTTCAAAATAGCTCAAAATGCTCATGCGGGTTTATTGATCTATTTTGAGAGGTTCGTTCAAAGGTTTGATGGTTTAGTAGTTCAACATGCAGATTCAGAATCAAGGCTCATGCTCAAAATTGTCAACTTCAATTATTCAGAGCAAATGTATAGGGATCATTTAATCCAAGTTCAAATGAATTCACAAGAGGCTTCATAGGTTCAGAGTTTAGTTTGGGTGTTTGTTGATATCAGTGAGTTCATATGCTCATAATTTGATGGCTACAAATAAATTAGTCGAATTCAGAAGTTCAATTTTAAAATTTAGATTTATTAAAGATATGCCATTAAAATTATAGAGCCCTTGCACATGATACGGGAATTCACAGTTAGCTCAATGTATCAATACTTTTATAAGAGTGAATATGCTCTTTGGGATTATATTTACTTTTGTATCAATTGAAATTCTAAAGGTAGAATAATTTGATTAGATTACACAATTTTGGTGTGATAACACCCTGACCCATGAAATTTACAAAAGCTTAATTTGATTTTTCCCATGAAGTTTTTGGATAGTAAATGTGGAGGCATTTAATCAAAGAAAATCCATCCATCAAAAGGGAGAATATCAAAGGCAACCGAGCTTCATTTTGGGATTCAATTCAAATCATGAAGGGTCAATGAATGTATCAGATTCTAGAATTAGTTTTATCTTCATTGAGATCATATTTGGAGGATGACTATCTAATTAAATTTTGATAGCAATGGAAATAAATGATATATCTACTAGAACGCATTTCGAGCATCTAATAATAAAAATATTTAGAGCTCAAGTCAAGCTCCTCCAAGATCACTCACCTATGGTAGAATATGTTCAATGGGGTACCATGACTATATTTGAGGTGCCTTAGATCTCATCATGAGGAAGTATATTGAAATCTATGGTTTAACATAAAAAAAATCAACATTCATCACCTTTAGTATGTGGATATATGAGTCCATAATGATGATTGGAGACACTAAGTAAGTGCAATTAACATAAAAGAATATTTGTGTAACTCAATGAATATTGTAGATGTTACTATTCCATCAGGAATATTTTTGACCCACATTTACATCTGCATGTGAGAATCCCAAGTTACTGACAACAATTGGATGCATGAGGAGAATCCACAAAAGTTAGAGGTATGAACAAATGCATGAGCTCAACTAGTTCTCCAAAATTGATAACATAAGCCTGAATGATCACACATTTGATGTATTTGAACCTCACTTGGTGGCCACACTCATTGCTCCAAGATTTCAATAAGTGACTAAAAATGGTAAATGCCATGCAACACAAAGATGGAAGACCTTGACATCACAGGGCATCCTCCCATGCACAAAGATGAAATAACCAACAAGCACATAGAGATACTACAAGTGTTTTGATAAGACATGACATCATTGTCATGAGCTATGATAGAAGCCATCAAAGTTGATTTGGAGGAGCACATGATGGTACTAGTGTCATACATGGCAAGGGGCTTACTATGTCTATTATCACAACAATTGGGAAGGAACATTGCAATTTCAAAGTCAAGCATCATCAAAGAAGGAAGCCCAGTGATACTTGGTGGTCCATTTGAACCATAAATTGATTATATTCTTTGCAAGGTAGTAGCTTCAATGAATGCACCAGTAACACTAGCATTTGGCCTTGGGATTAATAGTAAAATCACTAAATTAGATTCCACAAGTATTAACCATGTCAATATGCTGATATTTTGGTCCAGCCTAATGAAAACAATCCACAAATGACAATTGAATTATTTTGTGTAAATATTCACATGATTGGATACCACCAACTGTAGAATGTAGTTATAGCCATATGTATCACTCTTTGTCTTCATAGCCAAGGCTAGAGAATTTCTATGGATTCAATTCATGTTGATCTAGAGAATACAATTTTATATTGAAGATGTTAGTTTTAACTCCTAAGCAACTTGAGATGCTTGGTATCAGTGATGCTATAGTCTACCAAATCTTTGGCAACCACAATTAGGATGATGTATCTAGAAAAAATTTTGGCCTTTGTCATAGCTACATAAAATGATAAAGATCATTCATCTTTTGTTGATCATCTCATTTTAGGTGCATGACCATAGGTGGTTATTTTCACTAAGGTTAGTTGACTAGTCTAAATTATTTAATTGATGTCCATGCAATCAACCCAAAATCTTAACTCCCTTTTGTAATGCCCATAACCAACATGGACTAAATCCACAAAGACATGTGGCAACTAACAGTAAATATATTATCAGATCGAATGAACCAAAGGTTACTTTACTTTGGAAAATGACTAGTTAACCCAAGAGTTAATAATCTAAAAGGAATGATTTGATGAGTCATCAACTATATAACATCTATCAACTATCACTTGTGCGTTTCAAAAACCTTAATTCTGATATGTCCAAAGAGCAGTCTAAAAACCAAAGGGAGATGATTTTGAATGATAAAGTATAAAGAATGATTTCAAGAATTAGTTTTGAAATGGAAGAGAAAACTGACAATAAGAAGATAGATATGCCTCAGAAAATGTGAAAGGGGTTCCATTCATTTTTTGCTTCTAGATTGTAGACTATGTGCTTTAGGAGGGGAGGAGATTTTCCAAAACTATTCCATTTTCTTGAGAAACTATGAGAGGCAAAGCATAGACAGATTTTTCCTTTCTTCTGAACTGTGTCTAAGATAGAGATAAGATTTTGATGATTGATGTAATGTTGTGAAAGGAGTTTCTATTTTCCTTTGAATAGTGGTTTGGTTGTAATGTGTAAAAGAGTCTTTGTGGTCTTTTACAGTTAGGGAAGGGAGACTGGAGGTTAATCACATTAAAAATTTGATTATAATGTATTTTTTTTCCATTGATCATGATCTTTAAATCATTTTCCATTTTCTTTGAAATTACATTCTGATATCACTATTTCCTTGTTACACTGTCATTTTGAAACATCTTTTAAAGCTTGGATTTTAATTCTCTCAAGAGGATGAAAGACATGTTTTCATTTTCATTATGTAATGCAGCATTTAGAAAATGAACCTTGTGTCATCTACTACTCTTTACTTTTCTTTTACTTTCAGTTATTAAGGGTTTTGCATCTACTCTATGTTTATCGATGCATGCTTGTAATCCTTTTGTGCTTTCTGGTTAAAAATGCCTATAATTAATTCATTATATATCTTATACAGGGAGCTATACCCAATAAAATTTAGAGGAAGGTTATCAATCCAATGATAACCTATCTAACTGTTGGTGTTGATTAGTCCTTTCACTTGGGCATTCAGGGTTAGATTTGCATGTATTTTCTTGGAGCACAATCTATTCACTAACAGGAACATATATCTAAATTATAGTTATTTACACTTTAGAATTGAAGGAAATTGAAAAAAAAAAAAAAAAAAAAACAATTTGGTCCTCTAAAAATTGATGTTAAACACATATCCTCAAAGAATTATGTTGTTGTCTTTTTGAATAAAAAATTACAATTATTCAAGTGACAATTACTCCTAAAAATGGTTACAATATATTTTTTTAATCTTTCTCTAAATAATATTTAGAGACTAAAATGAAATACTAAAATACAATAATTTGCATCTTACTTATATTTGTATTAGTTTTGACCTAAAAAGTGTTAGAAAGTAAAAAATTTTAAAATGTTGATCTTAGTGTTAAAGTTTGTCAAAAAGGACATTCAATTGTGGGACCTCCCTATCAATTTCATCATTCATCTTGGGGTTTTTTTTTCTACAATAGTATTGTTTAAAGATTATAAATGTACCCTATGAAAAAACCATGATTTTCATAGTTCATGAGTGTACCAAGAAGGTCCCAAAGTATTCAAAATGGATGATATTTTGATTAGATATATTCATCATCTATATTGTTGTTCTATTTTTCAACTTATCTTCAATAGAAATTACCTATTAAAGAGAACATTAAACCCTCAAGCGTGTTTGTGGTGAATATGTCATAAGTCATTAAGTGTTATCATCTCTCAAAGACAAATAGAGATCCATATAGATAACATTGGTGTGATTGTCAACATGAGTCCAACTAAGAACACTTCCCAACACCACATCCTATATCCTATAGTTAGATATAAGGAAATAGGAAGTCTTCATTCTCAACTAAATGATAAGACTTTTATCTTTTAAAAATATTGAGAATAGATGTGAAGTTCAAGTAGGAAGTTGTTTTTGAAGCATTGTTTGATTCAATAAAGAATTATTCATCAAGAATTCTTATTTTAATGTTGGCCATGCTAGGCTAGCCATTGTTAAAATAAACCACAAACAGAAATAAAAATTACATGAAAATATAAACAATAATAGAAAATAATAAATCATTTAGAAAAGAACACAAGACACCAAATTTAATGTGACTCACCCAATCCCTGGTCTATATTAACCAAATAGAAAGTCCAATATTATTATAATCCTATGATTACAAACAAATTATATTTAGTAATCCCTTACTCAATACTTCCAAAAGAAGCAATTTTCATATCACACCTTATGAATATCCCTAACCCTAAGCCCTTCTATACAAGAATTTTTCCACTTTAGGGTTAAAATTAGTTACAACATGTTGACCCTAAACCCTACTGAGGAAATATGAAATTTGTACAATAGTTCCTTGATTAGTCACCACAAACTAACAATCTCCCACTTGGGGATTGATTAGGCTCCACACTAAACAACAATCTCCCACTTTGAGACCAATCCTTTAGCTATGTCACTACTCCATGAGGCTACTACTCGATCAAACCACATAGGACTCTATTGTTCTTCTATTCTACTTAGTCTAGAAGACCAACCAAAGATAAAGAGGAGTTCAAATTCTCCCTTGTCACTACCTTTGTAAAAATATCTGTTGGATTCTAATCTATATGTATCATCCAAAACTGACTAAATAAAATGGTACCACAACTATATATGACTTTTTAATGCAGATTAGAATTCTTCACAAGATAAATGACACTCTAACTATCTATAAATAGATAATTATTCTTCTTAGAGTGCCCCAATTATTCTATAAAGAATTGAAGCCATATCATCTCATTAGTTTCCATGGTTGTCTCTATGGCAACAATGTACTCTACCTCTGTAGTGGCTAAAGTGTTGGGTATGTGCAAGATCATGGTCAACCAAACTATGGCCTTAAGTAGAAATGAAAAACCAACAAATCAGGGTTATGTCAACTTGACACATAATTTTAAAGTGGGTCTAGACTTTATATCAAAAAGCTATAAGAAAATAATCTATAGGAAAGTAAATCGAGTTTCTAAACTACTAGGCCTTATATGGAGAAAATAATATTTGATGGGTCAAAAGTTTGGATTTTAATGGAGTACTACAAAAATTTTAGGGTAAAAATAAAAAGTAGGTGTATGTCTAACCACCTTAATCAAAATCAAATGATAGTTTTTTTAATACACACACACACACACACACACACACACACACACATAGACTCATGCCCAGATGTGACACATATTTTTAGGTATTTTTATTCCAAATAAATAATTAAATATGAATTTTCTACTATAAATTTTCCAAAATAAAAAGAAATCCCATGTTTGACCACCTTAACTAATTGAAAACTTTACCAAATTAATTTTTTTCCCTTATACTAAGTGAAGGATAAAATATGACGCAACTTTTGGATTTCAAAAATGTTACACCATTTGAAAATTATAGCTATTTTTCAATTAGTATGTCAATTAACACTTTACAGTCATCTTTATTAAAAACTAACTAATAAATACTTACCAAACTCAGAATTTGATAGCAATTATATCAATGGAATCTTGAGAGTGTTATAAAAAAACTCTTTCATTTCATTGAATTTTGATGAAAATGATGTTGTCCAATGGCTACCTGAAGTCTGAATTTTAGTGAAACCTTTCTAAAACACATTTTTTGATTTAACCAAATAGATTTAAATACCAAGCCCGATTGGGTACCCAAAAAGTGGTGGTCAAAATTCTTTCAAGCATTCATAGCCAAGCCCAAATTTTTGAAATTTTTGAGGGAAACCACCCAAATTTTGGTTTGGGCATTATTAGTATTAACTATTATTATTGCATATGATTATGATTATTATTATTATTAACTATTATTATTATATATGATTATGATTATTATTATTATTATATATAGTAATTTATTATTATTATTACTATAATATATAGTAATATATATGACTATTATTATTAAATATAATATAGTAATAAATATGATTATTATTATTATATTAAAATATACAGTATTATATTATTACTATTAAATATAATATTGTCAAGAAATGCATCAAAAGGGGTCATAAGATAACCTGTGTCCCCTTTTGATGCATTCAAACCAACCAAATGTGTCCCTAGGGGTCCTAGGGCCCAAAGGTGCATATGTTGTCCACTAATGTGTTGAAATGGGTCATACATTAACCTATGACCCCTTTCAATGCATTTGAACCAACCAAATAGGTCCCAAGGAGACCTAGAGGCCCTAGGGACATATGTTGTCATGAAATGCATTAAAAAGGGTCATAAGTTAACCTATGACCTCTTTTGACATCCCTATGGGTCCTAGGGCCCTTAGCGACATATGTTAGCATGAAATGTGTTAAAAGTGGTCATAGGTTATTGTATGACCCCTTTCGATGCATTGCAAAAAATCGAATAGGTCTCGTAGGGCGCCAAGGGACATATTTTGTCATGAAATGAGTCAAATTCTACACATTCAAGAAAACCACATTTGTTGTCATGAAATGCATCAAAAGGGTTCATAAGTTAACCTATGACCCCTTTTGATGTTTCCAGGAGTCCTAGGGCCCATAGGGACATATGTTGTCGTGAAATATGCTGAAAGGTGTCATAGGTTATCATATCACCCCTTTCAATGCATTTGAAATAATCAAATAGGTCTCTAGGAGTTAGAGGGCCCCTAGGGACATATGTTGTCATCAAATGCATCAAAAGGAGTCATAGGTTATCACATTACACCTTTCGATGCATTCAAAACAACCAAATAGGTCCTTAGGGGTCCTAAAGCCCCTCGAGAAATAAGTTATCATAAAATACATTGAAAGGGTTTATAAGTTCACTTATGACCCATTTCAATGCATTCGAACCAACCAAATAGGTCCTTAGGGATCCTAGGCCCCCTAGGGACATGTTTTTATGAAATGCATCAAAAGAGGTCATAGGTTAACCTATTACCCCTTTCGACATATGTAGGGGTCCTAGGGCCCCTAGAGACATATGCTATCATAAAATGTGTCAAAAAGGGTCATAGGTGATCATATGACCCCTTTTAACGCATTTCAAACAATTAAATAAGTCTCTAGGGGACCTAGGGCCCCAACGAACATATGTTTTCATGAAAAGCATCGAAAAGGGTCATAGGTTTACATATGACCCATTTCTACATATTCAAACTAAACAAATGAGGGCCCCTAGGGACATTTGTTGTCATGAAATGAATCAAAAGGGGTCATAGGTTAACCTATGACCCCTTTTGATGTCCCTAGGAGCCCTATGGTGCCTAGGGACATATGTTGTAAAGAAATTTGTCAAAAGGGGTCATAGGTTATCATATGACCACTTTTGATGCATTTGAACCAATCAAATAGGTCCCTAGGGGTCTGAGGGCCCCTAGGGACATATTTTCTGATCAAATGCATTAAAAGGGGTCATAGGTTATCATATGACCCCTTCACATGCATTCAAAACAACCAAATAGGTCCCTATGGGTCCTAGAGCCCCTAAAAACATATTTTGTCATGAAATGTCTTGAAAAGGGTCATAGGTTAACCTATGACCCCTTTCGAAGTATTCAATCCAACCAACCTATGACCCCTTTCGAAGCATTAGATCCAACCAAATAGATCCCTAGGGGTCTTAGGGTCTCTAAGTACATATGTTGTCATCAAATTGATCAAAAGGGGTCATAAGTGAACCTATGACCACTTTCAACATCCCTAGGGACATATGTTGTCATTAAATGCATCAAAAGGGGTCATAGGTTATCATATGACCACTTTTGATGCATTAGAAACAACTAAATAAGTCCCTAGGTGTCATAGGGCCCCTAGGGATGTATGTTGTCATGCAATGTGTAGAAAGGCATTCTAGGTTAACCTATGATCCATTTTTATGTATTTGATCCAACCAAATGGGTCTACAGATGTCCTAAGGCCCTTAGGAACATATGTTGTCATGAAATGCATCAAAAAGAGTCATAGATTAACCTATGACCCTTTTCAACATCTCTAAGGGTCATAGGGCCCCTAGGGACATATGTTGTCATGAAATGCATTGCAAGGGGTCATAGGTTATTGTATGACAACTTTCAATGCATTTTAACCAAATAAATAGATCCCTAGGGGTCCTAGGTCCCATAGGCACATATGTTATCATGAAATGCATTGAGAGGGGTCATAGGTTAACTTATGACGCCTTTCTACCCACTCAAAGGAACCAAATAGGACCCTATGCATCCTAGGGCCCCTAGGGCCATATGTTGTCATGAAATGCATCAAAAGGGGTCATAAGTTATCAAATGACCCCTTTTGACACATTCAAAACAACCAAATAGGTACCTTGAAGTCCTAGCCCTAGGGACATATATTGTCATGAAATGCATCAAAAGTGGTCATAAGTTAACCTATGACCCCTTTCAAACCATTTGAACCAACCAAATAGGTCCTTAGGGGTCCATGTGACCCTAGGGATATATGTTGCAATGAAATACATCAAAAGGGGTCATAGGTTAACCTCTGACCCTTTTGCACACATTCAAACAAACCAAATTGTTCCCTAGGTGTCCTAGGGCCCATATGGACATATTTTTTCATGAAATGCATCAAACTTCTGACCCCTTTCAATGCATTCCAACAAACCAAATAGGTCCCTAGGGGTCCTATGGACACTGTGAATATATGTTGTCATGAAATGCATTGAAACATGTCATAGGTTATTGTATGACCCCTTTTGATGCATTCAAACCAATCAAATGGGTCCCTACGGGTCCTAGGACCCCTAAGGACATATGTTGTCATGAAATGTGTCAAAAGGGGTCATAGGTTAACCTATGATCTCTTTTGATGCATTCAAACCAACCAAATAGATCCCTAAGGTCCTAGGGACATTAGAGACATATGTTGTCATGAAATGCATCACAAGGGATCATAGGTTATCCTATGACCCTTTTTGATGCATTCAAACAAACCAAATAGGCCCTTAGGGTCCCTAGGGCCCAATAGGAACATACATTGTCATGATATGCATCAAAAGGGGTCACAGGTTAACCTATGACCCCCCTTGACATCTGTAGGTGTCCTAGGGCCCCTAGGGAGATATGTTGTCATGAAATGCATCAAAAGGGGTCATATGTAATCATAAGACCCCTTTCGACAAATTGAAAACAAAAAAAATGGTACCTAGGTGTCCTAAGGCCCCAAGGGACATATGTTGTTATGAAACACATTGAAAGGGGTCATAGCTTAACCTATGACCCATTTTATTGCATTTGAACAAAAAAAATGGGTCCCCGACCCTAGGGCCCTTAGGGGTATATGTTGTCAAGAAATACATTGAAATGAGTCATAGATTAACCTATGACCCCTTTTGACATCCCTAGGAGTCCTAGGTCCCCTGGGGACATATGTTATCATGAAATACATCGAAAGGGCTCATAAGTTATTGTATGACCCTGTTCAATACATTCGAACCAACCAAATAGGTCCCTAGGAGTCCTAGAGTGGCTAGGGACATATGTTGTCAAGAAATGCATTGAAAGGAGTCATAAGTTATCGTATGAGACCTTACAACCCATTCAAAAAAACCAAATAGGTCCCTAGGGGTCCTAGGGCCCCTACAAATGTATGTTGTCATGAAATGTGTCAAAAAGGGTCATAGGTTGACATATGATTCCTTTCAACACATTCAAACCAGCCAAACACATTCAAACAAACTAAATACGTCCCTAGGAGTCCTAAGGCCCCAAGTGACATATTTTTTCATGAAATGCATCAAAAGGGGTCATAGGTTATCCTATGACCCCTTTTGATGCATTCAAATAAACTAAATAGGTCCCTAGGGATCCTAAGGACACAAGGGATATATGTTGTCATGAAAAGGGTCAAAAGGTGTCATAAGTTATCGTATGACCCCTTTCAATGTATTCAAACCAACCAAATGGGTCCCTAGGGGTTGTAGTACCCATGGCACATTTATTGTAATGAAATGTAATTAAAGGGATCATAGGTTAACCTATGACCCCTTTGGGCACATTTGAATGAACCAAATAGTTCCATAGGGGTCGTAGAGACCCTAGGACATATGTAATGCATCGAAAGGGATCTTAGGTTATCATATGACCACTTTCAATGCATTCAAAACAACCAATAGGTCCCTAAGTGTTCTATGGCCTCTAGAGACATATGTCAACATCAAATGCTTTGAAAGGGGTCATAGGTTAATCTTTGACCTCTTTTGATGCATTCAAACAAACCAAATAGGTCTCTAGGGTTACTAGGGCTCTTAGGGACATATGCTATCATGAAATGCATGGAATGGGGTCATAGGTTAACCTATGAACCCTTTTGACATATTTGAAGCATCCAATTAGGTCCCTAGAGATCCTAGGGCCCCTAGTGACATATGCTATCATAAAATGCATTGAAAGGGTCATAAGTTATCATATGACCCCTTTCAATGGATTCAAAACAACCAAAAATGTCCCTAAGTTTTGCATGGCCCCTAGGGACATATGTTGTCATGAAATGCGTTGAAATGGGTCATAGGTTAAATTATTACCCCTTTCAATGCATTTCATGAAATAAATAGGTCCCTAGTAGTCCTAGGGCCCCTAGGGACATATGTTGTCATAAAATGCATCGAAAGTGGTCATAAGTTACCCTATGAACCCTTTTGATACATTCAAACAAATGAAATAGTAACCCAGGGGACCTAGGGCACATAGGGACATATGTTGTCATGAAATGCATCAAAAGGAGTCATAGGTTAACTTATGACCTCTTTCGATGCATTTGAAGCAACCAAATGAGTCCCTAGGGGTCCTAGCATCCCTAGAGACATATGTTATCATGAAATGCCTTGAAAGTGGTGAAAGGATTCAAAGCATTCAAAAGAACCAAATGGGTCCCTAGGGGTCCTATGGCCCATAGGGATATAAATTGTCATAAAATGCACCAAAATGGGTCATAGTTTAACCTATGACCCCTTTCTACTTATTCAAACTAGCCAAATAGGTTCCTAGGGGTCCTAGTGCCCCTAAGGACATATTTTGTCATGAAATGTGTTGAAAGGGATCATAATTTATTGTATGGCCACTTTTGATACATCAAAAACAACCAAATAGATAACTACGACACCTAGGGCCCTTAGGGCCTGTTGCCCCACTTTTCACCATGTACAAATTTTTTAAATTGGAAAATGCACTAATGTCATGTTTTGTCAAAGTTTGGTCAATAGGTTTTTCCTCTGTAGATGCTAAGTTTCTCCATCGAGTTTTCATATTTTCCCTTCTCCCGTGTCACATAGAGCCCAGTTGGGTATTTCTTGATTGTTGTGAGCCATAAAGGATAGTTTAGAACCATACCTAATGGGGATTCTCGAATTGTGCTTCATCAATTGATTTTCTTGCAACTCATTTGATTTGGAAATAGAGAAATTGAATTAGCAGAAAAATAGGTTCCGGCTTCTAATTAGCAAGGATTTCGCACCCCAAAGGTGAAATTCAACAAATACTAGCAAATGCTATTGGCGAGCTTTATTGAAGTAAGGAAAGAGCTTCTTCATGGCGGACTCTGAAGTCAGAAGTTAATTTTCCGAAGAGGTGTATGTAAAGGAATTAAGAGAGCCATGGGTCCCACCTCTCACTTGCAAAGTCGGTTTTGAGTTTTTTGGAGGCTTGAAATAAAGTGAATAGGGCAAAAGATGTAAAACAATGGGCCTGGGTAGAAAACAAAGTTTGTTCTTCTCCATAGCGGGTTTTCACACACAGAAGGTGAAAATTTGCAGTGATCCATAAATGCTATCTGTAGGCTGAAACAAGGAAAGGTAAGCCATGTTATGGTCAAATCATTCAGAATTCTCATGTTTTCATAATGGAAATTATGCAAAACTTATTAAGATGATAAGGATAAACATCGTCAGAAAACTCAGAAGTAGTTGCTCCTCTGGCGGTCTTTGACCCAAGAGGTAAATTTTCCGCAAAGGCCTAAATGGAAAGGTAAAGTTACTAGCTAGCCCCATTTTTCACTCGTGAAGCCTCTTTTATGTTTCTCGAAGGTTGTTAGCAAAGTGCTTAAGGTAGAAAGGTAAAAGCGAAAGCTTAAGAGGAAAATCGAAAATCTACTTCTCCACTATGGGTTTTCTACCCTCGAAGGTCATTTTATGCATGTGAAGGAAAATCATTCTTGCAAGCATGGTAAGTATGTGAATTGATTGCAGATTATTTTGGACAAGTTAATAGAAGAAAACTAGTGAATTGGTAAGGCTTTTGCAAGTAGAATTAAGTTAAGCATATTTTGCCCTAGGAAGTTCTCCGTTCTTAGTTTTCTGGAAGATAGGTGAAAATGGAAAGTAAACTAGTAATTAATGAGAGTCACCATTGAGCCAACAGAAATAGGGAAAAGACAAAGATAAATCCATTAGAACCTTTACATCCACCAATCCAAAAAATTTACCCTTAATTTTGATTGTGTCGCGCAATTTATGAAATTCAATGGGAAAATCTAGGGTTATTTTATAAAGAGGGAAGTAACAGATTTTTTGAACTACCATTTTAATGTTATACTATTGTACTGGATAGTGCTTTCAAGTAATTTTCAAAGTTATAGAGTTGCTTCTCGTATCATCTACAATTGTTTGAATTTTTTCTATCACACATCAAATAAAATGGCAACAAGATTCACGAGTTTTGATGGATTGGGTGGAGTTAAGTCAGCATGGTTGACTATCACAGATACTTCACTCCATTTTTATGATATGCAAGATTTTCAAAGGAGATTAAGAGCAAAGCCAGATCATCCCATAATGGAGAAACTTTGGGGAAGTGGATTCATGGAAGTAGCTGGGTTCCCTGTAGCAGTACAAGCCCTGGAGTTGATTTTGGAATGCATCAATCATGATAACCTGGATACAAATTAGATTCTATTGCCTAACCAAATAGTGTTGATTTCAATTGATCGTCAAGCAGTCGTGAATTGCTTGCGAATTCCAAAACAGGATGAGTTCTCTGATTTAACGATGAGTGGAGTCATGTCTGAGTACTCTTTGAAGAAGATGGTTTCGAGGAGGGAGATCATGCAGTCTTGGTTTCAAAAGCCAAGGGGAGCTAAGAGTAAAGTCCCTAAAACTCTTTTCGGCACAAACCTCAAACCAAAAATTGTTGACATTTTGGTTCTATTGCATCGACTCAAAGGTGAGGTAGAAGCTTTTAATTTTGTAGAGAAGTACTTCTTTTTGGTGCAAGTTATTTGCTCAAACACACAGTATATTGATTGGGTGTATGAGGTCAGTGAGCATCTTTCTAGGGCTCTCAGTCAGCCAAGTTTTATAATTCATTTTATATGTCCTCTTTCTTGATATACATGTTGGCTTCTCTTCAATTATGGTTTTGACTCCCTAGAATTGAGAATTTTCCTAATAATGTAAAAAGTTATGAGTTTTATCCATGCTTGCAATTATAGAATAGTTATGCAGAATATATCTGGGTAAATGATGCATTCACCATGAGGATTTGCAGGGAACTCCAAGAGTGTCCAGAGTAGAGATTCAGTCCGAAAGCGAGGGCGACCATCGATCAATTTGGCAGTTATTTCATTCAGTTCTCATCATTTTCTTATTTGCATCTTGCAGCGTTTGATGGTTTTCCAATGAAGCTGACCAGGTATCTAGATGATATGATCGTTCTCGTGGAGATAGTGAGGCAAGAAATTCAAGTGAACGTGTTGAGTGCCAGCTTGAGGAAGAAAGGGTATGAATTCCCTATAATAGTTGGAGCATACAGTTGTGAAACTAGGTCAGATGCAAAGAATATACTCAAAGCATTTGAGAGTAAATACAAAATGGAAGAGTATGAAGCAGTAAGGCCCCTATTTGATCCTAATGGATATGTTAGAGATGTGCTCCAAATTGGAAGCATAATCAAACATGTGACAACCATGGAGGATTATTGGGTAGATTGTAAAAATGAACTGGAGAGTCAAGATCGTGCCTTTGCCAGATTTACAATTGATTAGTTAAAGACATATGGTATAAATTTAGATGGGGAGGGATTGGAAGATGATGGTCAAAGTATGTACAGTAATACATATTTGACTAAGTTGAGGAATACTCCCATTAGTTCCAAACCATATGTTGAAATAGAAGAAAAATTTGATGTCATGATGGCAAGAATTATCAAAAGGACTGGGAAGTGGGTTGAGTGGACAGCTAAGAAAAGTTAGAGCAAGAGCAAAACTACTCAAGCTTCTCTAGTTGCAGCTACTCCCACTTCATCTCAAAGTGCCACACCCAATGCTACTACTACACCTGCTCAAGGCCCATCTCAATCCATAGGCGAAGGTGATCAACCCCCAGAGAAGAATGTTCCAATAGCCCCAACTTGTCAAGGTGGATCACTACTAGTCATTGGAGCTCAAGCTAAAGCTGAAAAAGAAACAGAAGAATAGAAAGATGGATCTCCTGCTCCAGTCTCACCTCCACATATCACTCCAACTCTATCTCCTCATGTTGCCCTTGTCTTATCCCCTCATCATAGCCCTACTCCATTTGTAAGTGCTCCTGTTCTTAAGCCCGTTGGTTCTCCTATTCAAATAGTGGAGATTGAAGATAATAAAAGTAGTAGTAGTGAATCCACTAAGTTTGATGAAGTTGCAAAGAAAACTCAAGAAGAGAAGAAAGCTCCAAGTTCATCTAGGCTTCTTTCTCGAGATCCAAAGACCCCCTTTTCTACAACTATAACAACAACGACTCAAATGAAGAACAAAATGTTCAGCATTGAATCACTTGGAATAGCCTCCAAAGTGATTAGTACAGAGTCTTGGCTTGAAGATACTTTGGAGAAGAAGAGGAAAAGAAAAGATGAAAGTTTTCCTTCAAAGGATGTTGTATCTCAAGCGGTTCGCTCAAGATCTTCCATAGTAAAAGCTAAAAAGTAGAAGACCTTGTCAATATTGGGATGAGATCCAAAAATAGGGCACTTAACTATGGAGGTAGAAAAACCAAACAACGTAGGGAGAATTGAAGATATGACACTAGAGGACTTCACTCTACATTCAATTGATCTCGAGGAAGCTAGGCATGATACAAAAGTGGGTCTATGGAGATCAAGTAATGAGGTGATAGAAGGAAAATTGAGAGCCTCAAATTGTCAAAAATCAGAATGAAAGTAGAGATTGAAGAGTTGAAAAGATTTATCAGGCAACTAGTTGTTCCATTGGCACCCATTACTGGCATACTTGCTACTGAGAACCCTACTACAGAAGAAGTGCAAGACTTCATCTCGCAGCTCCAAAAAGATAGACATTTTGGCCAGATCAGAAAAGAATGGATTGAGAAGCTTACTATAGATGGAGCCATTTTGATTGATCAAATTGAAAATGTTATCCTTTGGCTAGAAATTGAGAAGGATAATATCAATTCTAATCACAACACTTTGGCCGTAGAAAAAGTAAGGTGTGATGAATGCTTTTTATCCTAAATATGGTCATCCAAATGAAGGAAAAAGAGGTAGTTGAAGCGAATATTTTGAAGAAGGGGACTGAGCCTTTGTTCGAATGGCTTCAAAACATGCAATTCAAGGAGGAGATGATTCAAGAGGCAGAGGAAGGACTCAAAGAATCAAAAGGAAAGGGTGAAGAAAATCTGAGACAGAACATTTGAGCTCATGCAAGGATTACACACTGATCCACAAAATAGTGGGCAAGGAAAGGCTCTCATTGGGGTGGAAGTAATGAAAAATAACTTCTCCACATACTTGAGTAATCTATCTGGGATGACATCAAGTGGTCCAAACAGAGTGGTAGAGTTGCAGACACTTGGTGGATACGTACATGTGGCATCTGAAGAGTTGACAAGTCAGTTGAATGCAGCAAAGGAGTTGGCTCAAGAGAATTCAAGGTGGCTCTTAAGATTCACCAATGTACATGTGCCTAGTCAGGAAGAATGATCCCAATTATAGTGCCTACCAGAACATATAGGGAAAAAATTAAAAAAGGAAAGAAATCTAAGTGATTTATTTAACACTCCCTCTCCGTTTCCTGATATAAATTTTGCAAATTTTGTAAATTTTTGTAATTTGATGAACTAGCATCTTGCCATTTGTCATATTCAGAAGATGAACCAATTGAAATTCCTATTGTAACAGTCATCTCTCAACCCTATATGTATGAAGTTAAATGATTAATGAAGGGTCGACAAGATTTTGGTGTGAAGTACTATTTGTTGCAGAGATAATTGAATGGCACTTTGTTTCAATCATTTTCTGTTCCAATAGGTATTGTGATTAGGTAGTATTTCCTTTCTATGTTGCAGAGAACTGAGGAAGGATAGAGTTTCATTTCCCCTTTTTTACAGAACACGAATGAATGTAATAAGTATTGTTACAATTCATTTGATGAAAGGATGTTATTAGTTTCTCTTTTTCCAATTCATCAGTTGTAGTTTAGATTTGATTTTCAACTTATTTTAGTTTTGTACGAGTGGAATTATGAATTCATAGGAAATGTGTATGCGTGAATGCGTTTTAGTATTGTGAAGTATTCTTGCTTGAATTAAGTTCTAGTTAGGCTTAATTTGGTTTGCCTCTTTTGCTCTCGGGTTAAGAGCATACCCCACATTAGTCTTAGGAATAAAACATAATTCTTTGAACATCATTCACATAGGGAGTTGTACCTCAATTCAGAGGGAAACTAGATATTCTTATAAATGGTTTCTCAACTATTGTGTAAAGTTGTTCTTTGTTATAAGTTTGGGCACATAAAAAGAGGAAAAGAAGAAGGAAAAATATGTTTACCAACAGGGACATATTTTGTTGTGAAATGCATTGCCAACCTACGACCCCTTTCAATGCATTCAAACCAAGCAAATAGGTCCCTAGGGATCCTAGGGCCCCTAGGGACATGTTGTTATGAAATGCATCAAAAGGGGTCATAGGTTGTCATATGACCCCTTTCGATGCATTCAAAATGACCAAATAGGTCCTTAGGGGTCTTAGGGCCACTGGGGACATAAGTTGTCATGAAATGCATTGAAATGGGAAAAAGGTTAACCTATGACCCCTTTCGACACATTCAAAGCAACCAAATAGGTCCCTATGGGTCCTAGGGCCCCTAGGAACATATTTTGTCATTAAGTGCATCAAAAGGGGTCACAAGTTATTGTATGACCCATTTTGACACATTAAAAACAACCAAATAGATCCTTAAGGGTCCTAGGGCCCCTAGGGACATATGTTATCATGAAATGCATTGAAAGGGTTGCAGGTTAACTTAGGACCCCCTTTCAACACATTTGAACCAACCAAATGGCTCCCTAGGAGTCCTAGGGCCCCTAGAGACATATGTTGTCATGAAAT
This sequence comes from Cupressus sempervirens, assembly GCA_028749045.1. NCBI lineage: Eukaryota > Viridiplantae > Streptophyta > Pinopsida > Cupressales > Cupressaceae > Cupressus > Cupressus sempervirens. Next base: position 50,683,573 of record CM053793.1, on the reverse strand, counting down.
GCCTCAAAAGTGATCATAGGTTTTGACACATTTGAAACAACCAAATGGGTCCCTAGGGGTCTTAGGGCCCATAGAGACATAAGTTGTCATGAATTATATCGAAAGTGGTCATAAGTTAATTTATGACCCTTTTCTACTTATTCAAACCAACCAAATAGGTTCCTAGGGGTCCTAGGGCTCCTAGGGACATATGTTGTCATGAAATGTGCAAAAGGGGTCATAAGTTATTATATGACCCCTTTCAACACATTCAAAACAACTAAATAGATCCCTAGGGGTCTCAAGGCCCTTAGGGACATATGTTGTCATGAAATAAATTGAAAGGTGCCATAGTTTAAGCTATGATCCCTTTCGGCACATTCAAACCAACCAAATAGGTCACTAGGGGTCTTGGGGCCCCCTAGGGACATATCTTGTTATGAAATTAGTTGAAAGGGATCATAGGCTATCATATGACCACTTTCGATGCATTCAAAACAACCAAATAGGTCCCTAGGACTTTTAGGGACACTAGGGACATGTTGTCATGAAATGCATCGAAAGGGGTCATAGGTTAGGCTATAACCCCTTTCTAATTATTAAAAAAAAAAAAGGTTTTCAGGGGTTCTAAGGACCGTAGGGATATATGTTCTCATAAAATATGTGTAAAGGGGTCATAAGTTATTGTATCAACCCTTTTAACACATTCAAAACATCCAAATACATCCTTAGGGGTCGTAGGGCACCTAGGGAAATATGTTCTCATGAAATGCATCAAAAGGGGCCATAGGTTAACTTATGACCCATGTTGACACATTTGAACCAAAAAAATAGGTCCATAGGGGTCCTAGGGCCCCTAGGGATATATGTTGTCATGAAATGCATTGAAAGGGGTCATAGGTTATCGTATGACTCCTTCCAATATATTCGAAACAACCTATAAGTTCCCTAGGGGTCCTAGGGCCCCTATCGACGTATGTTGTCATGAAATGCATCGAAAGCGGTCATAGGTTAACCTATGACCCCTTTTGATACATTTGAACAAACAAAATAGGTCCCTAGGGGTTCTAGGGCGCATAAGGACATATTTTGTCATGAAATACATCAAAAGGAGTCATAGGTTAACCTATGAAACCTATTGACACATTCAAAACAACCAACTAGGTCCCTATAGGTCCTAAGTACATTGGGGACATATGTTGTCATGAAATGCAACGAAAGGTATCATAGGTTATCATATGACCCCTTTTGACGCATTCAAACCAACCAAATGGGTCCCTTGGGGTCCTTGGCCCTTAGGCACATATGTTCTCATGAAATGCATCAAATCTATGGCCCCTTTTGATTCATTCAAACCAACCAAATAGGTCCCTACACATCCTAGGGACCCTAGGGACATATGTTTTCTTTAAATGTGTCTAAAGGGGTCATAGGTTATTGTATGACCCCTTTTCATGCATTCAAACAAACAAAATAGGTCCGTCCAGTTCTTAGGGACGAATAGGGAAATATGTTATCATGAAATGCATCGAAATATGTCATACGTTAACCTATGACCCCTTTTGACCCACTCGAACCAACCAAATAGGTCCCTAGGGGTCTTATAGCCCCTTGGGACATATGTTGTCATGAAATGTGTAGACAGGTGTCATAGGCTAGTATACGACTTCTATCAATGTATTCAAACAAAAAAAATAGATCCCTAGGGGTCTTAGGGACCCTAAGGACATATGTTGTCATGAAATACAATGAAAGGGATTCATAGGTTAATTAATTACCTCTTTCCTCGCATTTGAACCAATCAAATAAGTCCCTAGGGATCCTAGGGTGCCTAGGGACATATGTTATCATGAAATGCATTGAAAAGGGTCATAGGTAATTATATGACCCATTTTGATGGATTCAAAACAACCAAATAGGTCTCTATGGGTCCTAGGGCCTATAGGGATAGATTCTATCATGAAATGCATCGAAAGAGGTCATAGGTTAACCATTGTTCCCCTTTCAATGCATTTGAACGAACCAAATAGTTCTCTAGGGTCCTATTGCCCCTAGGGACATATGTTGTCATGAAATGCATCAAAAGGGGTCATGGGTTAAGCTATGACCCCTATTGACATATTCAAACAAACCAAATAGGTCCCTAGGGGTCCTAGGTCCCCTACGAAGATATGTTGTCATGAAATATGTTGAAAGGGGTCATAGGTTAACCTATGACCCTTTCAATGCATTTGAACCAATCAAATGGGTCCCTAGGGATCCTTGGGACCCTAGGGACATATATTGTCATGAAATGCATTGAAAAGGGTCATAGGTAATTGTATGACCCCTTTTGGTGCATTTGAAACAACCAAATAGGTCCCTAGGGGTCCTAAGGTCCATAGGGACATACTTTTTCATGAAATTCATCGAAAGGGGTCATAGGTTAACCATTGGCTGCTTTTGATGCATTTCAATCAACCATAGGTAGGAGACCTAGGGCCCCTAGGGACATATGTTATCATGAAATGCATGAAAAGGGGTCATAGGTTAACATATGACCCCTTTCAACACATTCAAGCAAACCAAATAGGTCCCTAGGGATTCTAGGACACCTAGGGACATATGTTGTCATGAAATGCATCAAAAGGGATGATAGGTTAACCTATGACTCCTTTCGACACATTCAAACCAACCAAGTAGGTCACTAAGGGTCCTAGGGCCTTTACAGACATATGTTGACATGGAATGCATTCAAAAGGGTCATAGGTTATCATATGACCCTTTCTATGCATTTGAAATAACCAAATGGGTTCCTAGGATTCCTTGGGCCCTTAGGGACATGTGTTATCATGAAATGCATCAAAAAGGGTCATAGGTTAAACTATTACCCCTTTTGATGCATTTGAACTAACTAACTCAATTCCTAGGGATCGTAGAACCTAGAGGGACATGTTTTCATGAAATGATTCGTAAGGGATGATAGGTGATCTTATGTCAACTTTTGATGCTTTGGAACCAACCAAATGGGACCCTAGGGTTCCTTAGGCCCCTAGAGACATATGTTGTCATTAAATGCATCGAAAGGGTTCATAGGTTAACACATGACACCTTTCGATGCATTTAAATCAACAAATAGGTTTAATGGGGTCCTAAGGACCCTAGGGATATATGTTGTCATTAAATATGTCGAAACAGGTCATAGGTTAACCTATGACCTTTTTCGACACATTTGAACCAACCAAATTGGTCCCTAGGTGTCCTAGGGCCCATATAGACATGTGTTGTCATTAAATGCATAAAAAATTGATGCATTCAAAACAACCAAATAGGTCCTTAGGGGTCCTCGAGCACTTAGGGACATATGTTGTCATGAAATATGTTGAAAGGAGTCATAAATTAATCTATGATCCCTTTTGACGCATTTGAACCAACCAAATAGGTCCCTAGTGGTTCTATGACCCCTAGGAACATATGTTGTCACTAAATGCTTTGAAAGGGCTAATAGGTCAACCTATGACCCATTTTGACATATTTGAAACAACCAAATAGGTCCCTATGGGATCTAGAGCCCCTAGGGCCATATGTTTTCATGAAATGCATTGAAAGAGTTCATAGGTTAAAACATTACCCCTTTTGATGCATTTAAACTAACCAAATCAATCTCTAGGGGTCCTAGGGTCCCTAAGTATATATGTTGTCATGAAATGCATTGAAATCGGTCATAGGTAACTTATAACCCCTTTGGATGCTTTCGAAACAACCAAATAGGTCCCTAGGATTCATAGGGCACCTTGCAACATATGTTTTCATTAAATGAGTTGAAATGGGTCATAGGTTAAACCTATGAGCCCTTTTGACACATTCAAACCAATGAAATATGTCCCTACGGGTCCTAGGGCCCATAGGGACATATATTGTCATGAAATATGTTGAAAGGGGTCATAGGTTATTGTATGACCCCTTTCAATGCATTCAAAATAACCAAATAGGTCCCTAATGATCCTAGGGCCCCTAGGAACATATGTTGTCATGAAAAGTGTCGAAGCAGTCATAGGTTAATCTATGACTCCTTTTGATGCATTCAAACCAATCAAATAGGTCTTTAGGTGTCCTCGGGCCCCTAGGTACATATTTTGTCATGAAATGCATCAAAAGTTGTCATAGATAACCTATAACCCCTTTGGATGCATTTGAAACAACCAAATAGGTCCTTAGGTGTCATAGGGCAACTAGGAACATATTTTTTCATTAAATGAGTCAAAAGGGGTCATAGGTTAAACCTATGACCCCCTTTCAACATATTTGAACCAACCAAATAGGTCCCTAGGGGTCATAGGGCCTCTAAGGACATAAGTTGTCATAAAATGCATCAAAAGGGGTCATAGGTTATCGTATGACCCCTTTCAATGCATTTGAAATAATAAAATAGGTCCCTAGGGGTCGTAGGGCAACTAGGGACATATGTTTTCATAGAATGTGTCGAAAGGGGTCATAGGTTATCCTATTACACCTTTTGATGCATTTCATGAACCAAATAGGTCTCTGAGAGAGAGAGAGAGAGAGCACTTCTTAGAGTGGGGTTTCTATTACACCAAAGTATCAATTTATCTATGCTCAATACAACCACTCAACTTATAGTACATAGGAAGCAGTTAAGCCCTTGTCACGAATCTCGATGGGAGCTCTAAAGATTTTTCTAACATGTGGAACTTGTAAGAGAGAGTGGGAGAAGGGGGAGAGGGTGACCAACACGTGGTAGAAATAAATGGCTAATAGGATCCAAGAGATGGTGAGAGGTCACAATAACTCTTATGCTAGGTTAATAAGAGGCAAGAGAAGAGATAGAGCTAGAAAGAAAGAGGATACCTAGAACTTAGAATAGCGATAGATATGGTCATGGAGGATAGAACAAGGGAGGGTCATTACAAGGGGATATGTGCAAGAGATGGTATAAGTGGGGTGGGGGGGTTAGTGTGAGAGAGGATAATTATACAATTATACTTTCTCTCTCAACTTCTCATCCTTTTTCTACAACCTCATGGGAAAGCGATAAGGGGAAGAGGGCATACTAAAGAGAGGAAGGGGGTAGAGACATGACATAGAGCTCAAGAAAGAGGATAGTTAGGGTTTTCCATAAACATAGAGAGAGAGAGAGAGAGAGAGAGAGAGAGAGAGAGAGAGAGAGAGAGAGAGAGAGAGAGAGAGAGAGAGAGAGAGAGAGAGAGAGAGAGAGAGAGATTCATATATAGACTCACATATACGCACCTATACACACATGCACACATATACATAGAAAGAGAAATGGTATATACATAGACACACATATACATGTATATAATCAAGATATATATACACTAACGCAAATTGAAAATATAATTTCTACGCTAAATTTAATTTTAATTATATGAATGAAAAACATTGAATGGAGAGAGAGAGAGAGAGAGAGAGAGAGAGAGAGAGAGAGAGAGAGAGAGAGAGAGAGAGAGAGAGAGAGAGAGAGAGAGAGAGAGAGAGAAAGAGGGAGCAGGGGTCTTTTCAGTTAGTGTGAATGCATCGCTGACACTTAGGGGTAGATATAGAGGCTAAATAGGGGTATGATATTGTGAGAGGAGGGAGGAGAGACTTAAAGAGATAAGGAGGTAGGGAGGAAGAGAGATGATGTAGACATAAATGGTAATAAAGGAGAGGATATGGTAAGTAGGGGTGGAAATAGGACAAAGGGAGAAATGTAGGAAGGTACATGAGGTGGAAAGAGATAATGTCGAAGGGGAGAGTGATTAGGTAGAGAGAAAGAGAATAATTAGGATGGAAATGGTGATAGGGTGAGGAATTTGGGAGGGAGGGAGGGAGGGAGAGAGAGAGAGAGAGAGAGAGAGAGAGAGAGAGAGAGAGAGATGTGGTAATTAGTGGATGGATGACAATTACGGTCCGAAAGAGATGGAGACATGATGAGGAGAGAGAGAGAGAGAGAGAGAGAGAGAGAGAGAGAGAGAGAGTGCTTAGATTTTGAGAGACATGGGCTAGGGCTATATAATAATCAAGAGGTATAGATGGTGAGAGGAGGAGAGGATATGGTAAGTAGGAGTGGAAATGGGACAAAGGGAGAAATGTAAGACAGTATGAGGTAGAAAGAGACAATGTAGAAGGGGAGAGTGATTAGGTAGAGAGAAAGAGAATAATTTTTAAAACTGTGTAAATGTGTAATTTTTAAAAGTATGCAAATGTGTAATTTCTAAAAAATATGTAAATAGATAAGTTTAAACAATATATAAATGAGTAATTTAAAAAAAAAAAATCAAATGAAAACTCTAATTCCAATCCAAAGTTTAATTCTAATTAGTTCAATAAAAAATAAAATTGATTGTATTAATGATTAGAGAGGTGGTGATTTATTTATTTTTTCAAAGGGAATCTATTTCATTAAGAATATTTTTGAAGTGAGCATATAAAATCTATGATGTACCATAAAATATTATATATAATATTTATTATTTATCCTTGTAAATTAATAAATAATAATAATGTTAAAAATTTATTAATTAAAATTTTTCATAATATACTAACTATAATAAATTATAATTTTAAAAATAATGTGTTTCAATTTGCATCACGAGTGCTACTAGCTTATATATATATAATAAGCCGAGAGATATCCTTCTCGAGGTGCCTATTTTCATAATATCACTTAGTGCAATAGGCGCCTCGAGAAGGATATCTCTTGGCTTATTATATATATATATATATATATATATATATATATATATATATATATATATATATATATAAGTTAGTTATTTTATAGTGATATCTCGACAATTTTTTAGATAGATTTATTTAAGATATCTATACTAGTTAATTATTTTATTTTGAGTAACTTTGGATTGGATGTATTTGCACTTCATAATTCAAAAAATAAGAAAATCAAATCAAATATTTTATTTTCCAGGCCATCTTATCCGTCCATCTTAATCATATATGCCCATTATATGTCATAATCTTTGTGGACATTTAATTTCTCAATGGTTGATTTCGCATTGTTGATTTTGTCTCTGATTGTATGGAACATTTTATGGTTCGTTTATTTTACCCCTTCATTCCTACCATTGATACCATTATGAAAATCTAAATGAAATCTACAAATAACCCCTTTTTATATCCCTATAATACAATGCAAAGCGAGCAACATACAAAAGCATCCAAGTAGCAATGGAGTCTTTCAAAGTGTATGTATTGTTGGTTCTTCTTGCTTGATATATGACCTGCGAAATAGGAATAACGATTCCTATTTCTCTGCAACATAAATTGACAATTTCATCAAAGATAAGAGGACTAGATTGATTGCCTTGTCAACCTTTCTGTTAAATATATAGCATGTCCCATTGTTCCTACCCAAAATTATAAAAGGTTAGTTTTTCTATTATGTGGTATTGCGTAGGGAAGTTAGAGAAAAGAATATTCAACTAATAATAAATTATTATTAGTGTTACAGGAGGTGCAGGAAGAGAAGCCAACGTTAAAGTAGAAAATGAAGAGTTTTGAAGAGAATCATTGTCCTCTATCCTTAAAGTGAACTCATGCATGGACGAGTCAATTTCTTGTTTATTTTTTGTGAAGACGAATGTGATTTTTGCTCCCATGCGACTTTTATCTTTACTTTTCCTCCACAGATAGACATTTCTTGCTTCTTTGTTTGTGCAAATGTGGCCAAATTCATAATTTTTCTTCATATGTGTAATTGTATGATTATTCTTACATAGTTTCGCATTTAAAAAAAAATTCACTGAGTCAAATATAGACAATGTCTCAAATACTTCTGTCAATCCTATGATTTATTGTTGGAATTATCTTTTAGTTCCCAATTATCATTTTGATACACATTTTCATTCGATGATATTTTCATGATTTTGATGATTGTTAAATTTTCCTATAGTAAACCTATGTTGATTATAAAATCATGCAAATCATTAAAAAGTCATTGAAGAAAACGTGTCTCAAAATTATTTCTGGGGAGCTAATATGTAATTCAAGTAATAATATAGTAATGTTCACAAACTATACAAGATTTTGTCTGTATTTTACTTGGTGTAGTTTTTAAAAGTGAATGTATAAAAAAAGGATCATACTTTTACATACATAAGAAAAATAAAATTGAATTTGGTAACATTTTTGCAAACAAGCACAAAGATAATCCTCACATTACAACAAAAGCCACAATTACCTTCATGAAAAAAGAAAAAGAAAAAGACTAAGCAATACACTTTAAAGATAGAGGACTTTGATCCAACAAAAGCAAATAGATTCAAACACTTATAACTTTAAAACCCTTCATTATCTCTTTATTATCTGTTGTAACTTTGACTTTTCTTGCTAGACCTATAACACTGATAATTAGTTATTAGTTAAATTATCTTCTCTCAAAATTTTCTATACAATATCAATTAATAGACAAACCCACCAGCACCGACAAATCGAACCCATGTTTGTGAATTTAAGGCAGCCTCCAAGAAACAACATCATTTCTTGTTCGTGCATTGATGAAGAAATCTTTGAGGTATATCTGAACATCATTTCCTTAATTCGCAAATCGTATATCAGACAATCTTTGTCTACCTCTACAAAAACCAACACAACAGACACTTCGAAAGACTCCATTTTTTCTTGGATGCTTTTGTATGTTGCTCACTTTGCACTGTATTGATAGGCATATATAAAGGGGTTATTTATAGACTTTATTTAGATTTGAGTAATGGTGAGGATTAAGAGGCAAAACCAATGGTAGGAGTTAAGCTGTAAACGAATCAAAAAAAGTTTATAATAATTAACTAGTATAGATATCTTAAATAAATCTATCTAAAAAATTTCCCATAGATATCTACTATAAAATAATTATAATTTAATTTACTACATCTAAAATTATTTATATTTCTTTTATTTCTATTTATTTTAATTTTTTACTTAGTATTACTAATGTCTTCAAATATTATAATTTAAACAAATATTTTATGTAGCATTTATTAAATTTTTTTTAATAGTATATTGTATTTATAACAAGATTTAAATTTTGACATGTAGATAGTTGTCAAATTTAACCCTCAACACCATCTCACTTCACCCATTCTGCTATTGTAGAATGCCTATCGATTCCCATTGAATCTTTATGTGCTATGTAAGAATCTGTTTGTAATTATTGTGGTAGTAAAATGCGTTCGCCTTCCTTATATGAGCACTGATTCTGTTCTATTTTTAAACTCCATATTTTGAAGCAACTCCTCTCACCTGTCACTTAATTTTCTTTCTTTCTCGTAGTCCATTATCATTATTAGATTTCTCTCTTAAAATTGTGGTGTCATCTTATCTGGCACACTTTGTCTCCCCTTGCGCAATGTTTCATATTTCAGCACAATTTCTATCTTTAAAGGTTTCTCTATGATTTCGAATTTGGAATCAAAGCCATTTAATTCACTATTAGTTAACAACGCTTTTACACACTAGTTGTATGTTCCAACATCTGTATTTAAACTAGTACGAGAAAATTGAATCAGAGTGTTTTTCCCTAGTGAATGCATGAGTAGTAGATCTTAATATTATTAATTGTGTGATTTTCCTTGGCCTCATAAGTGAGCAGCTGATAGTATGGCTAATCCATCTATATTAATTTGAAATCTTAAGGCTTTATTTAGCTCTTGTCATCAAAGTTTCGTATCTCCATTTTTAGTTTACTCTTTGCTACACCACCTCGGTCATTACCCACATTTTAGTATTCTTAAATAGAATAGAGATTTTAATATTTAGAATCCTCCTTATTAAGATTTCTCATCTTATTTTCTGCAAATATAGCTGTCAATGATATATTTTGTCCATAAATTTTAGAGACGTCCTTTTGCTCAATAATATTGCAATATTATGAGATTGAACAGATGAAATTTGACTCACCTGTTTCATAAGTTTCCATATGGATGCTTTTTTAGAATAAGAGTTTCCAGCTTCAATTTAATATAAACGTTTTACATAATCTGAATAGGGTATAGTAGAAGTCCTTTCACACTTGCAAAATCTGTGTGCATGCATTTCGGTGACAAGGCCGACAAAACCATATTAAATAAAGTTACATTTCCTATGCAAGCAATTCTTTTTTCATGTAGAAATATATACTAACCAATAAAGATCCATACTTTATTCCTTGTTTCTTAGTCTTTTTTAAGTTAAACATCAATTGATTTCTCAACATCTTGTATGGATAAAACTTTGTCCCTTCAACAATGATTTCATATGCTACCTATGGAACCTCCTAGTGTTTTGTCTGCTTGATTAGCCTAATAGATCTTCCACCCAATCACTAGATAAGTGAATATTATGTCTTTTTTCTTGATTTATATTATATCAAATATTTTCTAATCTATTATGTATCTAACTAGTCCATCAATCAAAATTTTGAAGTCTAGGTCTTTTACACACTTGCATCCATTTCCTAGTAGTCCTATGACACCACTTCTAATTTGTTTGGTGGTCTCCACTTTTCTATTTTTCAACCACAAATATTTTGTGTATCCTACTAAGTACTATTTTGATCGATTCTTTCTCAAGAGGTTTGGGTAGATGAATGATGTGTTTTAGGAAAATTTCATCATTTCATGGTTCCTTTGGTATTGAACAACTCTTCATACACCATTCTAATTTCTACACTTCCAAATTTGAGTTGCTTGTTTTGAAGATATATGGTTACACCTTTTATCTATAATACTATTTCCGTTATATCTAATTTTTCTATCTTTTTTTCCTTTAACCTTCTTGTACACTTCCCAAAACATAAAATTACTTTGTGCTCAATTAGGATTAACATCAAAGATTTCATCCCATAATATCTAAGTAATAATTTTGGTAACCAAAATAAAGCCCTAACACAATTTGCCAATTCCTTGCCTCTATTTTGTTCTTCATGTACATGATTGTAGTTGGTAAAACTCTAATAACTCTTTATGTATAGCTGATTATGACATGCACGCTTTAGGATATGATCTTCAATGCCTGCACTACATCATGTTAACTATGCATGTTTTCAATTCTTTCTTTGTGAAGCTCACCAATAAAAAAGGTGTCTCTCTTGACATCTAATCTTTGTTACACTTAGACAATTTTCTAAGTTATCTTCTACAAAGCATAACTCTAAATCTTTCTTGCTAGATATAGCATATGTTTTTCCATAAATGAAAACCTCAAAGTATCCCCTTAGCCAAATTGCAAAGGGTCTCCCCCTTTGGCATTGATGAAAACATATGTGAAAATTAATAGCATATGTTTCCTTAAAAGTTTATTTATTCATATTAATGCACACATATTCCTCCATCATGCAAGGATTCAATTGAATCTAAACCACACTCTATCAATGCATGTAGATGCATTTAAAATAAAATGCTTATAGTTTAGTTTATTTAAAAATAAAATCTACAAAGAATAGTTACATGTGTAGTTCAATCATAGATCACATTTATAAGTTTGTAGGTTTAGAAGCTTGTAGAAGCCTTTAATTCTATCAGATTACTTATATAAATTCTTGTAATATAATTGATTTTAAATAGAATGGAATAAAGAATTTTTTCTATGTTGTAGTAGAGCTGTGCCAAAATAATTGTGTATATATTTTTGTGTTTAAGATGTGAAATGAGTAATTTTTCTATTTTTTCTTGTACTCCTTTGTTTCACTTCTATCAAAATGGAGAGAAGATGCTAAAATAGAATATTGGAAAATATTAGTTGTAATAAAATAAAAAAAATCAATAGTATTAGTAGATGATTTCTCTTCTAATTTGATAAACATAATGAAGAGAAAATGGATTGATAATCACCTACTTTCTACAAGTTAATAGAGAATACAAAAGAGTTCAATATGAATGAACCTCTCTAGTAAATATCTTATAAGTCCTAAACTCCTATAAAGAAGAAGCATGTACACTCATTTACGATTGTTCATGTAATAAAGAAAAACCCTATCACTAAGAGTGGGAGAAAATAATTCATTATATTATTAAAGTAATGATGTCACCTTCCTTATAGTTAAAGCTTACAATTAAATAAAATATTTTCCTTGATTAATCATTATAACATTGAATATAATGAAGTTGAACAACCAATTTAGGTGTTAATTAAATAAACTTAGAATTTACTCGGAGTTGGTTGTACCCACATTTCATCAACATCATTCATATTAAATGAACCAATCAAGCTATTGAGATCATATATGCAACTTCAATTCAAATGCCTTAGAGAATAGCCCTTAACCTAGAGTCAAGCAACAAGGTGAGATTTTTAACCCCAAAAAATGAAAAATCCTTGGCCAAGGTATAAGTTAATGGCTCTCATAATTGGGACACGTGATCAAATGATGTCGTGCTATACTAGTAAATAGCTACAGGGCATGACGGACAACGTTGTGTGCAACTCTACAACAAATTCCTAGGAGCATTGACAATAGCATCTACGATCCATTGTGGAGAGCTAGGTCTACTTCACACCATGAAGTAGAGAAGGGGGATTAAACATAGTCCATGGTTAGGTGCTTAAATGCTCCATTAAGACCTTTTCTCCCTCATCGAGATACGAGAATGAAATATAGGAAACATGTGATCATACAAGACTCTCGTTAAACTAGCTCTCAATCACTTTCTAAAGATTAGTTTGAATCTTTTATTTCCATTTCTTATAAAATATCACATGTTATCTCTTTATTGTTAAAGAAATACTTAAATTTTGTAATCATGCCCTTGTTTAAATTGTAGTGTTCATGTTATTTCCTTTCATCATAAATAATAATCACAATTGGAAATTATCATATTAATAAAATTTTCTTCAACTCAAAAACCTAAATAAATACATTAAAAAATTAGTCAATTATTTATTATTATTATTATCAAATTTATAGTTGCTACAGTGAGAATTTATTATTATCTATATTTGTTATCATTATCTTATCAAATTTATAGTTGCTACAGTGAGAATTTATTATTATCTATATTTGTTATCATTATCTTGGACAAATAAACCAACATAAAGAAACGGGCACAATGTGATGTCCTGAAGCACAACAGAATGAGTGTCCGCATGGAGTAGTCACAAGGATCATAAAGTATCTTCAGGCATATTGTATAGTCAAATGCTGCACTCTGACTCGTTCTTCTTGAATAGGAATCCTGTTGTAAATATCAGCAAGGTTAAATGACGGAAACTGTCAACACTAAGGTTATTGGAAGAAGAAGATAGCTAGAAACTGCTAAAGTCATATATCATTTAGTTTACCGATTAATAAAAATAAGACTTGTTAAAGAAATTGAGTACCTTGAATGTCAAATATCATTTAGTTTACCGATTAATAAAACTAAGACTTGTTAAAGAAATTGAGTACCTTGAATGATTAACTTGAAGTCCAGATCTTCCCTTGCATCACTATACCATTCTAATTGCAACAAATGGAATATTAGATTCAATAGAAATTGGAGGAAACAAAATGAAAACAGGTCACACATTAACCATATGGTTATTCCAATTTTATCCATTATTCTCAAACATCTAAATTTAATCAGCTAAGTTTTGGAATAGATGCATTTTTTTCAAGCAAAGCATTGTAAGTTGGAAGAAATTATTTATATGGTGAGGCTGTCCCTAATAATAACTACATAGGATATTCATAGTAATGCTGTTAATTTATTATTGAGAGGGTTAATGCATACAAATGATAATAGAAACTCTATGAAATAATTAATATTAATCAAAGATATTTTAAAGTTACAATTAGTGAAGAAGGTGATCATAAAATTTACAATAAATATGTAATTCTACTACTAGCATATATGTTATTACATATGCATTGTGTCAATTAGAAATATCAGAAGGGAAGGGAATGATAGTAGTTGAGACTGGGTACGTGACATAATAGGATCATGTCTCTTGCATTTTTGAATGCCAACTTGAACAATTTCTAAGAAGTAAATACTAATTCCTTCACAGAACTCCTACATCAGCTTTTCTTGACATAGCATGATGTCCAATCTGAAGAAGAAAATCAATCAATTTAGGTAGATATGGAATACCCAAAAGAAAAACCATGCTATGAAGCATAAATAGTATTATAATAATTGAAAGTACTTATCAAAAAATATTATAATAATTGAAAGAATATAAATAGGCAATAAAAAGTTGGATAATTAATTCTTAAAGGCAAGTCATCTAACAATCCTGGATTCAGAACATATTGAACTTCAAAATAACAAAATTCAAGGGAAGCACTACAAAACTCATAGATAATGATTCTTTTAATGAAAACTTTAATGACTCTTCAATGAAAACTTGTTAGCGTCATTTCAGTATACTCAATTCCTTATCTGAGCAGCAAACATTATTTTGGATATAAGATATATTCAGAGTCGTTCCTTATGTTTTGGGTGTAAACATGAGTGATTCTTAAGAACAAGTACACTAGTCCCATCTCATTCCATGTTTATAAATAAATGTATACATTTTAGTATGCAAACCAATTAATTCAGATGAGTATATTGTATGTAGTAGTTAAACTTAAAATAATGGTTTGACTTTGAAGCATAAATAATTAACCAAAAGAATATAAATATGCAATTAATTAAGAAGTAGAATTCTTTGCTTTGGATAAGCCACCAAAGAATCTTGGATTTAGCACATAGAACATAGTGAAGTCTTATGGAAGTGTTGGCGCGCAATGAAAAGCCTCAACGAGTACAAGAGCAGGCGTACAAATGATATGATAAGGGAACTCGAGTCTGCTGTATCTGAACTGAAGAAGGTGATGGAGGGTGAGGATTCAAATGAAATACCGACCATGGTTGATGCAGCGACTAGATAAACCATGATAATAGGACAACATTTGCAGTCATTTGGTTCGTACTTGATGCAGATTAGAGGAGGTCAAGAAAAGCACAAGATCCCATATTTGAAAAGGGATCGCAGATTAGGATTGATAATTATTGTTAGGTAAATGACCATATTTTAGCAAACAAGAGTCTTTAGGATTGAAAGCTACTAATCAGAACAGGTATTTAGTGAAGTTTATGCTTTAGTAGGATATGATGTTGATTATCTAGAACTCAGTCATAACAGAGAATTTTTTCAAGTGGAAGACTAATTTTTCTTTTCTTTTTAAATCTTAAGTTGAATAAGAGCATTAAAAGCCAAAACTATTTTGTAGAAATGATTAGTGAAAATATATATACATAAAAAAAATATAATCACGAGACGAGAGATGTCTAGAGTTCATAGTAATAATTTTTACCATGAAGTTTTAGAATACTGATTGAAAGTCTGCTAATTCAATTATTCTGCAAATATTCTCCAAGTTAGTTTTTAATATCAAACTGTTGAAGAAAGGGGTTATTGATGAGAATTGTAAGTTTTCAGTAGATTCATTTATCCTAAATGAAATATTATGAATATAATAGGTGATATTTTCTAATACTACTGAAATATCCTAGTCTAAAATAATCATACAAATCTACAAATCTGATCTTAAATTTTCGCATAAGAAATGAGGCAAACAAAATGTTGGAATGAGTAATTTCCCCCTCAAATGGAATGTAAAGTCATAGTAGAGGATTCTAGAAATTCTTGGATAGATGAATAGAGTTAGGTAAAGTTTTGGAAGTCATAGATAATTCTAGAAAAGTCTGTTTGTTCTATGTCAGTCAAATTTAGATGTTTCTAAAAATGATCTAAGACCTCTATAATTTCTCCTTAAATGAATTGTAAAAGAATAATAGAGGATTTTGTCCAAGAGGATTACCAGGTAAAGTTTTGGAAGTCAAGATAATTCTAGAAAAGTCTATTTGTATTTTGTCTGCTAATTTAGATGTTTCCAGAAATGATCTAAGGCCTCTATAAATACAGGCATCATGTAATGTTATTGATATAGGCAAAACGGTGAAGGAATTTTTTTTTTTTTTTGTGCGCAGCAGATTGTGTTGTTTTGTATTACATATTTCATATTGGTATGAGAGCTGCCATGTGTTTCTACAAGTGATACACACAACAACTTTGATACCAATATGAAAGATGTAAAATAGAACAACACAATGTGCTCCCATACAAAAAATATATATTATATTTCCTTCACTATTTTGCCCATATCAATAACATTACATGATGCCTCTATTTATAGAGGTCTTAGATCATTTCTAGAAACATCTAAATTAGGTGAAAAAATACAAATAGACTTTTCTAAAATTATCTCGACTTCCATAACTTTAACTAACCCTATTTGGTAATCCTCTTGGAATTTCTAGAATCCTCTATTATTCTTTTACAATTCATTTGAAGGGAAATTACACATTTCAACACCCCCCCTTAATTTCAACCTCAAATGTTATTACATACAAATTCCAAATCCTTTCTTTTGCCTAATGCCAAAATGCCATTTTTCGATAATCTTCATATCTACTAATGCCTTTGTTAATACATGCCTATCGCTTGCCTCATATGTCACAAATGCCGATAATCATTTTCCTCTTTGATGCCTTGCTCTAATCTACTTCCCGATGCTACTGTATTTATTCTTACTCTTGAACATTTGTACCTAAATAAACCTTTGAACATTCTCACAATTCTTTGCCAACTTGATCCTTAGCTCCATCCAAAATCCATTTTTGAGTACTTTTCCATACAAATATTTTTACACTCCCTATTCCAACACATCTTTTCACTATGACTCACTAAGCCACAAATATTATATGGATGACGATGCCTAGACTTGTCTTCCATGTGTCCTTTCCTATTACAATTTGAACATTGTATATATTTTTTACCTTGAACAAATTTTTTTGAACTCATGACATCATTTCTTTCATCTGCTGCATATCCTAGTCCTTCATATTTTTGTCTCACTATTGGTAGAATAGATTCTATGATTCCTTGTTCATTTTGTCCTAGTCCTTTACCTTTGTAATCCATTTTTTTCATGATATTCCAACCAACATTCTTATTATCAAAATTGGTAGTATTTGATGCCACATTTTCACACTCTTTCTTACATTTTTTATCACAAACAACTGCAATAGATTCATACTTTTCTAATGGTGAATTCAAGTGATTTGTACTACATGAAACATCATATACCAATTTTTTCTTCACATATGTATTTCTTTCAATAATTTATTGATTTAGTTTATCCCTTAACAAGTCATTCTCTTCTTTTAGTCTCTTCATTTTGTCCTCTAATTCTTCATTTCTTTTCTTAACATCATCAAACATCTTTAACTTTTCTTCTAATTTTTATTGGTCCTTTTGTCATCATCATATAGTTTTAACATTTCTTCTAATTTTTCACTTTTCTATTTAGCTTTGATAAATTCCTTTTCTAAATCTTGAATTTGACACAAATACTCATAATTTTGTTTTCCAACTTCGTTAAACCCTTTTATCAAATTTGAATTTGACTCTTTAACATTATCAATTCTTCTTCCAAACTATCTTTTTCCTTCTTTATTCTTTTTCTAGCTTTCCCCATTGAAACACAAGAATTTAACACACTTTGCTTTGTCTTTTAGAAAATTCTAAATATCTTTTTACTTCTAGAATTAAATCTTCATACAACTTAAAACAATCCCTTTAGACAACTAGACTTCTCACTTCTTATTAACACCTTTTTCTGATTATGATCTTCCTTTCTTTTAAAGGCAATAGGATAATTTCTCAAATACCATTAAATAATTATAAGAATGTGCACCATACCTTTTTTGCCAACTTTCCCTCTTTCCTACTTAACACTTCCTGTGTGGTCTTCTTCAAAACAATTATCTTTCTCATAACACAAACAATCCTCCTCCATTTTGTAGCACAACACACCTATCACAATCTGAAATTTTGTACAACCTTCTATCCAACCAGGCTCTAAAACTTGTAGAAAAACACAATAGCTCTGATACCAGTATGAAAGATGTAACATATAACAACACAATGTTCTACTACACAAAAGAAATAATTTATGTTTCCTTCACCGTTTTGCCCATATCAATAACATTACATGATGCCTCTATTTATAGAGGTCTTAGAGCATCATGTAATATAATTGATATGGACAAAAATTTTAATGAAATGTATTAGTGCCACAACAAATTGAGTATCTTTCAATTTTAGTTTATTTTGTCCATCCATCTTTCACAAAGTGTATCAGAGTTGCCATGGGTTTCTACAACTAGTATTAAAGATAATTTTAGATCTTGGTCCACCTTCTACAAATTGTATCGGAGCTAGGGCAAGAAAATCCTATCACCATTTGTGACAAATGAATTAGAGTCAAGTTAATTGGGAGCATCCTATCATTATCTTTTGACAAAAGTAACTAATCATTGGATAGCTAAAGAAGGAAGGAATTTGTTTGTCACCATTTGTGACAAGAAAGATAATTTTTTTTTGCATAGCAAGGTTATTTGGAGAACCCTATCACCATTTGTGACAAATGAAGCTATCAAGGGGTACCTAAAAGAAGACATGATTTTGATTAAGGTTATTAGTGAATCCTGCCACTGATATTTGTGATAGATGAGGGAAGATATTTTTGAAAATTAAAGACCGCAACCTTGGAAGACACTATTCATCAAGAAATTAACAGATATGAAGCATTTTGGCATTAGGAAAAAGAAAAGATTTGGATTCATATGCAACAACATTTGAGGTTGAAATTAGGGGGAGTGTTGAAATGAGTAATTTACCTCTCAAATGAAATGTAAATCATAGTAGAGGATTTTAGAAATTCCTAGATAGACGAATAGGGTTAGGTAAAGCTCTAGAAGTCATAGATAATTCTAGAAAAAATCTATTTTTTCTATGTCAATCAATTTAGATGTTTCCAAAAATGATCTAAGACCTCTATAAATAGATGCATCATGTAATCTAATTGATATGGACAAAATAGTCAATGAAATGTATTAGTGCCACAACACATTGAGTATCTTTCCATTTTAGTTTATTTTGTCCATCCGCCTTTCACAAGGTAAAATGGAGTTGTCATGATTTTCTACAATTGGTATAAGAGATAATTTAACCTTCATATCTATTAAAGATCATAGAAAGGTAAATATTTTAGAGTACAAGGATTAAAATCCTAGAGAGTTGAAGATTACAAAGTCAATGGCTGAAAATTGTTGGTAAGATTTGAGCTTATGTGAAGCTTTGTTAATATTTTTTGTTGAGAAGTTAAGATAGCAATGTAGATAAGGCTGAAAATGAATGGTTGTTTAAATTTATAGTTCTATGATGAGGAAAATGCATGACTTGATTTGTTTCAGATGAGTTACTATACTAGTTTGTAGAAAATGAATGAATGAATTTTCATGTGTTAATTGGTGAAAGGGGTAAATATTTATTTGTGACAAAAGCTTTGAAGAAGTTCATAAAGAAATCTTGAAAGGATATAATAATGGGTCTTTGAAAAAGGATAAAGTGTGTTTAATCTCTTTTATTTCAATGGGAAGAGCTGGTAGAGTTCAAAAAGAGAAGACAAACAAGTTAGAAGAAGAATTAGTAATGGTGAAGAAAAAAAATGCAAGATTATTGTGTGAAAAATATATTTTGCAAAAAGAATTGGAAAAAAGAAGAAATGAAATGGGAGAAGAAAAGTCTAAATTGTTAAATGAAATTAGTGTCCATATAGAAGCAATTGGAGAGCTAGAGGATAGGTTAAATTTTTTGGAAGAAGTACATAATTGGAAAGTCAAAGAAACATGTAAGCTTAGAGAGAAAAATAAAGAATTAGAAGAAAAGTTAAATTTGTTTGATGATGCTGAGAAAAAGAACAAAGTTTTAGAAGAAAATGTGAAGAAATTAGAAGAGGAAAATAGTATGTTAAAGAAGGAATTGTTTACTTTGAAACAAGAGAAAGAATGTTTGAATGTGAAACCATTTGTAAGTGATGTATCATGTGACACAAATGATTTGTGTGATTATGCAATTGAGAAATGTGATTTTGCTAAAGCTAAAAGTGTTTGTGATGAAAAGCGTAAGAAAGAAAATGATATGAAGTTTTTAGATTTTGTTTGTTATGATAATAATAGTGTTGGTTTGGAAATTATGAAAAGAATGGGTTCAAAGGTTTGGAAATTCTAAATATCATATTTTAGAAACATGTTAAAGATGTGTTGTTGTAGATTAGCATCTTGATGTTATGCTATGCTAATAAACTAATTGTTAATAAATTAATAGTTTGACATTTCCACAATGTTTTGATTGGTTCTCTTCCACTTTTTTCACAATTGATGATGTGACAAAATTTAAATAGGAAATAGATCTTACATATGGTATCAAAGCCAGGTTTAAACCTAGGCCCTTAGGCTACTATGCTAATTGTGCCTATGTTTGATAGGTGTTTGAATTATCACCATGGCCACAAGATCTAAATTGAAAAGTGGGTCCAATAGTGGTGCACAAGTGGAGGAACCTAATGAGAGGTTAGATCAAATAATGGCATTGTTGACCCAATAGGCGGTTTTGTTATAGCAACAAGGCCAAAGGATGGATAACCTAGAGCATGAGGTTCGAGGTAGACACACTATAGAAGAGGCAAGGAAGTGTGATGAAGATTAGTGCTTTGAAGCCCTATGTAAACAGGAAGAGGAATTGAGAAAGAAACATGAGGACAAGTAGTTGGCTGATGCTCTTAGGACATCTAAAATGGAGCCAAAGGTGGAAGCTAACCATCAAAGTGCTCTCCTTAATTCTAATAGGATTCAGATAGCAGCTGACTTGAGCAAAGATCTCAAGAAAGTGACTCCACCTATGTTTCATGGTAGAGCTTCTAGGGAAGATGTTGAGGCATGGATTACTAGCATGGAGAAGAACTTCCTAGTTTGGAACTATATAGGGAAGTTTAGGGTAGTTTGGGCCACCTATCAACTAATGGGTGAGGTAGCTACATGGTCAAAAAATGTCATGGCTGAAAAGAAGCTCCAGCATTGGGAGGTAACCTAGGAATAATTCTTGCAGCTTTTCTAAAAATGATGGTTACCTTAGTTGTACTATGACAAGAAAATAATAGACTTCTACAAATTAGTTCAAGGGAACATGAATTTTACATAGTATCATGAGTGCTTTTGTCATTTGGTGAAGTATGTTCCTCAGTATTAGCATGATGAGCTATTTCGAACTTAGACTTTGTATTGTGTAAGGCCCTTAAGTAGGAATAGAGGTTGAAGAATACTTCTTCATATAAATCCTTCAACCAAGACTATAAAAGGAAGTTCCAAGATAATAGGTCATATCAGGATAACAAGGGTTATCTGAATGATAGACCAAAGGGAAATGGAAAGAAGCAACAAAGTAGAAACTTGAAGGATAAATGACAAGAGAATTTCAACAAGAATAAGGAAAAATGTAATTACAACAAAAAGCAAAATCCTATAAATGGAAGTGGAAGGAATGGAAATAATTGAGGTGATCAAAATAGGAATGAGGATAGAAGAGGCCCTAGAGTAGGCTATTATGTATGTAGTGGTAAACATTTTGCTGCTAAGTTCCCACAACAAGACAATAAGGAGGACTTTGCTCTACAACACCACATTCATGCTACAATTGATCATAGAAAGGTAGATTATTAGGCCACTCCTATACAAATGACTAGTACACTTTTTGGTTACCCTATCTCTATCCTTATAGATACTAGAGCTACTGAATGTTTTGTAGATCCAATTGTAGCCAAGATACCTATTAGGGCTGGTTTTATGGATGAACCTTGGACTGTAGAGTATGGTAACAAGGTTGAACACAAGGTAAAGAAATACTTATTTTGTAGCGAGTTGGAACTCCCTAGCTTCCAAATAGAGTTCAACTTGTATGTATCGCCTTTGGGCTCATATGATGTCATCCTAGGCATCAACTAGTTAGTGAGCATAAGGCTTTGGTAGACTATCAGGATAAGGTTATTAAATTTCTTGATGACACAAGGTATTCAATGACACTAAATGGTGTCAAATGACCTTTGGAGTTGAGGAAAATTTCAGCAATGCAATTGAAGAAAGCTGAGAAGAAAGGATGTTAGTTATACATTGCCCATGTTAAGAGTCTAGAAGAGACTTCACCTCAATTGGAAGATCATCCTATTTTACACAAATTCAAAGATGTGTTTCCTAATGATATGCCTGACCTACCCCCTAAGAGGGAATTCAATTTCTCCATAGATCTTGTTCTTGGAGCAAAACCTCAATCAAAGGTTCCCTTTCATATGACTTCTACAAAAATGTATGAGTTGAATACTTAGCTATAGGAACTCTTGGATAAATCTTTCATTTTCCCTAGTGTATCACTATGGGAAGCTCCTATAATCTTCATCAAGAGGAAGGATGGTACCTTAAGCTTGTATATTGCTTACCACATGTTGAATAAGGTATCCATAAAGAATTGATATCCTCTTCCAAGGATTGATGAACTTTTTGATCAAATGAAGGGATCAACTATATTCTCAAAAATTGATTTGAGATCCAGATACCATTAGCTTTGGATTCAAAAGGAAGACATTTCTAAATAGCATTTAGAACAAAATATGGGCATTATGAGTTTGTAGTCTTAACTTTTGGACTAACAAACATACCTACTACTTTCATGAACCTGATGAACAGTGTTTTCAGAGATTATCTTGATAAATTCATGGAGATATTTATAGATGATATACTAATATACTCCAAGAATTTAGAATAGCACAAAGAAAATTTGTGCATACTATTACAACATCTAAGAGACAAGAAACTATATGGAAAAATCTCTAAGTGCTCCTTTTATCAAATAGAGATCCACTACTTGGGACACATTTTGTTAGCAAAAGGCATAGCAGTGAACTCCACAAAGATCAAAGCCATCTTGAATGGCCAACTCTGGAGAATGTAAGAAAAGTTAGGAGCTTTAAGGGTCTTGCTAGCTATTATCAAAAAAATTTTGAGAGATTTTCTCATATAGTAGCACCAATTACATCTCTTCAGTGCAAGGGTAAAAGATTTGAGTGGACAGAAGTGTGTGAGAAAGCTTTCCAATTACATAAGAAAAAGCTTACTATAGCTCCTATATTGATTATACCAGACCCAAAGGGACATTTTTTTGTCACCACAGATGCTTACAATGATGGGCTTGGGGGTGTATTGATGCAAGATGGTAAGGTTGTTGCCTACGAGTCTAGGAAACTCAAATCGCATGAAGTAAATTATGCTCCTTGTGATTTAGAGTTGGCTATGATAGTACATGCCTTGCAAATGTGGCAATATTACTTCTTGGGGAAGCCATTTGAGCTCAAAACTTATCATATGGGGTTGAGGTAAATTTTCACTCAACCTAACTTGAATGCTTGATGGAGACAGTGGCTCGAATTCCATAGTGAATATGATTTTAGTATTAAGTATATTAAAGAAAAAGAGAATAGAGTAGCTAATGCACTTAGTCATAGGAGACATATTGCTGCTATATCTACATCTTGAACTCCTATGAGAGAGTATATTCTTTAGTACCTTCCTAGAGATGCCCATTATGAATGGGTGAAGGCAGTCTTGGACATTGATTCTTCTGACTCATGGTTTCAAGATTTTTTTTTGATGAAGATGGTGTGCTTAAATACCAAAACAAGATTTATGTTCCCAACCATGAAGGGCTATAGAATTTCGTACTTGAGAAGATGCATTGCACTCCATTTTTAGGGAACATAGGGGTAAACAAAATTATGGCTGATTTGAGTCTTTTATACTTTTGGCCACAACTCAAATAAGATGTGACAAAATATGTGGCCCAATGTTTGGAATATTAGTGTGTCAAGGCTAAGCATGCCCATCTGGTAGGTCTTCTATACCTCCATGAGATTCCACAGTATAAATGGCAGGTTATCAGTATGGATTTTGTACAAGGTTTACCCATGACTTGATATAGGCATGATGTCATTTTGGTTGTGGTCAAAAAATTAACCAAAGTTTCCCACTTCATTCCCAGCAGTATGAAGGAAAGATCTTCAGTATTAGCAAGAAAGTTTGTTTAGGAATTTTTTGACTACATGGTATTCTAGAGACCATTATTTCTGACTGGGACACCTAAATGACTTCAAGGTTTTGGACAACCTTGAACTTTGTTCTAGGTACACACATGAATTTCAATACAAAATACCATCCTAAGACTAATGGACAGACAAAGAGGGTAAATTAGTTGCTTGAAGATTTGTTACACATGTACTACATGGATCAATAGTAAAAATGGGTGGAGTATCTTCCATTGGTAAAGTTTTCTTATAATAACTCCTACTATTCTTCCTTGGGTATGGCTCCATTTGAGGCTCTCTACAAATGGAAATGTCAAACTCCTATCAACTGGGATAGGGTTGAAGACAAGGTTATTGTGGGTCCTAAGATGCTAAGAGAAATGGAAGAGTGGGTGATTTTAATTTGTAGTGAATAGAAAGAGGTAGTAGATTAATAGAAGAGTTATGATGACAAGAAACACACCTTCCATCAGTTCCAAACTAGGGACAAAGTGTATCTAAGGGTTAGGCCACAAAAGAGTTCAATCTCATTCAACAAGAGTTCAAAGCTTGCCCTAAGATTTGTTAGTTCGTTCAAGCTCTTAGAAGTTTTCAACCCAATTGCTTATTGGCTTTCTCTACCAGCTACTTTGGCCCAAATTCATAATGTTTTTGATGTGTCTTTTCTTAAACCCTATCATTCTAAGATATCTCATGTTCTTGACTAGCATGCATTGCAGGTATAGGATCTAGGGGTGATGGTAGTTCAGCCCATGTGTATCATTGAGAAGCATACCCTTAGGGTATGAGATAGGGATCTACTTAAATATAAGGTCAAATGGGACCAATTTAATGTGGATAGTGCCACTTGGGAAGATGCAGAGGATTTACAAAAATCTTTTCCCCATCTTTTTGTATAGCTATTTTATTTTAGAATGGATAATAGTTTTGGTATGTGTATACTAAATTTTGTTCTGAAAGCTATCAGGATGATGCCTTTGCCTAGTGTGGAAGGATGTCACGTCTTGCCCTAGGATCATTTTCTTTTCTTGCTTATGTGACAGTTAGTCAAATTTTAACTTGGTCAAAGATGGTCTAATCGTAATTTCAGATAATGAAAGCTAACATCTTAGATTTACCAAAATGAAATGAATTATTTTAATATGGAAATGCATGATCTATTAGGTTATGATGATGATGTCATAATATGTGTTCTTATATGTTGTGAATTAATATCAATATGATTAATGCTAACATTTTATTTATTGATGATGATATAATTAGGATGTAATATATTGTTATGATGGATACTGACTTGTTTTTGGTTGTGAGTGTTTGATTGGATATAGGGATAATCATGATGAGAGTGTGGTTGAGGTAGAGAGGGCTAGCCTCTCAGAAGGGGATGTGTCAGATGGTGTGCTACCACACACACACGTCATGTAGAATCTCATGTGATTGTTTATATTTTTTGTCACATTCCTAAAGCTAACTTTGAAGTTTAGAATGAAATTTAGATAAATCATTGGATTGGTTTAATGGAAGATGTCTAGATTGATTTTTAATTTAAAACCACTAACAAATGAGTTTTTATGTTCGTTAAGATATAATTAAAAAGATCCTTTTTTGTATTAAATAGGGACTTAGAAGTATTTCATTTTTAAAAAAAATATGTACATAGATATATGTGTTCATTAAAAAATATGTTTACAAAAAACGTTAAAAAAAAAACTTGTTTTTGTTATACCAAAATGTTTATTTCTTAAAAATTTCTAAAACAACAAAAACAAAAAATTATCTATTGCAAGAGGAAAAATATTGTATAAGCAAAGGAACAAATTAGGTTAGTTATTTTGGGATTGTATTAAGGAAGGGTTTGGGAAAAATGTTGGATGGTAGACTGGAGAGAGCATTTTTTTTTGTTTTGTTTATCCTTAGCAAAAAATAGAGAACACATTAAATCTCAGTTTTCCTTATGTGGTACCTAAACTTGGGTAGCAGCAATGACAACTCAAGAAGAAAGGACTCGAACCACTGGGAAGAAAACACAGGTTGCTTTCTTCTTTCTTGTTTCTCTTTGTATATACTATTGAATGTGAATCTTGTTATTTGAAAGATGTCTTTGGAAATTTAATCTTGCTACTAGGATGTCAAATTCAAAATTAAACCCTTACTATTAGAATCTTGAAAATTTAATCTTCAAATTAAACCCTAGCTATTTTTAGCAAAATTGTGCCCTCTTTGTAACTTTAGTCCAGACTCATCTTAAGTCTAAATTCATTTTCCTACTATTGGAAATAAATCTTGCTATCTAGAAGTAATCTTGTTGTTTGGAATATAGCTTCTAGTTTTCTAATTTTATTTCTGAATGAACCTTGATTTTGATATGCTATTGTTTGGTAATCTTGTACCATGAAAATTGATGGTAGTTGAACTTGAGACTTTTTCAAACCATTTTATGTTGTTGATTGGAGTCGTGTAGGATGTGTTTTTCTCCTTTAAAAACCTTGCTCAGCTGTAGATTGCCAATCGAGGAATATTTAAATTGACATGGAGTTCCTGAATCAAAACCCTACCCAACCCAATTTGATTTCTTTGGAAATTTAATTCTATTCCTTTCAAATGCAATCAGCAGTTATTGTCATCTTTGCTATCTTTGTCAGTTTGTAATGGCTACTGAATGGTATGTAGCAAGTCCCTTCATGTGAAAGGACAGATAATCCCTATTTCATTTTGTGAAAATAGTTCTATGTGCTTGATGAGGATAGTATATGCATATGGTTGCTATAATTACTTTTATTAGAAAACACAATTCCATTTGGGGTCTATCTCTATAAAGATATCTGAGTGTTTGTAATGCAATATTAGTTGGTTACTTAGAATTTTGAGTGCTAATATCAATATATGTTGAAAACACTTAGTAAATTTATATGTTGAAAACACTTAGTTTTTATTATTATTGGAAATTCTTACCCTTTTCAAATGAGTGCAGACATTGAATCTTGGGTTTTATTACAATTTATCTCGACACATCTATGAAGTTAAAATGTAGACATTATAGAGTGACATAAGTGTATGTGCATTTTTGATAGAGCTAGACTATTCCCACTAACTGTTGATTATATTTCCAATACTTAACTTTTCCAATAGTAAAAATTTCTTAGATTATATTGGATATTTTAATAAAGACCCATTTTATTCTTCTATGCTGAAAAGAATAAACCTATGAGTGTTATATAGTGGCAATAGATTAATCACTTCAAGACCTAGACTAAAATTTTGTGGTAAAACAAATCTTCTATTTGAAATGAAAATATTGCTGAGTTTTAACTCTTCTTCTAGAATTACATAAAAACAACAATAATCTTTAACATCTTGTTGTAATTCAGTGTGTGTGGGCATGTATTTTCCTTCATTGCTGGGTGTAATGTAGAAATTATGGGAAAGATAGATGGATACTACACATTTAGTTTCTTCTATCTGCTAGTTTTGTAGAATAGATACATGTTGTTCTTATTTTTTCTACCATAAATTATGGCTTTGTAAAGTGCTTGGCCAAGCCATTTGATTTCCTAGATAATGCATATGTGTGTATGTCACTATGCCTATTTGGTTTTACTACATATGTGTAGATGTGTAGTTTTATTTTATTCCCTACTACATTTTGTGATTAGGCTACTAGGCACATGATTGCATGTAGTGTGTTTCACGGTCACACTAGATCTATCTGATCGATCTTGTTCTAGGAAGATAGGCTTCTCGTGCATATATTCACAAATTCAGACAAAGTTTATGGGACCAAGTTCTTGAAAACTATTTTTTGGATGTTAAACATTTAAGCAGATAATTTCTATTGCAAATTTAAATCCTCAAGAAATAGTAAGTTAAAATAAAATTATATTGTAGTGTCTACTACAATGGTACTTATTGAGCCCTTACTACATTTGTTCTTTGATGACAACCGTAGAAACATAGAAGGAGAAATGGTAGCAGGCTTTAATATTGGCCTATGTTTCCCCCAAAAAAAATAGAATTTATAAATAAGTATGATTTTAGAATTTTTCAAATACTTTTTCATTGAATTCAATAAATATTCCTTTAAATTGAATTCAATATATGATGTTTAAGGTTGGTAACTCTTAGAAAAGTGAGAGAGCTAATTATGTAGTGAAACTTATTCAAGATGTAAAACACATGACAAAAATAAGTGTTCAAGTAGAACAATTAACTAGCACTTGCACCTTTGATGGTGCAAGGGGTTATGTTGATAGTCTTATGTACTTTTGAGTATTTTCTTGAGTATGTTCTTTATGTAATATGTTTGATTTAGTTGTGTTGTTTTGATTTATTGTCACACTGAACATACAAATGTTTGTCTAAAGAACTTTCTAATATAGGCGGTCGTCCTTTTTCTTGCATATAATTGTATATGGATTTCTTTTCATTTTTTAGTATCTTTCAAAAGTGAAATCAGGCTTTAGATATAGCTGAAAAATGAGTCCTTATCTTTTAACTCCACTGAGTCATCGCAATTCCATGGTGGTCCATTGTATTTTTCAAAACAAAAAGCAACATGCATGGACATGTTTGGTGGTTTGGTACCTATTATGTAGACAATATTGTGATTTCACCAATCACTCCATTGATGAGTCTTGCTCATATCCAAATGTTTGTTGTAAGAATTACATTTCTTTTTAATATACACATCAACTCATTTCCCTTCCTGATGTCTATCTTATCTTACCCCTCTCTTTACCATTTACCTCTCATTATTTATATTTCATTTTCTCTATTTATCTTTTATCTTCTCTGTGTATCCATCTATAATATACTATTTATCACCTTACATATCTCTATCAAATTATATCTCTTCATTTGCCCACTCTCTTGTCTCCTCTTCCTATTTCTCTCCCTCTCATATCCCTCTTGTTTCCCTTTCCCTCCCTCATATTCTCACTCTCTCTTACTATTTCTCCCTCCCTCTAATCATCATTTTGTAAATGATTTGGATAACCTAGCCTTCTAAAATGCACTCAATATATCATCTTCATAAAACTTTCTCTTTCTAAGAGGCTTTATATCTGCATGTGACCTTGTTTTCTTTCTTGAATAAATATGTATCCTTAGTGTATTTTGTGTATCTCTAAACTTGGTTCACTAGTTCTTTGTAGTCATGAGAAATAATTGTAGCAAAGATCTTAGTTATATTTAGAAGACAAAGATCATCTAAGGGAGAATGATATACTATATTATTATAAAGGCATGCATTCGTAGATTCTAGGTAGTAACATGCATATAAAAAAAAATTCCCTCGTAATGAATGCCTAAAGACTCCAGAAGACTCCCTAGAAAGTTAATAATCCAATGAGTGACAATGATAATAGTATGATTAATGAAAATGTGTAAGAAAGTGAGCCTTGGGAACTCTTAGGTAATTCAAACAATAAAATAGTCAAATTTATATACAAGGTATCCAATATATTTTCTGTATTTGATTTTGTCCATCCTTTTAATGTTAATGTATAGAGAAACTATCTAAATAAATACCAGAAGTATGCAAAAGATAAAAATTCAAAAGGTAATATTTAAAAAAAAATGTTCTTAACACAATAGATAATTTATAAAACATATTAAATTAAAAAATATAAATCTCAACCAATTAATTTTAACACAAAAATAATAGTCACCTAAATTTTAATTATAAATCTTAATATTACAAAAATTAATTTCAATTTTAAAACTTCTAAATATAATAACAATATATATATAATAAAATAACATTAAAATAATTTAATATTAATTCAAATGAAATAATATGAAATAATCTTTAAAATATACAATAGGCAAGAGCTTACAACACAATAGTAAATTGTGAGTCTCTTATCAAAGAGCTCTTGGGTTCAAATCTACTCACTAAATGTAATCGTGTAAGGAAAAAAACTCACAACTGTCACCTAGAATTCAAATTAACAAATAATTATATATTTAATATTATAGTCTCAATCCTATGTTGAATACAATTTATATTGTTGGCTTCTATTCATTCCTCTATTTCCCAACAACTTGGCAATGGATGACTATCGTGCCTCAAACTATTATTTCCTATACAAAATGGATAGCCTAGATATTTGAAATTGTTATCTCATCATCTATATCTTTTATCTCCATCTCTCTCTATAATTATGTATCTCTCTGTTTTTATATCCATATCTCTCTCTAATTTTTACCCTCTCTCTATCTACCTCCATATCCTTTCTTTATATCTTTCTTATACACATATACACTTTTTCCTCTGCCTCAATCTCTATCTTATCATACCCATTTTTTTAAGTTTTAACTCTCACTATCTATATTTTATTTTCTCAATTTCTCTTTGATATTCTATATGTAACTATCTATATACTATCTATCACCTCAAATATCTTTATTATACTCAAATATCTTTATTATATCTCTTCATCCCCTGACCCCACTCTCTCCTCTTCATCTACCTCTCCCTCGTCCTTCCTACTGCTTTGCCCCCCCCTCTCTCTCTCTCCTCTCTAATTTTTAATCAGTGCAAAACTTTTTACCTCTCTATCTCTCTTTATATTATTCATCTTATTCATTCTCTTCAGCCTCTATCTCCTTATTCTCCCATATATCCATGTTCACCCAATATATAATATAATACTTCTATAAAATAAAATAAAAATAAACACTTATAAATCTGCTCTAGTTATCAAATGTATCAATATTTAATTTGTCAAAATATTTCATCTTATCCTCTTAAGAATTCTACATATATACTTTTAATATTTGATTTATCTAACCTTAAATTTTAATTCATCAATATTAAAATATACTAATGTTCTTAATTAGAATTGTTTTAATAAAAGTTAAGATCAAAATTAAATCTAACATTATTGTTACTAGGTACCTCTAAATTTGAATATTTTCAAATGTAATGCTCTCTATTAGATGGCTCTGAATTAGGTCTTATGAGTTTTGAATTAAGCATGTTACCACTCTAGAATTAATTATAACTATAATAAGTTAACATTTTCTATTCTCACTATTACTTTTTAAAAATTATAATATTATTACAATTTAAATAATGTTGTAGTTTTAAGATATTATGTTATATTATAGTTCAATATATTTACATTCATACTTGCCCAGGATCACTTGCTTAAACGACTGAATCGCCCACTGGATCAACAGACTGCTTAATCTGCTGTGTAAGGAACTGGGTCAAGGTAAACGAAAGGTGCCCCTAACTATAATTTTATGCGTTAGTTACTTACTTTGCTCTAGCTTCTGGCTTAGCTACCTATGTCTCTGCTTATGGATATACTACTGTAAGGTATGCTACTGGCCCATATATTTTAGGGCTGCTTATGGGTATTCTTTTCGATCTGTCAATGAAACTGCTACCCTCTGAACTATCTATAGTCGTGGCTGCTCTTGGTGGTTGATAAACTGGGTGGTGTCAACTAACTATGATTCTGTGGTGCTGGAATAAGCAGCTTTTAGCAAGCAGTCTGCATGTAGAGTGACGAACGTGCTAGTCGGAGCCCACCCAACTATTAAGCCCTCCTACCCCTGTGCATGCACAGGGGGGTGTCAGTTCTTCCCGAATGATATTAGAAGCGGAGGCACACCCACATGTCGATCAATAGGTCAGTTCACCATAGAGCCGGGCGGGAAGGAACAAAACGTTGAACTACATTTAGAAAAGAGATTAAGGATGCATTTCTAAGGATATAGGGTAAAATTTCATACTTGGCACAAGGGATGGACTAGTAGTTGGCCATAAGATTGTGAAGTTGAATAGTATAATCAATGGCATATTCAACATCAAAGTGGATTATCATTGCTATAGAGGAACAATTGTTGATTTGGTAGACCACTCTAGAAGATAGAAACTTTTGATGACTATATATGCAAAAAGACTCCAAACTTCATGTTTAGGGTCTTCCTAAGATTTGAGAATTTTTTTTTTGGTTTGAGCTATGAATTGGGCTTCTTAATTGTTGACATAGTAGAAGATATTCTTGTAATATTTGAACCTTGGTTTATGACTCTATTGGTAGAAATACCCACTTCACACCACAAGGTGTCCCCAAAATTTTGTGGTAGATTATTTTTACCTAACCTACAACTTGGACTTTTGAATTCTTGGAAAGTTTAAAAACTAAAGGAGAGTATGCATCAATGTTTACCTTTGTTGACCATTATAAAGCTAGAGAAACTTAAACATCTCCATACATTAATGTAACATATTACAAAGATCTTTACACAATTTTAGATTAGAGAAAATGGAAGGAGGGGAAATCTGTTATATCAAATTATATTAGTTTGTAGTTGGGTGAATCCAAAAACTTGATGAGTCTTAGGTATGTAGATAGTTGTATCCACAAACAATGGATAGTTTAATCTATAAACTATTTATTGATAGTTGAATATTTTTTATATAATGAAAACATTTTCTATAAGTTATGAGTAGTTTGGATTGATCCATTTACAGTTATGTCTACAGAAATATGTGAAATCGTACTTAGTGATTCTTGAATAGAAAAACTAATATATCATTTAAAAATTAACTAATCTCAAATTTTTAAATGTAAATTAACTTTTGGTAAATATATTATGATTTTAATCAAAATTTAAATATAAAAATAAAGCATAACCATAAAATTAATAATATGAACAACATATGACTTTATAAAAAAAACTTATGTTTCTAATCAATTAAAGATTAAAAAAATCTTACTATTTGTATATTTAATTGAATTTATCTTGAACATTCTATTATAATTGATTCCAAAATATCATTATAAATATTAATCATTTTCTAATATTCTGAAGTTTAGAAAAAAACATAAATTATTACTATAATTAGAAAATATTCAATTTAGAAGTTTAAAACCCCCAACTACACATTCCGATCAATAGAAACGCCCCCAACTACACATTTGCATTTCTAGGAAAATATTAATGTATTAAAAGCAAACTGGCATAAAACTCATAATCTAAAATCTTTAGTGTAAGAATATAATTATACCATATTTTCACGCTAGGCGCGGATCTCGCAACCTATCGCAAGAAAACCCAAAAGAAGACAAATGGGTGGTAGTTAAAATGAGAACTCAGCAAACTCTGAATAGTTTTTTTCTGTTCAATATTCTGATGATAAAATGTAAATATTGCAAAAGCACTATCCGCGTAGTGATCACCATGAATTTAGAAGAGCAAACAAATCATAAAATTCATTTAACTCAAAATTTACGGCACACTGGAGAATGTTAATGAACCTGAAATATAATATTTATACGCATTCTGTGACTCTGATTATATTTATCAGGACGCACATGCAGCTTATGTGACCGTGATCACATTCTTCGCTAACTTTTTTTTGAGTAGATGTTAAATGGAATGTTAATGAACTATCTTTATCAGTAAGCACACGCAGCTAATGTGAACATAAATGGCTTTCCAAGTTCATTATTTTGTATATGGATAAAGTTTATATATAGAGAGAGAAAACCAAGAGATATCAAGAGTTCAATTTTAATTTTTTAATTTTTTTTATAAAGCTAGTAGCATCAACATATATAAATGGTTCAATTTAGTTAATAAAATATTCAATTTTGTTTATCCTCTCTTTCTTAGATGAATGTACTTAAATATCACACATTAAGCAAAACATTAAGTTTAGAAAAAAAATGTCAACTTTTACTATTAACACTTTTAGCCTAGCAATCAAGACTTAGTATGTGATGTTTAAGCCTTCTCCTCTTAGACACACACATGTACCTCTTGCAATTATTCTCTCTATCTCTATCTCTATCTCTCTATTTATTGCATTCCCTAATTATTTTCTTTACCTAAAATCTCTCTTTCTCCCCTTTTTCTCTCTACCTTGTCTTTCTTTATCTCATTCTAATCACATCTCCACCTTAATTAACACACACACACACACACACACTCTCTTCTCTTACTGTATATCACTTTGCACATCTCTTTGCCATAAATAAATATTCTCTCTCCCCCCTCCCAAATGTCTCCATCTATTCCACCTCTCTCTCTCTCTCTCTCTCTCTCTCTCTCTCTCGCCCCCTAATTACTCTATTTCTATCTCTAGCTCATCTCTTTACTTATTTCCATCCAATCATCACTTCACTATAGTTTGTGTATCCCATCTTTCCATGTCACCCCTTCTCTCTCTATCATCTCTCCACCCTATTATATCTATCCTTGTCCCTTTCTCCCCATCTCAAAATCTCTTCCTCCTAATGACCATATTTTTGTTCCCCTCTCTCTCTCTCTCTCTCTCTCCCCCTCCTCTACATATACACATATCAATATCTTTTCTTGTTTTAATCCCTAATTATTGTCATCCTAAAACTCTATTTCATCTCTCTCCCTATAGCCTCTCCCTCTTACTCCCTTCTTCCCCTGCTCTTACCATATATTTAAATTAATTACCATATATCTCTCTCCCACTAATAATTGACCTTCAGTCTATAGTAATTATTGTTTCTCTCTACATCATCTCTTAGCTTCTCCCCCTCCAGCTATCACTTTCCTATAATCATAATCTCTCTCTATCCTTCTCTTTTTATTTCTCACTAATTACACTTTTTCATTCTCTCCCTCCCTTTGCCAACCATATGATCCCCCTAATCTCCCTCTTCCCTCTATTCAGAATTCTAGTTATCCTCCTTTATCTATATCAATAACTCAAGTCATTTATTATCTTCCCTTTCTTCAACTCTCTCACATGCCTCTCTTCTAATTTAACCTTCCTCACTCTACTATGTTTTGAATTATATTGAATTTACTAAAACAGATGGATAATCAAAACCAATCATATATTTTGAAAGAAAAAATAAAAATAAAAATTCTTTCATTGTTTTTAGGAACTCT
The DNA here is from genome assembly GCA_028749045.1 of Cupressus sempervirens. Taxonomy (NCBI): domain Eukaryota; kingdom Viridiplantae; phylum Streptophyta; class Pinopsida; order Cupressales; family Cupressaceae; genus Cupressus; species Cupressus sempervirens. The sequence goes on along the minus strand of CM053793.1, from coordinate 50,648,712 downwards.
ACACATTTTACGAAAACAATCATTCAGGTTGACTTGGAAAGATCAAGCAACGTCTTTACAAAAGAAAGATTGGTTATTGCGAAGTAATTGGAGTTCTTGTGTGACAGCGCTCCCGTAATTTTTTCAATTGGTTCTATCTATTTATGCAGACTATCTAGAAATGTTAAATTGTTTGGGCCGTATTAACCATATTTCAGTCGTTTAATGGAATCAAAATCAAAATAAGTTGAATATAATTGTACATACTGAATAGACAGTGGAAAAGAGCATTGAATAATAGTGGGTAAGAGCATTGGATTTAGAAGAAAAGTTGTGAGCTAAAATGGTTTATATTGTCTTCTTCCATAGAAATTATAATTATCATTCCTTTTAAATCCTGCAGTAACCATCCTGTGGAATTTGCACCATTAAAACTGAATAACGACTTAGAAACTAAAATCGTAGACGTCTTTCTTTCACCTAAATCAACACTGCTTAAGGTTGATTGTCTTCCTGCAACCCCTACACAACTAAGGTAACATTGTAAGGGTACCAAGACTTCACACAACTAGAATCTCAATGATGAGCTCTGAATTAGCTAGCTCTGCTCCAAAAAGTACAAGACAGTAATTTAAAATGTATGATAAAGAGCCTATCACCCAATTTTATTATTTAAAAAGTGAAAAATGACATAAAAATAAAAGATGTATATCAATTAAGAAAAATATCTATAAAACTAAAAAGTGCCACATAGTGCATGTTGAAAATTTAATTATAAAAATATAGTGTAAAAATAAAATTGATTATATACAATGACAATGTAAAAAGTAAAAAGTAATCATTAACTTTGTATTAATACTATGAATTGAGACGTAATTTTATAATAGTACATCAAAATATTATTTATAAAGAATATATATGAAAGAAAATAATTTCAATAAGTTTTCATAACATTATGGAAATTTGAATGTGGTAGTGGATGCCAATGATTGACTTAAAAATAATTTTAAAAATTAATTGGTTAAAATGAGTTTGGTTAATAACTAGTTAAAAAAACTATTACAATAGCATATTCCTATCGGAATAATTGATAAGAAAAAATTCAATTTAAATTAACATTTCATATTATAATTAATTAATTAATTTTTTCTTTGAAGTATTAGATAGCAACAAAAAGAGATGGGGGCTGACCCCAAGTAACAAAAAGGCTAAAGAATCAACCGAAGGCAACCTCCTAGTTATCTAACCTATGTCATCTTTATACTTCAAAAAATAGAATATGTCCATAGCATAATTGACTATAATATCAATCCTTAGTCTAATGTGCATAGCAGACTATAAAATAAACCTATAGCTTCTAAAAAAACACTACTATTAATCAACATAAACATAAAATCTAAACCCCTAGGGGTACCAAGTTCAAAGTATTGAGCATATACAAAAACTCAAAGAAAAAGAAACTAGAACCAAGGCTAGCTGCCCTCTTCCTGCCCTTGTTTGTCCTCCTTCTTTTCCTTAAGAACATGCTTGTCCACATCCTCCTATTCCACCTTGATCAGCTAGTCGTTCGCTAGGAATCCATAGATGGAATCAGTGGTCTCAGTAGCTTTTCCCAGGTCCTTCTCGTCCATGGTAACCTATAAGAAATATAAAGTTGTGGTTGTAAAGTGCATGGCCTTGGTGGAGAACTCTTCCAAAGTATCAAATCTATACAATATCCAAGTTTGATTGTCAGCTAGAGCCTTCATAGGTTGCTTGAGCCTTTCTAGTTTTGCCTTGCTATGACTATGCTTCCCTTTCTTCCCAATGTCTTTATTGGTTTCTTTCCTAGGGTAAGTGATATCCTCCCCCCACTCCTAGCTAGGGTAGCCTCAGAGGTGTCAGAGATGTGGGTAGGGCTAAGGCAAATGTGGGCAGGCTTGTTATCTTGAGGTACTCTCTTCTGTCTCATAGGTTCGACATCATTGTCGAAAGAATTAGAGGTGGAATCTTTCTTGTGGGGGACTTGAATTTTTCTAACTAGAGACATTTACTAGTTCTCTTGGTGCTCTATGAACCCTTCCTAGTATTTTTATCTAACTCTATGCAGCTAATTTTGACCTCACGGTCAATTTTGACTTTTGGGAAACGAGTTTTCTTAAACTTCTTGTGGCTAGGGCCAGGGCCTGGGTCCAACAAGACTTGACGGGTGATTGAGGCCCGAGGGTTAAACAAAAGATGCATGTTTTGGGCTAGGTGATGGGTATACATTTTATTCATAAGCCCTTAGTGGATCAGGTAGAAAGTTTTACCCTCCTCATCTTTCCTTCTTACCTTAATAATACAATCTTCTAGTGAAAGAAATAATATATATGGGAAGGAAATGTGGTCAATATTCTTGAAGTGATTCAAAATAGGGAAGTGGCAATAATAGATTACCTAAAAGTGGTCCTCTAGGGTGATATACTGCATGATTGCATAATAGATGGCATCCCAAGGCTTAGTAAGGGCTTCCCATGAAAACCCTCTGTGCATACATTTTGGTCCTCCTTGAGTTTGAAAAAATTCCCCATACTAGCTTCATCATTGACCTTAGTTTGTCTCCTTCATTTCTTTTCTTCCATAGAAAAATATTTGACCTTCTCTATGGTTCCCTTAGAGATTTCAAATTCCATTCTATCCTTCTAAGTCTGAGAGAACTACATTGAGATAATCTCATTGTGCTTCCCCATATCCTCCATATATGGAAAGAGGTTGCCTTCCTACAAGTACACCATTGCTACCTCACTACTACAGATAACTTCCTCCATGCCCATTGGTTCAGTGCAAGAACTAACACCCATGCTTTCAACAAGTTTGACCACCAATTCTTTTGATGACATAGCCTTGTTGTAGGTATGGTAGTTACCAAATATAAAATGAAAAACCTCAATGATATAAATGAATAGGCTTTTCATACTCATCATAACACTGCAAAGTTTCCTGAGAAACAAAAATCCATCCTCCATAGCACATGTGAGAAATCTCTTTCCATCTAGGAATGACTGACACTAGCTATGATATGTGCAAGAATTCAACAACTTGTCATTTTGATTATTATTTCGTTCTCTATATCTTACTAAATCTCCCCTATGTATCTTTTTTTGGTAGTAATCGATACTCATAGAAGTTGAAACATTAATAACTATCATCATATAATCTTCCCAAACAAGCCCTTTATGAATCACCTTTTTGGCATGCCCATGTAGAAAAAAAGGAAACTTGCCATCTCCTATGGCATTATTGAAAGTACACCCCCTTTCCATCACCACTTGCATTGATGATGGCAATAATTTTATGTCCTCCCATTCCACTAATCTCATGACACCATGGCCAAATTTAGCTAGCTCATCTGCCACACCATTCCCTTCCTAATATATGTGTGCCACATGGATCTCATGGTACTCTTCTATCAACCTTTGGATTTCATTGATTATGATGTGATTGACTAGTTTCTTTGCCCTCACCCTTAGAAACCTTAATGATAAACATGGAGTCCCCCTTAATGGATAGCTTATTGATTCCCTGGGCTATCGCAATTCTTAATCCTCACAAGAGCACCAAGGTTTCAACTTCATTTTTAGAGCCTCCTTCACAATTTCTAGAATAGGTAGCCACCATATTTCCCATGCTATTATAGAGGACACATCCTGCTACAATGCTCCCCATCATGGCCAAGACATCAAAGTTTAGTTTAAATCAAGAGAGGGGTTGGGTGCCACACCATCTTCTTCCTACCCAAGAGTTTAGAATTATCAAATTGTTCCATAATTGGGTCAACATTCCATGTGGAGGCTCATTTCATATCTACACCACTTGGGGGGTTTTAGTGTGTGTGTTGGGGGGGGGGGGGGGGGGGGGGGGGGGGGGGGTGTGCGTGGGGGCGCATCTTACGCCATATCTTCCTACATTCTTTTATAAGCTTGATGATCTATTGGGCCACCTCCAAACTAGAAGTGTCATGTTGCCTGGAGTTCCTATTGTTCCTTTCCTTCTAGATATGCCAAGTGACATAGGGGGGATAATTGACGACAAGTATTTGAGAAATGCATGAGAAACTAGACCATTCGAATGAATAAATTGCTTCAATTCACTCTCCATACACCACTCAACCTCCCATAGAGCAAGAGATTTTTGCCACACAACTGTGGAAAAAGGATAATGGATAAGAAGGTGTGGAATAGACTCAGCGTCTTGGAGACATAAAATATAGTAGTTAGTGAGTTGACACCCTCTACACTGGGGATTATCAAATAGTGAGGATCACCCCATGCAAACCTGTCCACCAAAATATGTTTATGTTTGGTAGGATCCAAGGGTGCCAAGCTCTTTTCCAATCATCTTGGGCCACCTCCCCCCCCTCACCTTATAGAACAAAGGTAAGTAGACTGAACTATAAACTCCCCAAATGGTGTGAGTTTCCACACCAAGGAGTCCTCAACCAGATCAAGGGTGATCCTATAGGTATGAATAAGGTTCTATAGCTCCTTGGAAAGCCTCGCTTCCATAGGCTAGAGGCTCTAGAAAGTAACCCATTATCTATTGGGAGTGATTAAATTTCAAATTTGAGGGCCAAACAATCTATTACACTTTACACATAATAGTAAGAACTTAGTGTGCATGAGTGGGTTATCCAAATTCCCTTAATCCTCCTAGAAGTCAGTGGAATTACCATTCCCCATAATCCAATGACAACTATTTTTATGGGACCTTTTAGTTTTAACCACATTGTTCAAGATCTTGGAGCCCAAGGGGAGATCTTGTGCCCAAGCAAATTATTAGGGAGACAATCCTCCAAGATACTTAGCTTTGAAAATGTTACACCAACTATCCTGGGAGCTCACCAAATTCCAACCAATTTTGGTTAACAGGGCCTTATTCAAGTTTCTTGTTCCTCTTAAATTGAGACCTCCAAAAGATTTTGGTTGACAAACTTTCTCCTAGCTAACCAAATTCATTCTTGACTTCTCTTTAGTACTGGACCAAAAGAAGTTCTACTGGATTTTATAAATAATGTCTCTAAACCTACCCAAAATTTTGAAAATAGAGAGGAAATATAGTAGGATGCCTAGTAGGGTGGCTGAGAGCAGTTGGAGTTTCCCAGTATTACTCATGATTTTTCATTTCCAGCTTGCTAGCCTTTTTTGGAATTGTTCAACTAGACCATTCCAAAACTGATTAGGGACTTACTTTATTATAAGTGGTAGGCCTAGATAAGTATTAGGGATAGATGCCTCTTAGAAACCAAGAATATCTATAATGTTTTCTCTTGAAATGGTAATGGTATTAAAGAAAAAGACTTTGATTTTTTGGTAATTTATGCATTGACCAGATATCAGTGCATACTAATTCAGGGTGTCTTTTCATTCTCTAGCTTCAGGGATGGAGGAGATCCTAAATAAGAAGGTATCATCCAAAAACTATTGTATGATTTGTGGGGGCCATTGAGAGGTAGGTTTAATACCCTTAATTCTATTAGAGTTACTCAAAGAAACTAAATTTCTCTTAACACTTCCGTGACAATAATAAAAGGATAGGTAGATAAGTGGTCGCCTTGGTGAAGACCTTGGGAGGAAGAAAAGAAATTTCCAGGGGCTCCATAACATCATTAATTATAATACTATTAACCTTCTAATTAAAGCCAAGTTTGGCTAGAATAGAAAAGAGGAATTCATGCCTGACCTTATGATAAGCTTTAGAGATATCCAGTTTAAGTGTCATACTTGGTTTCTTAGACCTTTCCATAGAGCATATTACCTAATAAGTGGTTATAACTACATCAAGAATCTACCTCCTAGGCATGACACCATTCTAAAAGTGGCCAATGAATTTTTCTAGGAGGGGTTTGATGTGATTCACCATAACCTTAGCAAGCACCTTATAAATAGTGTTACAGAGGTTGATGGGTCTAAAATTTTCTAATATTTGAGGATCCTTTGTCTTAGGAATGAGAAAAATGAAGGTCTAGTTAAGTTCCTTCAAGATCTATCTCATCTCAACAAAGTCATGAGCAACATGGATAATGTCATACTTGAAAATGTCCTAGAATTCCTAAAAGAAAGTAGGAGGGGACCCATCAAAACAAGGAGCTTTATATTGGTCCATACTGAAACCAACCATTTTGACTTCATCTTCTTTAACCTTACATGCCATCTTCTCATTCATATGATCATTTATCACTAGTTAAAACAACCTTAGGATATCTCTTTGGATGTTGCTATTAACCTGTGCTATCAGGGGGTTGTACATTTCCTAGAAATAGTAATTGACTTTATCCTCTATCTATTCTGTTTCAGTGACCTTGTGGTCAATATCATCCATCACGTTAATTTTTGGTCACTGATTAGGAAAGTACTATACATACTTCATAAATACTTTGGGGCTAAATTTTTTTTGGGCCTTATTTTATCAAGATTTTGGGTTGACATGTAATTATTAATTATAACCCTAAAGTAGTTTAATACTTGTATAAAAAGGGCTTAGGTTTAGGGACTATTTTATAAGGTAATCCAAAATTGGTTCTTGTGGCAGTATTGAGCTGTAAGGGATTACAAATTGCATTCAGGTTTTAATCACTAGATTGTAATAATATTGGACATGCTTTTTGGTGGACATCACCTAGGGATTGCATGAACCATGTTAAATCTTGATGTCTTGTGTTCTTTTGTATGTGATCTATTATTTTGTGATATTATTTATATTTGTATGTAATTGTCATTTCTGTCTATGGTTTAATCCTAACAAGTGGTATTAGTGCGAAGTTTTTTTATAGCTATCCTCTACAAGAAAGTCTCATAGTTGACTTGGAGTCTCATGGTTGAGTGGGAACAATGGAAAATGAGGCTAACCTAAGGGTTGATAGATTTAATGGGTAGAGCTTCCAGTTATGAAAGTTGTAAATGAAGACTATCTTTATCAGAAGGATTTATGGAAGCTATTAGAAGGAAAAGCTAAGAATCAGGGATCTATGTCAAATGAGGAATGGGATCTTTTGGACATAAAGGAAGTTGGTAGCATTTGGTTATGATTGGCACCATTAGTGGCATTTAATATTACTAAAGCAAAGACAACATAAGATATGATGAAAACCCTAGCGATATTATATGAAAAGCTCTCTACTTCAAACAATGCATTTCTCATGAAGCATTTATTTAATATGAAAATGGAAAAGGATGGATTTGTTGCAGATTATTTAAATGAGTTTAATACTATTACTAGTCAATTATCTTTTGCAGGTATCAATTTTGATGAAGAAATTAGGACTCTCTTGATTTTTTGTCCTTTTCTTGAAAGCTAGAATGGCTTGGAAATGGTTGTGGGTAATTTTGTTCCTAGATCTAGTACCCTAAAATATGATGATGTGATCAATATTATTTTGAGTGATAAAAATCATAGGAAATCTTCATGCAAATCTAAATTTGGAAGTGTTTTGAATGAACAAAGTTGAGGTCGAATAACTGAGAGAGGAAATAATTTTACAAATTGTAAGAAATCAAGACAAAAATCAAAGGGGAGGAGGTCTTAATTGACATGACTGAATGACTATTGGTACTATGGGAAACCATGGCATAAAAAGAAAGACTATTGGAATCAAGAGAAAAATGAAGATAGACCAGATGGAGATGAAGAAGCAACTATAGTAACAAATCTAAAGAGGATCCTTTGCTTCTATCTTTAGAAAGTGTTGATGATTCATGGGTTTTAGATTCTGGTGCTTCATTTTATGCTACACCTTATAGAGGTTATTTCATTGATTATGTCCAAGGGGATTTTGGGCTTGCTTATTTGGGAAACAATGAACATTTTTAGATTGTTGGAAGGGGAAAAGTTAAGATTAAGTTGTAGAATTAGAATAATTGGCTACTAAATGAGGTAAGACGTGTTCTGAGGCTGAGTAGGAATTTAATTTCTATAGGGAAACTTGGTGATGAGGGTTGTGTAGTTACTTTTAATGATAAAAATTGGAAGGTTTCAAAAGGTTCCCTTGTAGTAGAAAAAGGTGTGAAAGTAGGCACCTTATATATTTGTACAGGTCATATTGTTCCTTCTACTTTAATCGTTAAGAAAAAAATGAATATTCATGAACAATTGTTGTAGTCGAGCTAGGAGATCAAATAGCTGTTGTAAATTTTCATACAACACTATGGCATAAAAAACTTGGACACATAAGTGAGAAAGGTATGAAAATACTTCATTCAAAGAAAGTTTTACTAGGTCTGAAATGTGTTAATATGGATTTCTATGAAAGTTGTGTGTATGGAAAAAAAAAGAGAGTGAGTTTTGTGAAGATTGGGAAGGAAAATAAAAAGGAGAAATTAGAGCTTGTGCATAAAAATCTATGGGGATTGGCCCAGGTATCTTCCCTTGGTGGCTGCCATTATTATGTTACATTTATTGATGATGTAACTAGAAAAGTATGAGCTGATTTCCTTAGACTAAAATTTGATGTATTTAAAACTTTTAAGAAATGGAAATGCTTGGTTGAAAATGAGACTAGTAAGAAATTAAAATATCTCGAATCTAATAATGGTGGTGAGTAGTGCAGTTATGAATTTGAAGATTATTGCTCCACTAATGGTATTTATAGATAGAAAATTGTTCCAAGGACTCAATAGGAAAATGTAGTGGCTAAATGCATGAACATGATAATAATGGAGTGTGAAAGGAGCAGGAGGTTGCATGTTGGGTTGCCCTTACCCATGTGGACTGAGACTATCAATACTACTATATATTTGATTAATAGAGGTCTGTCTACTCCTTTGGGTTGTGGTATTCTAGAGGAAGCATGGACTGGTAAGAAGGTGAGTTATTCTTTTCTCAAGACCTTTAGTTGTGAAGCTTTTGTTCATATAGATTCTAAAAATAGAACCAAGCTAGAATCTATGTCAAAGAAATGTGTATTTGTTGGATATGGAATTAATGAATTTGGTTATAGGCTTTGGAATTTTGAAAATAATAAAATTGTAAGAAGCAAGGATGTCATATTCAATGAGAAAGTGTTGTACAAAGATATATTGCAGCAACATAATAAGAAAGAAGATGATTATGTAGTGCTAGATGATACTCCAAAAGATTATGTTCTGACTATTCCTCATGATGTGCAACAACCACAACAAAAAATAACACATACACCAATGAATGTTAGATGGTCAACAAGGAAAATTAGACCTCTAGAAAGATTTTTATCCCTCTTTGTATTCAATTTTACTTACTGATGCTGGTGAACCTAAATGTTATGATGAAGTTGTGCACATGGATACTAAGATTCAGTGCGAGTCTGCAATGAAAGAAAAAATAGACACTTTTTTGAAGAATAAGACATGGGATTTATGCAAGTTGCCTACAAGTGAAAGTTCTTTACAAAATAAGTTGGTTTATAGGTTGAAAGAAGAGGGGAGGTAAGAAGATATTTAAAGCTAGGTTAGTTGTCAAAGTATTTGCACAGATAAAGGAATTTTTTTCGATGAGATATTTTCTCCTATTGTTAAGATGACTTATATTTGTATTGTTTTAAGTCTTGTGGCTATTGAAGATTTGTATTTAGAGAAACTTGATGTTAAAAAAACCTTCCTTCATTTTTATTTGTATGAAGAGATATATATGGCTCAGCCATAGGGTTTTGAGGTCAAAGGTAAGGAGAACTTAGTGTGAAAATTGAACAAAAGTTTATATGGCTTGATGCAAGAACCTCACGAATGGTATCTAAAATTTGATAGTTTTATGCATGAGCATGGATATAATAGGTGTCATTCAAATCATTGTGTTTATTTTAAGAGGTTGGATGATGATAGCTACATTATTTTATGTTTATATGTTGATGATATGCTTGCGGCTGGGTCTAACATGGATCATATTAAGGGGTTGAAATGCTAGTTAGTACATGCATTTTCTATGAAGGATTTGGGGTTAGAAAAAAAAAATCCTTGGTATGAAGATTTTTAGAGATATGTAGAACAGAAAATTGATGCTATCTCAGGTTGATTATGTTGAGAAGGTGTTGCAATGTTTATCTATGGAGAATTCTAAAGTTGTTAGCACAACTTTACCTAGTCATTTGAAGTTGACTAAGTAGATGTGTCCCAAGACACAAGAAGAGGAGGATAAGATGTCTAAGGTAGCCTATGCTTCAGCTATAGGAAGCTTGATATATGCTATGGTATGTACTAGGGCAGATATTGCACATGTAGTGGGAGTCATTAGTGGGTATATGAGTCATCCAAGAATTGAGCATTGGAATGCAGTCAAATGAATTATCAGATATCTAAGAGGAACATCCAAAAAGTGTTTACAATTTGGGGGCTCTACTACTAATTTACAAGGCTATTTTGAGTCAAATTTGGTAGGGAATAGTGATACCATGTGGAGTACTACAGGTTATATCTTTACTGTTGGTGGGGCATCCTTGAGCTAAGTTTCTAGGTTATAGAAGGTTAATGCTTTATCCACTACAGAGGCAGAGTATGTAGCTACTACAGAAGTTTCCCAAAAGATGATATGGATTTAGTTCTTCTTGAAAGAATTGGGACACCCTTAGAAGGATAATTATTTGTTTATAGATAGTCAGAGTGCCATTCATGTTGTGAAGAATTCAGCTCTACATTCCAAGACAAAAAACATACAATTGTTGTACCATTTCATTTGGTTAGTTTTGGAGGATGGACAATTAGAGTTGGACAAGCTACATATAGACAAAAATCTAGTAGATATTGTTAGTCTCAAAATGGTTTTTACACTTGAGTGCCAACATACTTAAACACCTTCTACATTGGAGCTGAGTACACCATGTATGCCAAGCCACAACATGAGCCAAGTCAGGAAAGACTTCAAGTGTCAAGCAGCCTTTAGGTGCTAAGTGAAGATTAGGTGCCAAGTGAAGATCAAGTGCCGAATGACTTTAGGTGCCGAGCATGATACAAGTGCCAAGTCATAGACAATGTCGAACAATATAGAAATACAATAGGAGCTGAGTAAGCCAATTTAATATAAGTGTCGAGCATCAGGAATCAGTAAGTGTTGAGCAACACAGAATGCACATATGAGTTTGTAACTTTACAAATGTAGATGTAAACTATTTTCATGGCCAACATATGATGAATCTCAAAGGATTAAAAGGATAAGAACAAATCTTTTATTTTTTCTGTGCAATCTACATGCAACCAATAAGAAAAATGGAGAAGTCATGCAACCAACAGTAAATGTGCAAGGAATGAGCAGGAAATAGAGATTTAATATGGAACATAGATCCATACCTAACCCTAATTCTTCGAATGTCTTTATAAGGAAGATTAAATCTCATTATATATGAATATGGATGAGGGTGTGTAAGGAAAACTATTTTTTAGAGTGAAGAGTATCAGATCATAGAGGATCAAGATCAGAGAAAGTAGATCAAGTGCCTGTATTCAACAATTGAAGGATTGTAAGCCATCAAGTTTATTATACCTAATACTCTCTAGCAATTGTATTAGAAAGAAAACCCTATGGTGATAGGTTAGCTTAACAGCTATTTTGTAGATCCTTTAAATAGGTGATTAAATCCTTTAATAGGGTAACACTTCTTGTAAAGTGCTTGTAAATCCTCTAACAAGGTCACATTTAAAAGTGTGTTGTAGCCTTTAACAGGGCAAACCATCAGAAGTGGTTAAACATTATTGCTGCAGTAATTTTTGTAGGTATCATTCCCACCCCAGTTTTACCTTCTTATTTTTGGAGGGTTTCTGGGTTACCAAAATCTCAAGTGTTATATGGTGATGTGTTTCTCATAATTGTTTGATATGTTTAAATACATGAAATCTACTTTCGGTTAAAAAGTTTTAATGGTCAAAGTACAATACTTTTGATTCAGCCCCCCCCCCTTATAAGCATTATTCCTATTTGAATATTCCAACAATTGGTATCAGAGCTGCAAGGTTCTCACAAGAAGAAGTCTAACAACTTGGAGAAAAAGGTCTAAATATGGAAGTCTTCAAACTTGGAAAGATTATTGACAATCAAGTGACTGATGTGCAATTGGCTCTACACAAAGTAGAGGAAGCAAGGGAGGAACTGAGAAAATACTTGAAAAGAAGAAAGGTTATAGCCATAGCTGAAAATGATATAAACTACAAGGAGATAGATACCACAAAACTATTTGCCAATGGAGACACTAAAGAGTTTGATGCAGCAATAGCAGAACTATTGGAGAAAAACAAAATTCAAACAGATGAGATAAGATCTCTCAAGATGGAACATGAATCAGGGGCCATAATGTTATGTGAAATCACTGAACAAAAGAAAAGAGTAGTTGAGGATAGAGTCATGATGGAAGATGATAAAAGAAATCTTGCAAATAGACTTGAAGAAAAATGTACTGAATTATCAAGGATCTCAAACAAATAGATGGATACACTTGTCCAAATGATGAATCTTCATCATGAACTCAATATGAAAAATATTGAGATCTCTACTTTGAAGATGCAAAATGAACAACTGTAGAATGAATTGAACAGAGAAAAAGAGGTAGTAGAGAATCTCAACAAGTCAAGTGAAGCCATTAAGTACTTTGAACAGTTGATGAAATTTCCAAGATCTGCCCATAATACATCAGGACTTGGATACAACAGCACAGAAGTTGGAGAATCATCAAATAATATTGATCAAAAAGGTGACAAAGGTAAGGATTCTAAACCTACTTGTCATTACTATAATAAAAAGGGGCATACTGCTAATGTTTGCAAGAGTAGAAGAATCAATCAGCCAAACACACCCAAAAATAAGAGTTACTATCACAAGTGCAACATGCAAGGACATATGACACAAGATTACAGATCTAGAGTTACAAGGACACAAAGATTTGATGGACATTGTCATAATTGAAAAAAGTATGGACATAGAGCATTTGAATGAAGATCAAAGCCTATGTGGACATCAAATCAACCAGCAAAAACAAAAGGGAATGAAAGTCAGTACCAGTGGGATTATAACACCAGATATAGCTATTATTATTGGCAGGAATATGGACATATCCTTGAAAACTATATAAGAACACATTTCAGAGGGAATTATAGTAGGTGGATAAGCCGAACCACATGTTTCAGTTGCTTGAAAATTGGTCATATCAGTAGAAACTATCCTACAAGGTCAAAGGCACCAAAGGTTGAAGTAAACAAGGGCAAAGAAAAGATTGATGTGGAACACACTAGAACAAACATGAAGAAGATATCACAGAAAAAGAATGAATCAAGTACATCCAATGAAAGGGTCACTTCACCCACAAGTTCAAGTGATCATTTCTCATCCAATTAATCTCAAGATAAGCCTATGGGGATGATACATATAAGGAAGTATCATACATCAGCCCTAATCCATGGAGAAGCAATGCAAAGTATAAATCTACATGAAACAAGATGCCAAGAAAAAATTTTAAATGATGATGCCAAGATGTCTTTCGATGCTAAGTAAAACTTTAGTGGATGTCGAATTCTTAACAATGACTGAGTTGATGACTGATCCTGAGTTGAGTAACTCCTATGGAAGTCGAGTAAAATGGAAATGTAGTGCAAGCCAAGTGATGTTAAAATCCTTCATAAGCCAAGTTTGTAGTTAAGCATTTAATGCGATGGAAATAGGGTATATTATTGTGATTTCAATCATTTTTTCTCATCACGATCAAGAAGCAAAGAAGATAAAGAGCACAGAGCGACTTCATAGTAGAGAATCTAGCAGTCCAAGTAGATTGCAACCTCCTACAACACATTTTCATTGATCTTGAGGTATTTTCATTTGTGTCAAGCTACGCAGTTTCATATTTATGTGTAAAGGAAACCCTAGTTTGCATAAATGGCTTCAAGTTCTAAAAAAACCTAGGAAAAGGAATTGTTTTAAGTCCAACTAGTATCTAATGAGGTTAGGCAGCCTGATTTTTGCCCTATTCCTAAAGTTGCATACAAGAATGTCCTAGTTGGAATCCTTTCTTGCATACCTCCAAATGTTGTTATGGTCCAGGACATAAGAAGATGCTACAATTGCAAGATAGGAGCCCTGCCAGATAAGGAAATAAGAGAATCCTTTGCAAAGTTGTGTGTCGATGGAGTATTAAAAGATGAATATAAAATTGTTGAAAGGAAGGGTTTAACACAAGTTTTGAGTTTTCCCACCATGTTCAAGATAGAGTGGATTAGACTTATATTGAGAAAAATTCATGATGATAGTCTGTGGTTAGAAGATGTCCTTGTCAAAATCACAAAAAGAATAATTCATAGGGTAACTGGATATCCTACCCTAGATTGGCACAAGACCTTGAGAAGTGAATCCAAGGAGGTTATAGAAAAGAATACAGGTGCTCAGTGGAACAAAAGAGGAATGACAATTCACACAATTCAGGATCCTCTAGTTGAGTATGTTGTTAGAGTTATTGCCCACAAATTCTATCAATCCAGTAGACTCAAAAGTGTGCCATTTATTGTAGTGGATGTAGGCTATGAATTGGTGAAAAAGGATCATACTTATGATCTTGCTGAACTACAACTACAGTAGATAAATAAAAACCTAATAGCTATAAGAAGGTCAAAGGGTGCCCAATGCAAATTTGGAGCAATTTTGGTTTGTATATTCTTTTATGTTCATAATGAATTTCCTTCTTTTGGAAAAGTTACATGGAGGAATGATAGAACTATCCTATCCCAAATTAATGAATATATAGAACAAATGCGAGACAATTTTGATACCCTGATGACAAGTTATTTTGAGGATTTCAAGAAATCCATGAAGCAAAGGGTGAGAATACCAATTTTCTTAGTGGAAAACATATTAATGATATATGCTTCTTAGTTGATATTGACTTCACCTATATTCAAGAAGCAATTCCAAGGGTGAGATGGCTAAGGCCATTTGGTTATGAGATCAACATAGATGAAGCATATGCAGCAATAACTACATTATTGGCAGAAGAGATAGATAAGAGTGACCCACACTTTGGCACTTATGATGTGGTAAGGTCAAAGATAAATATGGAAATAAAAACTGCCTCCACATTGAAAAATAAAGATAAATTGATGAAGAAAATTAAGAAGAAATTTGGTGAAGGGGTAGAGGTTGAAGCTAAAGAAGAAGATGATGACAATGATGATGAAGAGGATGAACAAGAGCAAGGCCCAATGGAATTAACTCAAGGCCTAGGTGAAGACAAGGAGGAAGGTGCTGAGGAAGAAGAAGCCAAGGAAGCACCAACCCAAGTTGAGCCAAAGAAGAGAAAGGCAACAAATCAGCCTCTAGCTCAACCCAAAGCAAAGAAAACTGCCATGCCATCACCTCAAAAGCCAACAACCAGAGCTGCAATGAGGGCCTCCACACAAAAAGATAAAGAGTATACTACAAAGGAGAAACCAATCAAGAAGACACAAGAAGAGCTAAGAAAAAGAAGAAAATATGCGGCTCAACCTGATACTGATGAAGAAGATCAATCGAAAAAGGTAAGCCATTTTTCAATTGATACATTATGCAAAAAGATTGGAAGTGGAGACTTAAGCAATGTAAATAAAGTCAATTTCAACAAGTTTACTAAAGAAGAAAAAGATAGAATAGAAGAATCAGTTTATGGAATGATGACATAGTTCAAGTACACTCCTCTTGAACTAGATGGACAATTTCCAGATGAACTATCTAAAATTGTAGAAGACAGATGGCATTTTTGTTTGAGAATGGAGAAGGAGATGAGAGAATCAACCCTAGCAAGCATACTGCCTGATTTGACTAAGGAGCAAATAGAGAAAGAAATCAAAAGAAACAGTACTAGGTTTACACCTAAATATAGGGCATTCTTCATTCTCCAAAAAAAATGGAAGAAATTGTACAAAGAACAAAAAAATCATGGAAGAACTTGTACAAAAAGATTGAAGATTTTCTTAAAGAAGAATACAAGGAAGAAGCCACTGCTCCACCAGAAGAAAGAAGAAAAAGAAGAGAAGAAAAGACAAAAGTGGAGCAAGGTAGAGAAGAAAAGAAGGAAGAAGAAGAAAAATAAGAAGAAGAAAAGAAGGAAGAAAAGGAGAAAGAAACAGAGGAGGAGACACAAAAGCAAGATGAAATGGCAATAGCTAAGCAAGAAGAGCAATAAGATCAGAGTTTGCAAGATACACAATTGCCACCCTCAAGTCCTCCTCATGTACCCATCACACCTACAAAAAATGTAATAGTACAAGATGTTCCTGACACTTCTACTTAGAAAATCAATCTATTAACTACAGGAATATCTCAAAAGAATCCTTGACCAATCCATGTAACAAGCAAGATTATTTGCAGATCCAGTATTGGTCAGTATGGATGAATTACAAAAACTAGTAGAAAACACAATAAGAGATAAGGTGAATCCACAAGAACCACCTTACATCATCTCTATAGTTACTAATAGTCAACTTCAAATGCCAATAGTTGTTTCATCTAGCATAGTTGACACAACAATACCAAACATGAGTGCAGTAGCAAACAAAGAAATAGAACAAGCAGGGCAGACTATTACGTCTGATCCTACAGCACAAACTCAAGGTGCACTTCCTAAGATTACAATAATTGGTCAAAGTAGATAGTAGGAGGAGAAAAAAGAGGAAACCCCTAAAGAGCAGGAGGCAATACAAACATTGATAAATTTTCCTACCTTGGGGACTCCTTCACAAAAGCCATTACAAATATCAGCACCAGGATCAAGCTCTACAAAAGTTACAAGGGTACTTCACTATGGAGACCCTGAACTAGATGAGGAGATAGTCATACCAAGTTATGACTCAAAAAAAAAAAACATTGATCAAATTAATGAGGTGCGGGAAGCATTAAATAGAAGAAAGAGGCAAGAGATACTCAAGAAGGAGTATCAACAAAAATAAACTTTACATGAAATTAAAGACATATTTATGGATGCCTTCAGTATTTAGTCACTAGATGAGTCCAAGCATATCATGGAACAATTACCAGATATTTTTGACCAAGTGACAAATGTAGACCAAGAGACAAATGCAAAACTTATGGAATGGTCTGAAAGAAAATTTCAAGGGAAAGTTAATGAGAAAATATCTAGTGAAATAGCACTTTCACAGATTGAATTGGAAAAGGTAATAGACAAAGTTAAAAAGGTACTTGAGAATATATTCTCATTATACACAAAGCTATGTGACTTTTCATACTTCACACAGGAAACTAGCCAAAAGATAATGAGCCTAGAAAGGAATTTGAATATCTCAAGCATGTAGCTACCAAAAGATCTAGCTCAAAGTGAGAAGAATTTTGTTCAAACGCTTCATACTTAGAAAGAAATAACTGTATTAACAGCAG
Organism: Cupressus sempervirens; assembly: GCA_028749045.1. Taxonomy (NCBI): domain Eukaryota; kingdom Viridiplantae; phylum Streptophyta; class Pinopsida; order Cupressales; family Cupressaceae; genus Cupressus; species Cupressus sempervirens. Next base: position 50,631,414 of record CM053793.1, on the reverse strand, counting down.
AAGTGGCCACCATCAAGGCAAAACTATTACAGCTCCAATCCTCCATTACCCCACATTTGGAAGTCCTCTGTAAAGAACAAGTCTATGCAAAAACTATTCTCAAGAAATATCCAAATGTTTTTAATTTAGATGGACTTATTCACCTTGCTGCAGAGACTACCATCTAGCATAATCATTGAAAATTTCTCTGCATAATTGGAGAATGATTATGGAGGTAAACAACACATTTTTGGTAAAATGTAGTCTTAACCCTTAAAATCCTTTGACATAAGTGTCAAAAAGGGGGAGAAAAGATAAAGGGTGAGACAAGATGAATGGGGAAATGGAGAGACAAGTCAACAAGGGGAGTTAAAATAATTTTGAGTTATCTATTGTATATTACGAAAAATTTGATCAAGGTTTTAAAAACTTGAATGTACTCATAAGGTCAGTTAAGTGTTTTTGTCACTCATGTCAAAGGGGGAGATTGTTAGTTTGAAAATGGTTTTGACACTTGAGTGCCAACACACTTAAACAACTTCTACATTAGAACCGAGTACACCATGTATGCCGAGCCACGACATGAGCCAAGTCAGGAAAGCCTTCAGGTGCTGAGTGATCTTCAGCTACCAAGCAGCCTTCAAGTGCCGAGAGAAGATCAAGTGCCGAATGACTTTAGGTGTCAAGCATGATACAAGTGCTTAGTCATAGATGATTCCGAGAAATACAAAAATACAACAAGAGCCAAGTAAGCCAGTTTAATATAAGTGTCAAGCATCAGGAATCAATAAGTGTTGAGCAACACAGAATGCACATATGAGTTTGTAACTTTACAAATGTAGATGTAAACCATTTTCATAGCTGACATATGATGAATCTCGAAGGATTAAAAGGATAAGAACAAATATTTTGTTTTTCCTATGCAATCTACATGTAGCCAATAAGAAAAATGGAGAAGGCATGCAACCAATAGTAAATGTGCAAGGAATGAGCGGGAAACAAAGATTCAATATGGATCATAGATCCATACCTAACCCTAAGTCTTCGAATGTCTTTATAAGAAAGACAAAATATCATTGTATATGAATATGGATTAGGGTGTGTAAGTAAAACTATTTTTCAGAGTGAAGAGTATCAGATCATAGAGGATCAAGATCAGAGAAAGCAGATCAAGTGCCTATATTCAACAATCGAAGGATTGTAAGCTATCAGGTTTATTATACCTAATACTCTCTAGCAATTGTATTAGAAATAAAAACTTATGGTGATAGGTTAGCTTAATAGCTATTTTGTAGATCCTTTAAATAGGTGATTAAATCTTTTAACAGGGTAACACTTCTTGTAAAGTGTTTGCAAATCCTCCAACAAGGTCACATTTAAAAGTGTGTTGTAGCCTTTAACAGGTAGGCCTTTAACAAGACATACCATCATAAGTGGTTAAACATTATTGCTGCAGTAATTTTTGTGGGTATCATCCCCACCCCACTTTTACCTTCTTATTTTTGGAGGGTTTCTGGGTTACCAAAATCTCAAGTGTTATATGGTGACGTGTTTCTCATTTTTGTTTGATATGTTTAAATACATGCAATGTACTTTCAATTAAAAAATTTTAATGGTCAAAGTACAATACTTCTAATTCACCCCCCACCCCACCCCTCTTAGAAGCATTATTCCTATTTAAATATTCCAATAGATATGTCTACAAAGGTAGTAACAAGGGGAAAGTTGAACTCCTCTTCAGCTTTGGTCAGTCTTCTAGACTAGACACGAATAAAAGAACAATAGAGTTTAGGGTGGTTTGATCAAGTAGGAGCCTCATGGAGTAGAAACACAATTACAGGATCAGTCTCCAAGTGGGAGATTGTTAGTTTATGGTGATTGATCAAGAAAGTACTATACATACTTCATAAAAATTTTGGGCCTATTTTATTAGGATTTTGGGCTGACATGTAATTAATAATTATAACCCTAAATTAGTTTAATACTGGTATAAAAAGGGCTTAGGGTTAGGAACTATTTAATAAGGTGATGCAAAATTGGTTCTTGTGGTGGTATTGAGCTATAAGGGATTATAGATTGCAATTAGGTTATCATCACTAGATCATAATAATATCAGACTTGCTGTTTTATGGATGTAGCCGATGGATTCAGTGAATCACATTAAATCTTGATATCTTGCATTCTTTTCTATGTGATCTATTATTTTCTAATATTTTTTATATTTGCATGTAATTTTTATTTCCATCCGTGGCTTAATCCTAACACATCAAACAATTGATAATGTTTCTCTTTTTCCTTCTCAAGGCCAATCTATGGAAAAACATTGTGTTTTTTGCTCCCTCTAACCATTGAACCCAAGATCTTTTTTTCTAGCAGACTTGCTCCCTATTCAGGAGGGTTTTGGATTCATCTCTACACTTCCTCTCCTCCTAATGTTTCTTGATCTATGTGTTTCTTTGAATAATTTGCATTTGGAGAGATTCCATCTTTTTTTCAATAGCCTTCTTTTCCTTGGAAACAATCCCAAACAAGGATTTTCTCCAAGCTCCCACCTCCTTTCTAACTCTATCTATTTTCTTAGCAATTCAAAACATGACTGTGCCTTCCACCAATTCCTTCCACCATTTTATAATATAGTCTCTAAAATCAGCATGCAAGTGCCACATAATCTAATACCTAAATGACCTTCATCTAGTTACCTTTTGAGACCAGAAAAGAAGCAACATTGAATGATCTGAGATGGTCCTTGGATACACCTTAAGGGAGGTGTGTTGGAGAATGTGCCATCTAGAGGAGATAAGAGCCTTGTCAAGTCTAACTTGAATCAAGTTTTTCCCTAGTCTGTTATTAGAAAAAGTAAAATAATAACCATGGAGATCAATATCAATTAGATTATTTATATTGAAGAAATACTCCATGTCCTGCATGCTCTCCAAAAAATCCTCCAAACCCCACAATTTCTCTGAAGGGTACAACAAGGTGTTGAAATATCCTATACACAAAATTTTCCCTTGTCTCATGGAATCAACCACAGTGCTAGCTTCATTCCAAAAAATGAGCCTACCATTACAAGTGTTGGGAGCATATAAATTAAGAGTAGTCTAGCTACAAGATTGGGTTCTAAAACTTGTAGCAAAAAAATGGGTGCTAATATAAATATCCACACCCATAGCCCTATTAGGATTCCACATCATATCAATGCCACCAAAAGCTCCATTGGCATCACTAGAGGTATATTTAGCACCTGGCCACATATAATTAACCACTCTTGCTAAAAATTGCACAGTCATTTTCACTTCCTGCAAACGAATCATATCAATGTTAGGTTCAATGATCTTGTATTTGATTTCATACTACTTCTTAGGACTATTCAACCCTCTTACATTCTAGGATATGATATTCATCTTTTATGATTTTGAGTTTCCTTTAGGGTTTTTTCTTTCCCATATACAATGTCCTTTATTATTTCCTTTTGAAGGATGTTCCTAGTTGGAGGTCTCCCTACCCTTATAGTTGAACCATCATCTACCCTATTCCCCACCCTAATCTTTCTCTTCAAGACCTTTCATTCAACATCATTACTTGGGAACTCAAGGTTTGGGCCCTCAAAAGTAAGGGAAAAGAATTCCATTATACCTTGCATAGAAACCACAAGGGTTTCATTAGTAGGTGGAGAGCCAATCCCCAAGTCATGGGGTGGAGTGCATTAGCTCCCAACCCCCATAAGATCCATTTCATTGTCTAACAACCCCTCTCCTAGATCCTACATCTCCAATTTTTGCATGTCCAGAATCTCCCCCTCTTCATGAGAAACAACATTCCTATCTTCATATTGAACAACAACCAAGTCATTCATCGAGGTTCTTATTTTCTCACTCATGCAAAGGGTTGCATTTAGCCGAGGCTCCCCCACACCAATTTTGATGGTTTCCTAGGTTTTTGGGGCAATAGCCCTTTTCATAGATTTTGATCTTTCAAGCACCTCTACACCTAAGGATGAGACCTTGTTCTTTAGTTTCTCACTCATTGGGCATTCCACAAAGAGATGTCCAAAGTTTTTATATTTCTAGTAGAAAGGAGGAACATTCACATGCACCAATAGTTGTGACCATGTTCTCCATTTAGACATTAGATCTACTATAGTTGGTAGGGGTTTTTTTATTCCCACATTCACACAAATCCTATCAAAACCTAGTTTGATCTTTAAGATAGTCATTGAGACTAATTTTATGAAGTTCCCAAAGGAGCTGCCAATCCATCTAAAGACACACTCATCCTAGAATTCCAAGGGTAACCCAAGTAAGAGGATATAGACAAAATTAGATCTATAAAGATCACTCTGTGGGTCAAAACCTAGTTTCCATTTTTCCAACATCAAGTGATGTTTGCCAAAGTTCTAAGACCCAGCCATGATTGTATCCCTATCACTTTTAGCCATGAAACTAAACAAGAAGAGGGCCCTAGTAATCACATAGATGGAAATAGAGCTCTTAAGTTTGCACTTTTTCAAGCTCCATTTTTTGACCATATCTACTGTAGGTCAGAAAGAGATAAACTTTGCTACCCTATGGAAATTGGCTCCACCATAGAATCAGGAAGTGAGATCAAGGGTCCCATGGGACCTGAAAAAAACATGGGTTTAGCCACAAAATCAATAGGAGTATTGAATCCAACAACAACCCCCAAAAAATTCTACATTGGGGCCAATATTATCATGGGAGCAACCAAGAGTATGGGTCCCAAAAAAATGCATTCACTAGGACCATCAGAAGAGAAGTGTCCTCCTAAAGAAGGATGCAACCATTCTGGGATTTCACAACCAACTCAAAATCTAGGAAAATGGGTGTTGGTTCCAACATGAGGGAAGAGGTGGAGGGGGGCACCACCCCTCCCAAGATTGAGAGGTCATGGAGGCAGGAAGGAGTTCAAGGTGGAGAAAAATGCAGGGCGACGAAGTTGCAGAGTTGATTAAATTTTTTTTCTCAGAGTTGAGCTTATTGGTTTTGGGTTGTTCTAATTTTTTTAAAAAATTATTTTAAAAGCATATGAACTACATAAAAAAATTTTTTGCACATTTTTGGGGTCTCACTTATGAGACTAAAGAGCCTCTTGACTAATTATGTAAAATAAATTAGATTATCAAGGTCGACTATCTCTACGTAAAAAGAAATTATTATAATTTAAGTTTTTAGATTTGTTTGAATTAAATCTAAAATATATAGAAGGAAAATATAATTTGCAACTATAGTTGTATGCATTTGATTGATATTATTGTCAATTACATATGAGATTCTAAGTATACATAGTTAATCTTGGTTTTATACTATTTTATTGATAATATCATTCTATTCAATATATTTGTTTCTAATGAGATTAACCAATAAAAAAATTAGTTATTCATAATTTTTTTCAATAATCAAGTTGTTAAAAATATTTCTCATTGTAGATATGATTGATATTTCATTTTATGCTATAAGAATTATAGTAAGCAAAAAAATAAATATTGCAAATATTATATCTAATCATTTTCTTGTTACAAAATAGTGAAATCTAGTTAAAAATATTGAAACATAGTTAATAAAAATACAACACATAGGTGCAAAAAAGAGTCAATAAAATATAGAAAGAAACACACAAGTGTTTTAGATCAAAGACATGAGACAATTTCACAAAATATACCACAAAGATTTATTTATATATTCCATGACAATGTAAAAGCTTTTGAAATTAAAAAGTAGCCAAAAATAGGGGCTAGCCCATGAAACAAAATGTTTCATAATAACTACAAGTCTAATAGAACACACTAACCTACTCTCCTAAATTTCAAAAACCCTAACATCAGAGTTTTCCAAAACCTATCCATTGGTAAGAATTTATGAGTAGTCATAAATATAATATATACATAACCAATATTAATAGAGAGTACATGAAAGGACCATGAACTAAGCCCATAAGGGTCAAGTGCCAAATAAGAAAACATAACAAAAATAAAACTAAAATAGAAGGATAATTAAATCTCCTTGTTATTCTCCTTCTCCTCTAGCTTGTCAAGTAGCAGTTACAACCAATTATTAGCAAGGAACCTATAGAGAGATCCTAAGGTATCAACTTGACCCCATTAGCAAGGCCTTCCTTTTCATCATATGTGAAATCAAGCATAGACATCATAGAGTGGATGAGGTTGGCTGTAAACCTAGACACAATCAAATCTTTCTTCAATAGTATCCTATATTTGCTCCAATTTTCTAAAACTCTTCTCCATGGATACCAACTCTTCACTATGTTTCTCATTTTTACCTTTCGGGATCCATTGGGGGTCCTTATCTTGGATCTCTCCTTTATCATGCTAATGAAGAGGGGAGGTAAGGCTCTCACCCTTATCAACCATCTATTTTATATTATTAGGGGCATTGTTCCTGAGTGTATCCAACACATGAGATGGAATAGGGCCTAAGTTGTTGTCAGTAGGGCTACATTCTCCCCCTTTCCCCTCACTAGTTGTCTCCTCTTCCTCATCCTCAATGTGCTTCTTCTTGAACTCTTTCTTTTTCCATCTTTTCTATGGGGGTTTTCTTTTACCACTATGAGTGGAGTTGTGATGTAGTGATGGGAAATGCCCTACTCAGAGTTACACATGAAAGCTATATATGTGTGTGTGTGTGTGTGTGTACACATAAAATAAAAAATAAAAATACAAATAAGATTTATTTGAGGATAGGAAACATGCAATCACACTAGTGTAATAATTAAAAGAAAACTTTCAACATGCCCAACTATGAGGCCTTTTTGGTTTTAGCCATATACAAAGGGATTATGAAATTGAAGTCCAAGCTCACATTCTAGCTTCCTCTTCAATTTAAAATTTCATGCTACTCTCCTTCACATCATTCTACTACCTTATATATCTAACTAAGCTTCTTATATAGCTAGCTTGTAAGGAAACTTGAAATAAATAATACAATCATTTCCAAATAACCCATAATACATACATACATATACATATATATATATATATATATATATATATATATATATATATATATATATATATATATATATATATATATATATATATATATATATATATATATATATATATATATATATAAAATTAAAATACACATGCAATAGGATAGACAACATACCCACAAAAATGTGACACAAGATATACCCCAGGAAACTCTCATTGAGGGAAAAAAGCCCAGCCTCTGAAAGAATCCATCCCAATGTATTCTAAAAATGTGGTGTATTCAAGAGAGACAATATACCCACAAAAATGTGACACAAGATATACCCTAGGAAACTCTCATTGAGGGAAAAAAACCCAGCGTCTGAAAGAATCCATCCCAATCTATTCTGAAAATGTGGTGTATTCAAGAGTGAAGAAAAAATATTAGAGAAAATGACTGAAAGCCTATTTTATATTTGACCATCCAATTTCTATTATTGGTGCATGAATTCAAGGTCAACATAATGTGACAAATCACTTCAATTTCTTTATTTAAGAAATTGAGTAAAATGATTACTAATGAAACAATCCAAGAGGGCTTGATGTGAAGAAGTTTACCATAAACCAAATGAGAAACCCAATGGAGAAAACAAATGGAGATAAGATATTTTGAAAGGGGAAAGAAAAAAAAACCCCATGTGTTATATTATGAATGGAAGGCTAAAGTCCTAAGAAAGGAGAGAGAAAGAAGGTGGAGCAAGTAGTTCATGACAATAACATCAAGATGATGTGTAGAAGAAGTATTATCTAAGAATGAGGGAGAGACATCTCTTTTATAGAGATGAGAAAAGAGTGGTATGTGTAACTCCAATTTCTATGAATAATAAGTGTGTACAAAGTGTCAAGATCCTCTTAAGGAGGATATAATTTCCTCATAAAAGGAATTACAAGAAATGAGTTTTCCTCACACATGGACAAGAGGAAAAGTAATTTCTATGTCCTCACATGTGTACAGCATGACAAACAACATAAGGGATACCTTGGTTTATTACTCTTAACAAATAAATATAATGAAGGAAAGACTACTAATTGTAACATTCCACTTTAATATTTTCTTCTGGAGATAACATCAAAGGGTGTCAAACCCAATTTATAATATTACAACTTAATGTTTTGAAATACATTCAATTGTGCATCAAGTCTCTTATTAATGTGTGTACATAATTAGAGAGATAAGAGAAGTTTATAGTCCTTCAAGTGTGTTACATATTCAAGTGAAATCATGTGGCATAGGATGTGTAAAACAAATAGTAATGTCTTATATGTGCCTTGATAGATTACATGAAACATAGAAACAAGAAATGAGGTAACTATCCACAATTATAATTTAATCTTACATTCAAGTTAGAAAATTTTTAAGTATACGTAATCTCTCATAGAGTAAATTGGAATAGCATGTGATAATTGTAAATATAACCTGGTACCACAAAGCAATCAAAAGAAATCATATTCTTTAAAAAGAAAATATGTTATCAAAGCTCTCAAGAAAGGACCATAGAAAAGGCTAGCTAATGAATCTAACATAAAAAATGCATTAATCACATGGATATAGACAACCCACCAATAATTCATCTCACTATAAGTTCATGGGTTATCAATCCATAACATACATGACTCTTGATTTAAGAAATGAAGTATGTGGAACATTATATGTCATGATTTCAAAGATACCAAAGGGAAGGATTATGAGTATTAAAAATAGGTTGCCTTCAAATAAAATTAAACTGTCTTCAAGATATGTCAAATTAACTAAAATTGGATGAAAACTCAAAGAATAACATCCTCTTCATGAGCAAAAACTTGAACAACATGGTAGGAAACTTTAGACATATCAACCTTCAAAGTAGAAAAAATAGAACTAAATGAAGGGAATCTCCATATAAATCTCAACCTTTCAAAAGAGAACCAAGTGGAGGGAAACTCCATGTGAATAAATGATATAAACCATAAAGTGCTAATATGGGAATTTAAAATGATTCCTAGAAAAGCATAAACAATACCTACGTACCAATAAATAGATAAAAAAATGTTGTGTCTGGACCCCCATATATATACATGAACAAAATATACCTATATCATCTTGGTATGAAATCATGCAAATACAATTAAGATCATATCAAAGTTATAGAAAGTCAATGGTAGATAGAACATAATTATTTGAGGTAAAGTACTATCCAATAATAAAATGAACATAATTTCTAGGCTTTACAATAAACTAAAGAGAAATGCCAAAAATGATGAATGAAGATCATTAGAATTCATATGTTAAGACATCAAACCATATTTCTAGTAATTTATTCTCCTAGGTTTAAGTCCACCCATTGCAATAATTTATCTCTTTTACTAAGTAAATTTTGAAATCATTTAGTTTTTCTCTTAAGAATTATCACTAGAAGAAGAGTCATGATTGATAAATGCATCATTGTTAGAATTACAATAGGAAAGGTAAACTTTTGGGGGTAGGGGGGGAGGGAATCAGTAATTCAAAATTGGAACCATATAACTTTCACCATGCATCCATCTCATTCATTTAATAGATAAACTAAAATAACATGTAAAGTACATACATTCAAATCATGTAAACATGTAAGCATTCACTCACATAACACTAGATATGATTACCCAGAACCCTCCAAGTGAGAATGTAAAATTGGGGTGGGGATGACACCCACAAATATTCACTAATGTAGTAATAAAGTGTATCTAATGAAGGCTACAATATTTTGATCATGAGTCATGATCTACCCTGTGAGAGGTTTTCCCTATTAAAGGTTTACAAAGACTGTTAGGTCTCACCTTGTTAGAGGATTTCAACACCCTATTAGAAGTGTTCCTTGCTAAAGGACTTTAACTCACAACTAATTAAGAACCCTGTTAAAGGATTTCATACAGCTTGTTTTTGGATTAGATGTGTCTTTGTTGTATACTCATCCATCCTCTATTCTACTTTAATTGATTTTGCAATGTAGTTTCACTTTATAACTTCTAAGTCACTATGAATGCTCTATTTGCACATGTAAGCTTCTCACTTCACTCCTTCAATTCCTTACATACTCCTTAGAGAGTTTAGGGTTTTGTCTTTCTTAAGAAGACTTAGTGACTTAGGGTAAGGTATGAATTTATGGCTAAGATTCATCCATTTTGCCACTTAAACCTTCCCATTTTCTTATTGGCTACATGTAATTGCATAGGGAATTAAACTAGAGATTTTTTCTTATCTCCAAAATATCATAATTTAATCTTAAGTTGGCTAAAAAATGGTTTACATAGTTGTTTGTGCCATTACATATGAATATGTCAAAACTATCTTACTTAGCATCTAAAGTCTCTGATGCTTGACATACACTAATTGATGCAGGACCATCCTAGGTTGCCTTGTTATCCTACTCATTTTTGTTCATTCTATATATGGATGTCAAGTTACTATAGCTTTAGTGTATTACGAGTTATAAATCTAGTGGATACTAAGTTATTGTATCTCTAATGGATTTCAAGTTACTGTAGCTCTAATGGATGTTGAGATACTATAGCTCTAATGGATGCTGAGTTATTGTAGCTCTAAGAGATGTTGAGTTACTGTAGCTCTAATGGATGTTGAGTTATTGTAGCTCTAGTGGATGTTGAGTTACTATAGCTCTATGGATGTTGAGTTATTGTAGCAATCTAGTGTTGACCAAATGTTCCTTCATGTGCCAAGTTACCCAGTGTATGCCAAGTGACTCTTCATGTGTTGAGTTATATAGTGTATGCTGAGGGTCAGAATTTGGATGTGATTTTTGTGAGGCAAATTGTGAGATTTATTTTGATCATGACATTTATGTTAAGATCTTTTCTTGGATGTGTCCAAACCATTGTTGGGTTGGCCTTCCTCTTATATAATGTTCTAGAATAATCTATAAGCCATTTTGGCAAGTATATATAGAGTTTTTAGGCTTAGAGTTAGGTAAGTTTTTGGGAGAAGAAAAAAGTTTTTGAGAAGAGGAATTCTGAGAGTAGAACTAAAAGTGTGAATTTGTAGTTGGATCTTGGAATGTAAATGTATTTGTATTTGGCCATAACCTAGAAGGCCTTACAACTGGGTATGTATGAACATATTTTAATGAATCAATAAAATTATTTAACTCTTCTTCCTCCTTTGGTTACTATTCTTTGTGTTTCCTTCCATTGTGTTAACTCTTGTAGGGTGGTTTGGATGGCTGAGTGAGCCTTTAGCCCTAGTTATTCACCCTTTGCCTATTTTAGTTGGTATTAGAGCTTGATGTTCATCCTTATGGGGATTGAGCCATGTAGAACCCTAATTTGGATTTTTTTATAGGGTGGCAGATCTATAGATTTGACCTATAACATGTAGAGGATTATGATCTTGCAAGAACTTGATTTGTAAAGATGGTTCATGGTAGAAGAAATGTTGATGATGCTATATTAGATTAGTTGAGATAAATTGTAGCAAGATTAGATGCTATAGAGACAGCCTAAAGGAGAGGAGCACATCTTGATGATGTAAGTGATTATGAAGTAGCGACAACAAACAATAATCCAAAACTTGAAGAAGATCAAGATGAGGAAATATTGTTGTGAGTGTTGTCTACTAGAAAATTTGAAGCCTACTATAGAAGTTGTTCCTTATGATGGAAAATTGGATATCAATGTTGTATTGGATTAGATATTTGATATGGAGAAGTTATTTGAGTATGAAAATACTCTTGATAATAGAAAGGTGAAGATTGTAGTCACTAGGTTGAAAGGTCATGCATCGCTATGGTGGGAGCACTTGCAAACTAATAGACAAAGGAGAGGAAAATAGAAGATTAGAACTTGGCCAAAGATGGTGAACAAGGTAATGAAAAAATTCCTTTATGATGATTACCAAGTTATCTTGTTGAGAAAGATGCAAAATTTGAAACAAAAGGACATGACTATGAAAGAATATACCAAGGAATTCTATGCATTGGACATCAGATCTAGACACGTGGATGATGATTTTGAGAAAATTGCAAGGTACATTAATGGATTGAGATCAAAAATTTAAGATAAAATAAGTTATGTGAAGTTGGAAAGTGTAGAAGAATCATATCAATATGCCTTGAAAGCTGAGGAGATCTTGGCAAAGAAGTATAAATAAAGACAAAGAGGTAGAGGTAGATCTTATGGAGAAAGTGGAAGATCTAATAGTTCTGTGCAGGATAAAGAAAAATTTGAATGAAAGAATGATGAAAAAGGAAAGACTGAATGGAAAAGTGGCAATTCTTATCAAGGAGGAACTAATTCTTACTGAGAAAGAGGTAACTCCTATTCTAGAGGTGGATTTCATGGTAATTGTTTCAGATGTGGTAAAGAGGGACATTGATTTTTTGATTGGATATCCTCTAAAAGTAGGCATGGTAACATAAATGTTGTGATTCAAGAAGATGATGACGGTTCCACAAGTGGACATAAGGCTAGAGAAAATATAATGGTGAGAAGAACCTTATGTAATAAGTGAAGCGATAAGAAACCTATTTTAAAGAGAAGTCTTTTCAAGACAAGATGCAAGATGGTTGGAAAATGTTGCAAAGTGATTATTGATAGTGGAAGTTTTAAAAATCTAGCATCAAAAGAGTTGGTTACCAAGTTATAGTTGTAAAGGCTGAAAAATCCCAAACCTTATCATGTTTCATGGATCAAAGATGAGCATAAGATATTGGTAAGTGAGCAATGCCTTGCGAAGTTCAAAATTGGACATTACTTTGATGAAGTTTTGTGTGATATTATGCCCACGGATTGTTGTCATATTTTGTTGGGTAGACCGTGGAAATTTGATAGATATGCTATACATGATGGAAGATTGAATCAATATACTCTTTGGGTAAATTGAAACAAACAACCATTACTACCTTTGATTGAAAGTCTAGATGAGGTTAATTGTACTGCTATAAAAATTTGCTTGGTTAATGGGAAACAATTTGAAAATGAAATGAAAAGGAATCAAGTGTATTTTTCCATATTTCCTAGAGGACTGAGTATTGGTAGTAGTGGTCAAGCAACAGAAGCTAGTAATGACCAACTGATAGTAGATAGTGATAGCTAAGTACCCAAAAAAAATATAGAATTACTGAATGAGTATAAAGATAATATTTCTAATGATGTTCCTAATGGTTTACCTCCAATAAAAAAAATAAGTCATTGAATGGATCTGATTCCTAGAGCTAGTTTTCCAAACAAAGCACCATATAGATTGACACCTGTAGAGAATGAAGAACTTAATAGACAAGTACATGAGTTGTTGCAGAAAAGTTTTATTAGAGAAAGATTGAGTCCATGTGATATACCCATTATATTAGCACCTAAAAAGAATGGAGAATGGAGAATGTGTACTAATTCCAAAGACATTAACAACATAATAGTGAAATATATATTTCTTATGCTGAGGATGGATGACATAATGGATTGTTTGAGTGGAGCAAAGAATTTTACCAAGATTGATTTGAAGAGTGGCTATCATCAAATTAGAATAAGAGAAAGTGATGAATGGAAGAATTCTTTCAAGATAAAAGATGGTTTGTATGAATGGTTGGTTATGCCTTTTGGTTTGTCTAATGCACCTTGTACTTTCATGAGTTTGATGAATGAAGTTCTAAAATAATTTTTTTGTGTAAGTTTGTGATTATTTATTTCGATGATATTTTGATATTTAGTAAGACTAAGGAAAACCATCTTGAGCATATTTGACAAGTATTGCAGAGGTTGAAATAGGGAAAATTATTGATTAATCTGAAAAAGTGTTCTTTTATGTAAGAGGAGATTGTGTATTTGGGATTTGTGATTTTAGTTGATGGATTGAAGATGGATCCTGAGAAGGTTATAGAAATTTTGGAATGGCTTACACTTGAGAATGTGGGTGAGATAAGATCATATCATGGTTTGGCTTGTTTTTACAGAAAGTTTATAAAGAATTTCAGTGTTATCTGTAATGCTATGACTAAAACAATGAGGGGAGATAAAAGAGAATTGAAGTGGACACATGGAGCTGATAAGAGTTTTGAGACTTTGAAACAAAAGGTTTCTGAATTACCTGTATTGGCTTCACCTAATTTCAACAAAGTATTTCAAGTTGAATTTGATGCAAGTGGTAATGCAATAGGAGCTATATTAAGTCAAGAAGGTAAGTCGGTTGCTTTCTTTAGTGAAAAGTTGAATGATGCTAAAAGGAAATATTCTATGTATGATCAGTAATTTTATGCCATTGTTCAAGCATTGAATAAGTGGAGACATTATTTGATTCCTATCGAGTTTGTGTTGTATACTGATCATAAAGCTTTATAATACTTGGGAAGTCAACATAAATTGAATCAGAGACATATGAAGTGGGTTGAGTATTTGTAGAGCTTTACATATATGATAAAGCATAAGAGTGGAGTTACTAACATAGTTATGGATGCATTAAGTAGAAGAAGGAAGTTCTTTTTTTTGATGAAATGAAAGAGTTGTATGATGCTGATCCTAATTTTTTTGAGGTGTGGAGAGAGTGCAGAGCACCAAATTTGATAAATCACACAAGTAAGTATGATGAGTATTTGATTTAAGAAGGTATGTTGTTCAAAGGTATTCAATTACATGTATTCTTAGAAGTTCTATGAGGTTGAATCTGATTAATGAAAATTATAGTGGTGGATTGGTTTGACATTTTAGAATTGATAAGACATTGAGTTTGTTGAAAGAGAAGTATTATTGGCCACAAATGTATAAGGATGTTTAGAAATTGGTAAAGAGTTGTGGAGTTTGTCAAATTGCAAAAGGGGTGAGTCAAAATATTGGTTTGTATACACCTATTACTATTCCTAAGAAACATTGAACTAACATTAGTATGCATTTTGTTTTTGGCTTTCCTAAAACAGTGAAAGGGTATCATTCCGTATTTGTTGTAGTGGATAGAGTTTTTAAGATTTCTCATTTCATACCATGTAAGAAGACATTATACGCTAAGCATATTGCTAAAATTTTATTTGAAGAGATCACGACATTGCATGGATTACCAAGAAGTATTATTTTAGACAGAGATAGTAAGCTTGTTGGTTATTTTTGGAAGAATTTGTGGAAAAAGATGGGTATTCAGCTGAAGTTTAGTTCTACATTCCATCAAAAAACAGATGGAAAAATAGAAGTTGTGAATAGAAGCTTGGGAAATTCGCTAAGATGTATAGTTGGGAATAAGCCAAGTAATTGGGAGATGGTATTGGCACAAGCTAAATTTACATATAATAATTCTATGAATAGGAGTATAGGGAAGACACCTTTTGAGATTGTTACTAAAATACATCCTAGAGGTATATTAGATTCAAGAAATGTTGCTAGTGAAGAAAATAAAAGTGCTACATGAGAAGAATTTGCTGATTTTATGAAGTCTTTGCATAAGGAAATGAAATTGAGGTTGGAACAAAATAAATCAGAACTATAAGAAGAATACTGATCAGTCTAGAAGACACCATGATTTTCAAGTTGGTGAAGAGGTGATGGTTCATTCAAAGAAAGGAAGATTCCTGGTTGGAACATACAATAAGCTAAAGATGAAGAAATTTGGACCTTGTAAGATTTTGAAGAATTTTGATAATGGTAATGCTTATTAAGTTGAGTTACCTAATGACATGGATATATATCCTATATTAAATATTGCTGATTTGTATAACTATCATGAGTCAAATGATGAAGTTGTTATATCAGAAGATTATCCTAAGAAGCAGATTGAAAAAGTTGAACAAATATTGAATTAGAGATTTGGAAAGAGCACAAGAGGAAAAGATTACTATGAATATTTGGTGAAGTGGAAGAACAAGCCTATTGAAGATGCTTCATGGATTTCTAAATCTGATTTGGATTCAACTCAGATTGTGACATCTCAATGATTTAGGAGAATCATTTCTTTCAACCCTGATTGTCTGATGCAAGAGCATCCTAGGTTTCTTTGTTATCCTATTCATTTTTTTTCATTCTGCAAATGGATGCCAAGTTACTGTAGCTCTAGTGGATTCCAAGTTACTGTAGCTCTAATAGATGCCAAGTTACTATACCTCTAGTGCATGCAGAGTTACTGTAGCTCTAATGGATGTCAAGTTATTGTAGCTCTAATGGATGTTGAGTTATTGTAGCTCTAATGGATGCCAAGTTAGTATAGCTCTAGTGGATGCTAAGTTACTATAGCTCTAGTGGATGCCAAGTTACTATAGCTCTAGTAGATGCCAAGTTACTATAGCTCTCTGGATGTTGAAGTGTTGACTGAGTGTTCCTTCATGTGTTGGGTTACCTAGTGTATGCCAAGTGACTCCTCATTTGCTAAGTTACCCAGTGTATGCCAAGTTACTCCTCATGTGCTGAGTTACCTAGTGTATGCCAAGTGTCAGCATTTGTACATGATTTCTATGAGCCAACTTGTGAGATTTATTTCGATCATGACATTTATGTTAAAATCTTTTCTTGGGATGTATCTAGACCATTGTTGGGTTGACCTTCCTCTTATGTAATATTCTAGAATAATCTATAAGCCATTTTGACAAGTATATATAGAGTGTTTAGGCTTAGTGTTAGGAAATTTTTTGGGAGAAGAAAAATGTTTTTGAGAAGAGGAATTCTAAGAGCAGAATTGAAAGTGTGAATTTGCAGTTGGATCTTGGAATGTAAATGTATTTATATTTGGCTGTAACCTAGAAGGCCTTATAGCTGGGCATGTATGAAGATATTTTGATGAATCAATAAAAGTATTTCACTCCTCTTCCTCTTTTGGTTTCTGTTCTTTGTGTTTTCTTCCATCGTGTTAACTCTTGCAGGGTGGTTTGGATAGCTGGATGAGCCTTTGGATCTATTTATTCACCCTTTTCCTGCATTACTAATCTCTCTATTATGACTCAACACCTATATTTCTTAGCATCCACTATTCACTCAGCTCCTAAATCACTCCACATACACTGTCTACTTGGCATTTGAGTGACTCAGCATGGTTTATGTTTTTCTCAACATATGTTACTTGTTTGGCATGAACTAAATAAATAGCTTAAGTGTGTTGACACTCACTTTTTAAAACTAGTCTAAGATCAAAAATATCCCCCTTTGACATGAGTGCCAAAAACACTTGAGTATACATTAACATCATTAATCTCATCAGCACAACATACCATAAGTCATCTTATATTCAAAATTTCAAAATTATGTAAACACTTCGATACCTCAAAACTAGATAACTCCCCTTGAGTTAATATGTATGGTTTGTAACCAAAACTTGGTACTCCTACTAAGTAAATGTGTCTTTGCTAATACACTTTGACTTCATCACTATTTGGCTAATACTCTTTCATTTGATATTTCTTGGATTTTTTATGCTTGCTCTCTACTTGCTCTCTCTTTGATCTCTGTTACTTCCCCAAAAATATGTCTTGCCCTTTATCTTATTCTCCCCCTTTTTGACACCTATGTGAATGGGCTATACACTTATTATGTGTTTATCTAGAAAAGATTTATGGACCTTCAATATTATCTTAAGAGCTACATCCCAATTCTCACATGCTACATATAATAACTTGATTTGGATTGCTAGCTCGGTAGCAAGGTGGACTAGACCATCCAAAGTAGAAAGATTGGGGTCTTTCTTCAGTAGGGTTTCAGCATAGCCTAGCTCCTTGTGCAATATTTCCATATGGGAGGTGAGAGTTGCTTGGATGCTAGTTAGTTTGGACCTTATGTTGGCGTTGGGTTCTGAGGTATCTTGGTACTTGATATATTGATGTGTCTCTCCATTCTCAAAATGTGACTTCTAGTTTCTTGGGTGAAGAGTGAGGAATTACACAATTTTGTGTACAACAAGAATATGTTCTCAAGTACCTTCTTCACATTCTCAACCTTACTTGCTAGTGCAACTTGTGTTAGTGCTATAGCACTAGATATTTTATCATTTACTTTGTTTTGGGACTTCTTTTCTGACCACTCTAATAATTTGGCATTTTTATTGAGGTCTTGATTACTAACCTTCTCCACTATATCTATCAACTAGTCCATTAGTGGCTTGGTCTAATCCAAAGTTGGTAGAATTAATGCATCTAAAAAGATGTCATTAATGTCTTGTAGTGCCTACTTCTTCATGTGCTCCCTACTAAGCATTTCCTAATGCTTTTTCCTTGCTAGGGCCTACTACAATATGCCCATTTTTTCTATAGTCATAGCATCATAATCAAACTTTGATAGAAGAATTTCTTCATTAAGGCTCCCATCTCCATATTTAATTACTTCTTCAATCTTTGATGGACTAGGGCTCAACACTAAGATCTATAATGGAGTAGAATCTATACTTGGCTTCTAAAGAGTTTGTATGGAAGGAGTGCTAGATGTTAGTAAGGCTACCAAGGTTTGGATGTCAACTTGATCCTTAACCTTAGATGTCAACTCTATCTCTTTAGGCTTTCCCTATTCTCCCACTATGACTTGACTTGCACCTTGTCCTTGTGTTGTAGGTGTAGATAAGTCAATCTGACCTGTTTCTTGCCATCCTACAATGGTGGCTTGTTCTTCTGCTATTTCCTTCTTAACAATATCAATCTTGGCAACTATATCAACCTCGGTAGATGTAGCTTCTAGCATTTGGACCAAAGGTTGTACAATAGTGACTAGAGGGATAATAGAAGTTGGTTCTTATTGATTCACCTTTTCTCTTTGAGTATCAATCACTGACTTTTGTAGCTCATCTACGCTGACCAAAATAGGATTGTCACAAAGTTTGGCCTATAATGTAGACTGATCTAATATCTTGTTGAAATCTTCTTTAGTAATGGGATTGATGGTCTAAGCTAATAGATCAAAAATATCCTTGACAGTTATCATTTTAGCAGTCTCATTTATGACATGTGGAGGACTAGCACTCAACAATTATGTTCTTGCACACTATATTCTTTTGGATGCTCAAGCTCAGTTGTTGCCTTGTCATCTACTTCCATTTTTATTTCTCCTCTAACAATGTTTTCTTTTTCATCATGTTCTTCATCATCTTTGACTTCAATGGGTTCTTCCTCACCTTCCTTTATTGTAGTCAATCCATAAGTCACTTTCCATAGTTGAGTGGATTTCTTAAAAACATACTCAATATTGTTCTACAAAATTCTAAAAGCTCTATATTTAGGTACAAACCTAACTACATATTTCTTTACATCTTTAGCAATTTGTGCCTTGGTTAGTTTAGGCATCACTTGGGCTAGAGATGTTTCTCTTATTTTCTTCTCCAAGTCTAAACAATAGTGCCATTTTTGCTCAACTCTGTCATATAGACTCTTTGGCATGGAGTTGGCAAGTTCTAGTGGAGTGGTCTTGAATTTTTTCATTATGGCACATATGACCTCTTCCACTTGATTTTTCTCTAAATTTTCCAAAATTATCAAAATCTACATGTGAAAATCCTGATAGGTCTACACTATTCTTTACATTTTCACATAAAATTATCTAAGTCTGAAAGAGGATTATGACTCACCACCTTAAATTTGTTGTTGTCATCTGAGTCTATTTTCTCTTCATCAAACTCAGCTTGTGCAACATATCTTCTTCTTTGTTTCTTCTACTCTTGACCTCCTTGGTATGTTTGTTATGTATTTCTTTGGCCTTTTGGGCTATTGCATGAGTACTGGCTCTTATAGTAGGTGCAGTGGGCTTTGGCTAACTTGGTTTTACAATTTTCTTAGTCCTTGTCATAGGTTATGCCTTGTCTTTCCTCTCCTTTGGCTCGACAAGAGTGGGTGCTTCCTTGACTTCTTCTCTTTCAAAGCCTTCAGTCTCCTCCTCTTCCTAGTATTCTCCCATACCTTGAGTTAATGCAAGAGGTGCTTTTGCTTGGGTTTCTTCTTCCTCTTCATCCTCTTCTTCTTCTTCTTCCTCTCTGTCTTCCTCCTTCTCATCACCTTCACAATATTTGGACTTTAGTTTCTTCACCAGCCTATCCTTCTTCTTGGTAACTAAAGAAATGTTTAGTTCCATGGTGATTTTTGACTTTACCACTTCATAGTTTCCAAATATCTTTGTAGTTTCATCCACTTCTTCTTCTAGCAAAGTTGTTATAGTTACAGATGCCTCATCTACATTTATTTCATAACCAAGTGGCCTCAACCATCTCACCCTTGGTGTAGTAGCTTGTAAAAATGTATAATCAACATCCACAAGAAAGAAAATGTCATCATATTGTTTCTCAACTAAGGATACTGTTATTTTTTTTCTTTCCTTCATTGACTTCTTGAAGTCTTCAAAATAACTTTTCATTAAAGATTCAAAATTCTCACCTAATTGCTCAATGTATTCATTAATTTTCACTACAAATGATCTATTGGTCTTCCATCCCATAGTGACGAGTGAAGGAAATTTATTTTGCACATAAAAGAATATACAAACTTGTATGGAACCAAATTTACATTGTGCACTCTTTGTCTTTCTGATAGCTCCAAGGTTCTTCATCAATTGTTAGAATTGTAGCCCAACTAGATCATATGTGTGATCTTTCTTTAAAATTTTGTAATCCACATCCATTGCTATAAAGGGCACATTGTTTAATCTACTAGATTGATAGAACTTCAAGTGTGAAATCAACTTGATAGAAAAATCTAGCAATGAATTAGTGATTGTATATGTTGTCATGCCTCTTTTATTCTAGACAACTCTAGTGTTTTTCTCAATCACTTCCTTAGAATCATTTCTCAGTGTCATAGTCTGATCTAGGGTTGGGTAACCAGTAACCCTATGGATTATTCTCTTAGTAGTTTTGATAGGTCTGTTATCAAGTCATAAGGAACCATCATGGATTCAGCTAAGCACTATCCTTATCCATTCTATCTTTAACACATTTGGAAAATGTAGGGTTTGTGTTAATCCCTTTCTCTCAATGATTTTGAACTCTTCCTTCAAAACACCATTATCACATAATCTCTCATATACTTCTCTAATTTCTATATCTCCAATGCTACTAATCTTTATGTTATAACATTTTCTTACATCTTTTACTATTATCACATTTGGTGGAATCATCAATAATGCACCAAAAGGGTCTTGCTTGTAAGCAATGTTAGAAATAGCTTTCAAAATGGGTTTCTTAACTTCATTACTCACTAATTGAAAATTCAAAACTTCCTTCCCTTCTATATTCTTCGAACTAACTACCATAATATAAAACTAGGGTTTACAAAATTTAAACTACATAGCTCAGCTCTTGACAAATACCTTACAAAATTTGACAAACTAGAGTGAGATAATGGCTAGTGTCCTCTTCAATTTCTTTGAATGGATTTCTAGATCAACTTCTACTCTGCTTTCTCTTTCTCAAATTTGAAATGATGAAAAATGAGCTAAAATTGATCAAATACCCTTTGAAACCCTTATAATTAATGTTGAGTGCTTGCATAGCTGTAAGCTTAGCACTGACTACCATTTCACTTAACACACATAGGAAATATTTCATGCTCAGAAACAACGTAAAAAACTTAAAGATTTATCTTAGATTTATAATAACATCTTTCATCTTTATTAATGATAATGTAATCTTTTCAATACTATCTCCTTTTGGAACTAATGTATGATATAGCATTTAAGTATCAGTCCCACATACCTTTTGAATGCCTAGTTTGATGAGATGTGATCACCTAACCCATTGGATGAAATGATCCCTTCTCCATTTGATGTGTTGCAATCATCTTTCTTCTTCCATGTCTTATTCATATCATCTTTGATGTGTTCAACATTTGCCTTGACTTTGCCTTTATCAAATTCACAACTTGGTGCCTTTGATCTAGCTGGACAATATCTACTAATGTGACCAATCCTCAAATAGCTAAAACATGTGGTTTGACTTAACCACCTTTTGTAGTTACCACTAAAGTGTGTCCTAATATAATTCTTAGGAATATGCCCATATTCTTGACAATATTGATAGCTATATCTTGTATTAAAATCTGAGTTATAACAATTGTCATTGTTGAGAAAAAGTACAAAGTTGATTCACCTTTTAGGCTAACTTATTAGAATGATTGAATTTTTGTATTTCTATCCAAAAATAATATTTTTTCAAAAATATGATCTACATAAATTCATTCTAGCTAAGTTATATATGGTCTCAAACTTTTCCAATTGGAAATATCTATTAAATGCATGTTTTATACTAGTTTGTATCCAATTACTAAAGAAATAAAATTATTTTAGAAAATTGGCATTTCGATAACTCTTACAAGTTTTTATTATATTTCTTTAGTAAATTATAAACACCATTTGATAGAGCTCAAAGTCAATATATTTTCATATAGAGTTTATAGTGTTTTAATTAGATATATTATATTGTAATTAAAAATTGTACAAGAACGTATTTTAACACTTGAAAAGATGTCAATTTTGAGAAACAAAAAAATATTAAATCATATCAAACAATTAAAAATTATATGACATTCTAGAGGTGAGAGTCCTCTTTCAAAACATAAAGTTTTTTCCTAGTTAGAATAGATTTATTTTGAAAATTGTGGTGGGAGATGAAAAGTATCAATTTCATATAAGTTCAAATTTGAATCATTATAAAAGAGAAAATATATGTCTAAAGTCAATTTTAATTTTTGATTGTTCTAGCTATATGTGTTATCTATATAACATAGTCTAAGTTCAAATGGAAGTAATTTTATTTCAATATAGTTATGTGGTGGGAACTAAACCCCTAATTTTGAGTATTTTTTAGCAACTAAAAAATTATCTATAAAAATTAGGAAAATATATCATTTCTTATTCCAATAATTTTTGAAAGTCATGATCTTAAACTTCAACTATTTCTACCCATTTCATTACTTTACTTCATTTTCAAATTTAAAATAATACTACAAGTTTTATGTTATTGAAGATAAATCGTTATACTTTTGTTAGCCTTTTCCTTTACAAAAGGGTGACACAAGTTTGTGGTTTTAACCTATTCTTTACCTTTCTTTGCCTTCTTGATGACTAGATGAGTTTGGATCTATATTGAAAAGCTCTATGTCCATACTTTTGATAGTTGTAACAATATCCTTCAAATATTTGTGTACATGCATGTTCTTGGTTCTACATTCATGTGCCTGATGACCTTTCTTGTTGCACTAATGGTAATGAACCATGCTCTTAGTCTTGACATTCTAATTTATAATCTTTTTCTTACACACATTAGTATTATGTCCATTCTTACTACAATTATGACAAGTAGATAAGATTTCTTACCTTTGTTGTTCCTTTCTTCTACACTTTTGGATGACTCTCCTTCTTTATTACTTTTGTATCCCAGTCTAGATGTATTATTAGATCTAGGGTATCTTAATAGTTTCTCAAATTATTTGATGGCTTCATTTGGTTTTTTGAGACATTCAACAAATTCCTTTTCTTTCTTTAGGTCATTCTGCAATTACTTATTTTGTAGTTTCAGTGTTGTTATCTCAATGTCCTTGATATTCAGTTCATAGTTAAAATTCATCATTTGACTTAGGGTATCGAATTTCATGATGGAAATCTTGGTTAGGTTATTCTTTTTCTTTCTTTAGGTCATTATGAAATTACTTATTTTGTAGTTTCAGTGTTGTTATCTCAATGTCCTTGACATTCAATTCATAGTTGATGTTCATCATTTGACTTAGGCTATCCAATTGCATGTTGGAAATGTTGGTTAGTTCTAATGATTTATCTTCTAACCTATTGGCCAAAACTCTTTTGTATTCTTTAATCATGGCTTTTACTTCCATGGCTTTCTTCTTCTATTAAGTCACCTCACATACTAGTATGGCTTGTGATTCTTGTTCTAACTTGAAATTTATAATTTCCTTAGTTGGATTCTATTCTTTTCCATTGTATTGGCAACTACTGCATCAAATTCATTGGAGTCCTCATCCACAAATAGCTTATTAGTGTCTATCTCTCTATATTGTGTGTCATTCTGCTCATAGCAATTTCCTTCCTTCTCTTCAAGGACTTCTTTAAACCTTCTCTTGCTTCATTTAGTTGAGAATGAGATCTATTTCAATATCCTAATTCTCAATGATCTTTCCCATTTTATAGATTTCCATTTCAAGATCATTCCTCAAAGATACAAAACTTCTCTTTCAGAGAACAAGAATCTATTAGCAATTGCTAGAATTACAATAAGAAAGGTAAACTTCTAAGGGGGCTGTGCGCAAGTGAATCAATAGTTCAAATTTGGACCTATAAAACTTTCACCATACATCCATCTCAAGAATTGAATAGATAAACTGAAATAACATGTAAAGCACATACATCTAAATCATGTAAACATATAAGAATTCATAGACATAACACCATATATGATTACCTAGAAACCCTCCAAGTGAGAAGGTAAAACTGGGGTGGGGATGAGACCCACAAATCTTCACTACTATAGTAATAAAGTGTATGCAATGAAGGTTACAATGTTTTGATTATGAGTTATGATCTACCCTATAAGAGGTCTACCCTATTAAAGGCTTACAAATACTGTTAGGTATAACTCACTATGAATGCTCTATTTGCACATGCAAACTTCTCTCTTTGCTCCTTGAATTCCTTACACACTCCTTGGAGAGTTTAGAGTTTTGTCCTCCTTAAGAATACTTAGTGACTTAGGGTTAGGTATGAATCTATGGCTGAGATTCATCTATTTTTTTTACTTAAACCTTCCCATTTTGTGATTGGCTTCATGTAATTGTATAAGAAATCAAACTAGAGATTCATCCTTATCTCCAAAATATCATAATTTAGTCTTAAGTCAGCTCAAAAATGGTTTAAATAGTTGTTTGTGCCATTACAAATTTTTTTGTCAAAACTATCTCACTCAGCATCGAAAGTCTCTAATGCTCAGCATACACTAATCTCTCTATTGTGACTTGATACCTATATTGCTTGGCATCCACTATTCAGTCGACTTCTAAATCACTTGGCATACACTATTTTCTCAACACTTGAGTCACTCAGCATGGTCTATGTTTTTTTGAGCAACATATGTTACTTATTCAGCATGAACTAAGTAAATAGCTTAAGTTTGTTTACACTCACTTGTCAAAACCAATCTAAGATCAACAATCATTAGTATCAACATTAGCATTATTGCCACTACCATTGTAAGAAAAAATAGATGGAATAAAAGTAGATATACAAGGAGCAGGGTTTAGAGAAGGAGGTTGGTCATCCACTAACACATTTCTGCTTCCACTAAATTCTTCATTTTGAGCATTGGAAGAATCATGCACGTTATTTTCTAAAATAGAAACATTTCTTGCAATTTCTACTTTTTTAGTAATATTATTATAAGCTTGGTAACCTTTTCTTTTTTTCATTTTTTCACTCATGCACCTAGTACATGAAATCTTAGATGGAACAATAGGAGTTAAATTCTCAACAATATTAGATGAGATACAATTAGAATTCAAATTACCAAGCATTTCATGCTTCATATTAAAAGAAATATTTTCATATAAAGGGTGTCTTAAAGAGGTAAACCCAGAAAATTTAAATAAATTATCATTCTCTAACTTAGTATTAGCAACAAATTTAGTTGTGTTAGGATAAATATCATAGCACATGTCCTTATGAAATTCAACTTTATAATCTTGGCATAATTTAGCAATAGAAAGAAGATTATATTCCAAATGAGGAACATAAAGAAGATCATGTAACTTTCCATTTGGAATACTAACATTACCAAATCCTTCACCTTTACAACTATGATTATCAGCTTACTGAATTAGAATATTTGAAGGATTAGGTTGCAAAGAATCAAACACTTCTCTATGAGATGTAACATCTTGAAAATCACCACTATCCACAATCCATTCTAATCATTTAGAAACATTATAACTAATAATTAAAGCATAACAAGTTTGATTACCATGAGATTTTTTATTACTTTGATGATTATTCATAGCTTGCTTATCATTTTTCTTTTTACAACAATTAACAGTGAAATGACCATCTTGTTGGAAATATAAGAGGAGTGACTAAGATGGGAGGGGTGAATCAATTACCACTAAAATAAATCTTGGATTCCTGAGATGTCAAAACAAAACATAAAATCTAAGAAAATTATTGTAGCTTAGTAAACACACAGGCACTCAGTTAATACTACTAATATACTGTAACTCAGTAACCACTAAAATAACAACTATAACTCAACAAATGCTTAACATGCAATTCTTAGGACATTATTTGTGAATAACCTTATGATGAAGGGTGGTCCCTTTAATACCATAAACTATAACAGAAAACAAAGAAATAATAAAAAATGCGAGAACAAAATATGGACTTCTTAGTTGCGCTATAATGCAGAATTATAGAATTCACAACTAAAATATGCTAACCCACATGGACACCTTCATTACAATAATTTTCAAGAAAAGCTACGAAATATCACCCAAATTTGTTCTAGATAATGTTTAGGCCTTTCCTAAATAGGCAATTTTTATGCCACTCAGGAAGGTTCTAGACAATGAAACTTAATATCTAGGGCCAACAGACCCTAACAATATATAGATAGATAGATATAGAGAGAGAGAGAGAGAGAGAGAGAGAGAGAGAGAGAGAGAGAGAGAGTTGGCCAAATACATCTTTGAGAATTATTTTAGATATTTTAGTTAGCCCAACTTTAGAAGGCAATAACTCTCTATACATTGCTCCAATTGGGTATTATAACCACTTTTTAGAAATGTCAGCTCCTAATCTATAGGTTCATAACCATGCAAGAACCCTTTCATCAAGTTTTTGAACCTCATTTGGGCACTCTAAGGCCTCCAACTATGAGCCAAGAGATTTTTCTGCAAATGTTTCCACTGAAAATCCACAATAACTTCTTGGATAATTAAGCTAGAGCAATGGGATTTTTATGGTAGGCTTACAACTCTAAATGAACCTTCATGTACAAAATGAGAATATTTCAAGCTCCTATGAACAAGTTATTAAAAATAGAAACCTCCCATAAATAGGATCCATCCTGTCTACTAGTTCTTATTAAAATACAAAATATCAAAAGGAAAATATTTCTGGGTGATGCAAGATTTCTCTTATACCTAGGATGCTCCTGCATCACCTTAATTATCTTAGGTGCATACACATGAAAGAAATAAAATAAACACAAGAGACACCAAGATTTAATGTGGAAATCTAATTTGGGAAAAACCACCAATTGCAACTAGTTACTAATTTTCACTTTTTTGAAGTGAGCTCTATTAGGAGCCAACCCTATAAAAGGTTATAAAACACACTGTTAGGTGTGACCCTACTAGAGGATTTAATCACCCTATTAGGAGTGGCCTTGTTAAAGGTCTTAATACACTTCAATCTAGAAATACCATCTTGTAAGAGGATTTAAAAATAACTATTAAGCCAACTCTATTAAGATATTTAGATCACTGCTACAATGGTTGGAGAGTAATAATGAGATGACCTGATTTCTGATGCAACTGTACTGCTGATTTGAAATCTGAATTCTATGTCAAATACTTGATCCTTCCTAATGAAATATATCTTTGCAACTCCTCAAGGATATTCTTCTTATCCTTCTAATTTGCTTCCTCTTAGCATTTTCTATTCTTTCTTGTAACCATACACATTCAATCCTCCACTTAACCTTATACTCAAATATCATATCCATTGTCAAGTTAGCTTGACTACAACATAGAATAATTAATATTCATCTTGTCATTCAGCTAGAACTAATAAACAAATCAATTAAATTCATATGCAAAAATAAGAAAATCCTTCATTAGCCAAGCCTACTCGATATACACTAAATCATAAATGATTTTTCTATGTTAACCATGTGAACTTGGTCAACACTACATCTTCACAAATTTCCTTTGGTAACCAAGTGAGATTAGGTAGCACTAGTTCCATCCAACTTTCCTTTCTTATTTGAGTGATCTCAATTAACACTCAACTTTTGTAAACTTCTATTTGATGCCTGAGTGAACTTGGTAGAAACTGCCTTCTGAACTTGGTAAACATTGGAATGTTTGACAAACACAAGAAAATTTCTTCATTTCCTGAGTGAGTTTAGCATACATTGGCTGATAAAGATATGACATTTTGGATAACATCAAAGATAATACACAATTAACCAATTGTTTTCAACAATCTCCCTCTTTGGCATTGATGGCAACACAACATGCCATAATACAATGCAATTTTAGAGAAAAATAATAGTAAGGACAATATCCCTAGTTTCATTCTAATTCTCATCCATGAGAACTCCCTCTATTAGTGTGAACTCCCTTTGACTTCAATTTCTCCCTCTACTAGAAAACTCTCCTGTTTACTCTGTCTTCAACAACTTCTTCTAATAGAAAACTCTCCATCTTTCATATTAGCTCTAAATATTTCAGACCAAGTTCTTCCTCTTTGAAATCTCTAACTAATATATGACTAAACTCTCCACAAACTGTCCCACATCACAAAACTCTCCCTCTTTATAAAATTTCTATGAATATGATAGAATATTCTCCCTCTTTGACATCTTATGCCAAAGACAATATTCAATGAATATCAATGTACCTCATGTACAAATGCATATGAAATCATCCATTTTAATACTATATCAACTTGATCAATCTTCAAAATGCACTAGTTGATGCATCACTAAACTTCATTTAGTGATCTTTAGATAGGGGAATAACCCCTAACTTACCTCTTAGATACAAAAATGCATCCTTAGGAAATGGCTTAGTGAATATGTCTAGAATTTGTTCTTTGGTATTCACATCTTCCAATCTTGCCTCTTTATCTTGCACCAATTCTCTTAAAAAATGATATTTTATTGCAATGTGCTTGGTCTTGGTATGCATCATAGGATTCTTTGATGTATTAATTTTACTAGTGCTATCATAGAAGATAACCCCTAAATCCTTGATCTCTACCTTCATACCTACCAATAGTTTCTTGAACCAAACAATATTGGAATAATTAACTACTAATTCAACATATTCTATTTTTGTTGTAGACTAAGAAAATAAAATTTTCTTCTTACTTGTCCAAGACACTAGTCTTTTATCGAGAAGGAATGCTCCACCACTGGTGCTCTTCCTATCATCAACACTTCCTACCCAATCAACATCAGTAAATGATTTCAAATATAAGTACCTCTTTTCTCTTACCATAGTCCATATTCCTCAATACCCTTTAGATACCTCATGATTCTCTTGATCGCCACCCCTATGATTTTCTTTAGGAATTTTGAGAATCTTGCCAACTATACCGATTGGTAAAACAATATCAGGCCTTGTGTGCACTACATATTGCAGTTTTCCAATGAGTGATATGCATGTGGTCTAATCTACTTTCTTGGAATCATCATTTTTGGAAAGCTTAGATTGAGAAGACATAGGTGTTCCAACTAGTCCCAAATCATCCATTCCAAATTTCTTTAATATGTCGTTGATATATTTGGATTGAGTAATGAAGATACCATCTTTCTTTTGTTGAATCTATAATTCAATAAAGAATTTTATCTCTCCAAACATAGACATCTCAAATTTCTTACTCATTTCTTTTGAAAATGATTTTCATAAGTCATCATTTCTAGTAAACAATGTGTCATCCACAAATATTTTTGTCAACACAATCTTCTTGTCTAGTCCTTCTTTTATATATAGGTTGTTGTTATCATTTGTCCTTTAAAAACCAATCTTTATCAAGTAGTTATGAATTATTTCATACCAAGCTATATGAGCTTTCTTGAGACCATACAATGCTTTGTGTAGTTTACAAATCATATATTTTTTTCTAGGATCTACAAAACCTTTAGTTGTTCTATGTAAACTTCCTCATCAAGAATTCCATTCAAGTATGTAGATTTCACATCTATTTGATAAATTTTAAATCCTTTATATGAAACATAAGCAAGTAAAGTCCTAGAAAGCAAGTAAATTTTAAACATGTACTTTCAATTTGTTTCTTGTCATTGTATCATCTGACTTGTCTCCAACGATCAGATTGGGTGCATGGTGCCTTCTAACATATCTTGCCAACACAGGTACTTTGGATTTATAACTTGTTCCACTATCCTGGTCATGATCTTTTTTATCAAACTTGGGTCCCACTATCTATGACTTAGGTCCTTCAAACTCAATTTTCTTTGGATGTGACTCAAGTCCTTTAGACTATGACTTAGGTTACACTGGATGCAACTTGAGTACTTCTAGAGATTTTGGGGACTTGATAGGTGAAGTTTTCTGACTTCCAATTAGATTTGGAAATGTATCAAGTTCTTTGCTACTCTCTTCTTCACTCTTTTCTACAAACTCATCAATCCTCATATATATACTTTCTAAGATCTCATGAGTGGACAAATTCAAATATTTATATGCTTTACTTCTACTGAAGTATCCTATGAATATAACTTCATTACCTTTGACATCAAATTTACCTTTCCTAGTCTCTTTGAGAATATAACATTCGCTAAAAAATACTTTCAAGCAACTTGCATTAGGTTTGTAGCCATATCATAGTTCATAAGGAGTTTGATTTGAGTCTTTCTTAGTTGTAATTTGTTCAAGGTATTCACTGTAGTACTAATAGCTTCCTTCCAATATTTGATTGCAACATTATTTTCTATCATCAAATTTCTTTCACAATTCATGATAGATTTGTTTCTTCTTTTAGCTATAAAATTCTATTGTGGTGTACTAGGGGTTGATACTTGTCTTCCAATTCCTTTTTTAGTACATAATTCATTAGAAATGAATTCACCACCTCTATCTGATTTGAAACACTTTAGCTTCTTTTCTATTTCCTTCTCTACTCTATCTAGATGTCACTTGAACTTTTGAAAAACTTCAACCTTATCTTTTATATACATTATAGTCATCATTCTAGAATAATCATCAACAAAAATAATAAATTACTTGTCTCCATTGTAGTGCTCAACACTAATTGCTCCCCATAAGTCAATATTAACCAACTCCAACACTTCTTCAAAATGATAGTTCTTACTTTTGAAACTTGTCTTGCCCATCTTACCAAGTTGACAATTTTTACATAGGTCTAAGTTTCCTCAAACTAGGAATACCTCTCACTCATTTTTTGTTGGTTATCTTGATTAGATTATCAAAGTTCACATGACACAACCTTTTATGCCATAACCATCTTTCTTCTACTAAGATCTAGGTAGAATAAGTTACCTTTTGTTTGGTTACCAGACCTAACTAGATTTCATTTTCCATCTAGTAGCTTGGCCTTAGCATTAATGAAATCCACCTTCAATCCAATGGTATTCAAATATTCCACACTTAGTAGATTATTCTTTAGTCCTTCAACCCAATAAGTATTATCACATCTAAATTCATTGGATAGTGAGATGCCAGTTTTTTGCTTTATGCAACATGGTTCATTGTTTCAAAATTTTACACTTCCACCATCATAATTTTCCAAATGTTCAAATTTGTTTTATCACCAATCATATGATGTGAGAAACGACTAACAATAATCCATGTATCATTTTTGCTAACATGAGAAATAAGTGCCATTTTATTTACTTCATCATCAGATCCATCTTTTGCAATAATATAGACCATTTCACTATAGTAAATACTATCTAAATCTTTAGCCATTAAACAAGGCTTCTTACATTTTTCATTTTATTCCTTGAAGGTCTTGAAATCCCTTCTTTCCTTTGTACTTTTTGTGCTTCTTTTCATCTTTGTCTTCTCTCTTTGGACACCTTGCAGAAATGTGACCAACTTCTTCACAAGAAAAACATATTAAAGGAATTTTACCTTTGCACTTTCCTTTCTCTTTGGGATACCTTCTTGGAAGCAATGTTTCAATGGCTTCAAGATCACTTTCAAAACTATATTCCTTTTCACTTTTAGATTCTTTTCATTTAGACTTTTTAGCTTTCTTCTTGAGTGACAACTTGGCTTAAAATGCTAACTCAAGATTGCTAGAACTAGGAGTATAATTATCATAGTTATCTAGCTCAAATACAGTCAATCTTCCAACTAGAATATCAAAAGTTATCTTTTTATTTGGATCACATATCATCTCTTGAAAAGTAGATAGTCTAATTGCATAGCTAGGAAGCAGGGTTATGAGTACCTTTCTTACCACTATTACATCTTCAATTGTCCCTCCAAAGGCTTTGATTATATTAACACTAGCTTTGATTCTCTCAACATATTTTGCAATATTTTCATCCTCTCTCATATTCATCTGATCAAATTGACCTCTCAAGCTTTTTGCTTTGGCTCTTTCACATTATCATCAGCTCCATATATATCCTTCAGTTGGGTCTACATGTCATGAGTAGTAGGAGATCCTTTGACCTCATCAAATTCAACATAGCTAAGAGCTAATGTAATGTCAATCATCATAATGTTATGATTTTTATTTGCAGTAATCTCCTCCATAGTCAATGTTCTAGTAGGAGCCTTGTAAGAATTTCCCAAATATTTCAAACCTAAATCATTGATGGTTTCCAGATGAGTCTTCATAAGTTCCTTCCATGCCTTGAAGTTATCTCTATTAAGCTTAGGAATCCCTCTATTGTAAGGCATCCTAATCTTTAGTGTAGGTCCTTGAAACCTTGTCTACAAGCACCAAAATCTTTGTTAGAAATTGTTGGAAATATAACAGGAGTAACTGAGAGGGGAGGTGTGAATCAATTACCACTAAAATAAATCCCAGATCACTTAGATGTCAACATAGAACATAAACTCTACAAAAATTATTGTAGCTTAGTAAACACATAGGCACTCAATTAATACTAATAATATTTTATAACTTGGTGTCCACTAAAATAATTATAGACATCCAAAATTTGGAAAAAACTTAAAACAATAAATTTTTTAATCAAACGATGCAAAATTGAGGATTAAGTCAAAGGAAAATAATAGACTTTCAAGTCAATGGTAATATTAGATCATTAATCAATCAAATCACCTATCAAATAGAAAAGGACCTAAATGAATAATATAAAGGGGAAAAATAATTCACGAAATCATAAAACGGTAAAAAAAAAAAAAAAAGGATTTAAAGGAAAAAGGAAAAAGACAAAAGTTGAAAGTAAATGGAATATTTATTAAACCAATAAAAGCCATTTATCCTCACAAAAGTGAAAATCCTCCTTTTTACATTTAAAGGAATTTCAAAATCTTCATTTATCCTCACAAACTAAGTCTTTTGAACTCTTCCTCTTGGTGCCTTATGAGATATTTATAGTTTCACCATGACAATCTAGTCAAAAGTGAAATTGTGATCTTTAGCCAAACCTCTTCTAAAATCCTATAAATAGGAGGGAAATTCAAGAGCAAAGGGACCCAAGTTTTATGCATATGTACTATAGGCATATTTAGAATTAGCATGTTAGTATTGTTGTTAGAGAGTAATCAGGTCATTCTAGTATCCTTTTAGCATTGTTATGTTGTTCATTTGATATCATTTAGCACTTGTTTAGTCCATTGCATGCATATATCATAATAGTCTAGGGCTATTATACTTGTATAACCTATATTCTCACAGAGATCTTGCATAATCATTTGTAGATTTGCATTCATAGCATACTCTCATTATATAACTGTCACTGAGATACTAGCCTAAGAGAAATTTTAGTGGTTGTAGTTAGGGAAACATGATATGTTCATAGAGTCTCTATTTGACAATGATTTCTTGGGTCTAGATTAGGTCATTGTCATTACATTTTCACTCTACTCTAAGATCTCATGAATACATGAATCCATCGTGTACAAATTGGCACCCACCATAGGGCTTCAACTTAAAGCCTAATTGGTCTTTCAATTTTCTTGCTAACCTTCTATTTTTATTATAGATCAATATTTTTATTTGGTTTCTTGTGTATATATGACTAGTTGCAGGTTCTACAATATTAAGGAAGCTTCATAGCAAACACAACCAACTTTCAAAGACATCCCCAAACTTGTGAAGACTAGATCTACAATTTTCCTAATGCTACAATGCTTTTAAACAAGGTTTGAATGCTTTCGCATTGTCTTTTAGCATATTTGAAGTGTTCTATAATGTATTTGAAGTTTTTTGTAATGCATTTGACATATTTTGCAATGCATTTTCTATATTCTACAATGCATTTGTATTATTAAATAGCACTTTTGACTATTCGTGTAGCACATTTGCACCTTTCTATAACGCATATGTTATTTTCTATAGCACATTTGATTTGGGTTATCAATCATCACATCTAACTTGCAGATCTAATTGATGGTTTTTTTAGATCTCTTCTACACTGACAAGAACTCTCAAGCTACTAAAATTGTGAAGTAGGAATGAAAACCCTCAAAAATGTGCCTAGCCTTTGCTAGCATCTAATCAAGTAAGTAGACCTAGACCCTCATCAATTAGATTGCAGCATTTCTAAATCCATAACCTAGTTTAAGTAGGGGGTTTGATCTCATTGATCTAATCAGAAGTAGGCCTATGCTCTCAACTCATAAGAGTTTATTAGAATGCCAAACCTTTTGTAAAGGTTAGTAACAATCAAACAAGGAATGGTCAAACACTTATCTTAATTAGGAGCCCCATTTTCTTTTGTATTTAAGGTCTCCAAATTGAACAAACCTTGTCTATCATGTTTGGGAGATCAAAGTAGTAGGGATATGCTCTTACTCTCTTAGAGTGGTCAAACTCCCAAACTTACTTTCAATTTCTACTTTTCCTAATTTTTATTAGCTAGATTATTCAGTTGTAGAAGGGCTTCTCCCAAGATTTGCCTTAGTAGGGCTAGTAAGAGGGAACACCTTCCAAATCTTACATTCTTAATCAAATGCAAGCCAACTATATTTGAAATATAGCCTTCCTCTAGTAATCTTGCAAGAGATTGTGCAAAACCTCCTTAGCATTGGTGGGAAGCTCTTTGTCACAAAGTGGTAAATTTGAACATTGTTGGTCAAACATTAAAACCTTGTAGTCACTATCTTTAGATAGCCTTGTTAGGAGGCCATTTCTTTTATTTTTCTTGGTGTGTGGGGGTTTATTTCATTATCATATCTACTACAATTGTGTTGGATTTGTCTACTTTAATATGTAATAATCATAATCCTTCAAATCATAATCATCCTCCCAAGAAGATGCAACTACAAACCAATACAAGACCAAACTCAAAAACTACTAAAT
Organism: Cupressus sempervirens; assembly: GCA_028749045.1. NCBI lineage: Eukaryota > Viridiplantae > Streptophyta > Pinopsida > Cupressales > Cupressaceae > Cupressus > Cupressus sempervirens. The sequence goes on along the minus strand of CM053793.1, from coordinate 50,596,319 downwards.
AACTTGAAATAGCACATATAATTATTTAAACAATGCATTTGATCTTTTATCTACAACATTTGAATTCTAGGATAAAGAATCTAACTAAAACAACAATGCATTTGAAGGATTAAATAGCATATATAACCTACAAAACTAGGCCTCATGAATAATAAAATAGTGCATATAATTATTAAAATGGTGCATTTAAGACTTTCTGTAGTTTATCTAAGGAAAATCCTAAAACAAAGGCTACTTGTACATGCAATTTTCACAAATGAACAATAGATTTGGACACCCATTTTCCTTGTCAACATTTGACAAAAAATGAGAGATTTTGAAATTCACTATCACCATTTTTCTCTTGAACAAGAAATGTTCTAATTCCAACAAAGATTCTTGTTACTTCAACCCCACATATTAAGCTAAAAATTACTAGAAACACACATCCATTCCCTACCTAACTTTGTGAGATTGAATTTTATCATTATCAACACTATCAAACATCCTTTTAAAACATAGATTGTTTCTTAACCAACTACAGTGTAAAAGAGGCCCTTGTATTGTTAAAATGCAAACAAACTAAAGGAATCCCATCTATATCTCATGTCACTGCATAAAGCTAGTGTAGTGACAAAGCCAAAATTATCATCTATATAGATAGGTGCAAGAATAGCCAAGAAAATCATCAAATAAAAATAATGTTCAAGCCTCAGTGATTCTATTATACCTACCAACTGTTCACCAAACACAACTACCCAAAAATCACCCTTGTTCAACTAGAACTCAAAGCCCTTTTTCAAAATGGGTTCATCCAACATGTGGGATGAGAAGAGTATCAAAACCAAAATTGAAGACTTTTAGCAAAACCATAAGCTTGGTGATATCATGGACCAGATACTTGAAAGACACAAAGAATGCTACTTACTAGCATTAGCACAATGAGGTGAAAAATTACTACTTGATTTTGACATTACAAATCTAAATGAGATGAAGAAGAATCACTATTGGATATTGTTACACAAAAACTACAAGACTTATAACTAGGAATGGAAAGGATGAAAAGAGGGAAGATCCAACTTGTAGAATTTAGCCTCAAGAAGGTGTGTTCCCTCCCATTTGAAAAAAGTATCACCTTCACACCTTTCCTATAGAATGTGCAACTACCAAAATATGATAAGAATTTCAATACATTTGATCCTTGAAATTACCCTAGAAAATTCTATACTCTAAGTATTGAATTTGACCATGACACAACTTGCCTAATGTGGTTATTTCCTAGAAGCCTAGAAGGACAAGCTATGGAGTGTCTCTCCAAGCTACCTTCCAACATTAAGCACTTTGATCAATTTGACTTAGTCTTCATGAAACAATATTCATATAATATCAAAAGGGAAGTTACCATGATCAATTTGTGCAATACCAAACAATTGTTGGGAGAGTCATTCAAAGTCTTCTTAAAAAGGTGGAGACATAGTATTTCCAAGTACCACAGAGACATCCCATATAAGGAGAAGATATAAATCTTCATCAATAGTCTCTCCAAACCAATGAATTACTATCTGTAACTTCAAGGTCCTATGGACTCTAAAACTACATTAGAAAATGCAGCCAAAGTAGAAGATACCCTAAAAAAAAATGATATCATCGAGCTATCAAAAGATGGTAAGGGTTTCTCAAATAATTCATGATAGACTAACAATACATCTAATTATTCCATAGATAAACAAAATTCATGGTGGAGAATAATAATAAAAACATAGTCAATGATGAGGTGGTTGAAGTCAATCATGTTAAACCACAAGCTCAACTCCATCGAAACTAGCAGTATCCTATCATTAATAACACCAATATAAATACCAAACAAAACCCACCTAGAAAAGATGATGTTCATCCATTTCTCTGATGCAACATGACTACTCCTTCAATGTCCAATCAAAAAGTGTCATATAATCAACCCCCTCCCCCAAGACGATACCAATATTCTAAAATACCTAAGGAATACACACCCAATGATGTGCCTTACGAGAGTGCATTGAAAACACTCTTAGTAGATGAACTTATTGTACTCCCTGAGGCCAAGCCCTATGAACCATAAGTTAAATCAAAGTGGTGGAGTGACAAGCACTTTTATGCCTATCATCAAAATACGGGGCACTTAACCAACAACTATTACGTCCTTAAATGTGCAATACAAAAATTGATCAATAATGGAACTATTGAAGTGAATAACCTTTGTAAAAATAAGATCACATGACCTTCAAAAACCATTTCATGAGTCATGATAAGGGTAAATCCTCTAGGGAAAACTAGAACATGTCTTCCCATTATAAGGTTAATTATGCTCATCATTATGATAACACTATTAATATGATCTCTAGATTTGACAATGTTGTAAATCTAATTGTAATTAAAGACAAACATAAGAAACAATTATTAAGTGTTGTTACCTAAGGTCAAGCCTCTAAATTCATTCTACTAGGGCTCATAATTGGTTTTTATCATGCAACCACAAGTTCCACTGTACCCAAATACAACTTAATCAACCAATTATTGAAGACTCACACCCATATTTCCATCTTCAAACAACTACAAATATCGCTTGAACATAAGGAGACCCTTACTAAAGCTTTCATGAAAAATGACCTAGATGTTAGTAGACTCCAACACATGGTAAGTAACCTTGTCACCCCCCATTGTGTATCCTTTTCAGCCCAAGATGACAATTTCTCATTCATCCGTAAAACTCTTTGTTGCACATTGAAGTCTTTATCCATAGAAATAGAGTTAAGAGAGCCTTTTTTGATGGTGGGGCAGGCCTAAAAATTTTCACATTGAATTTGGTAAGAGTCTTAGGGTATATAGAAGATGTTGTTGATTGAAAAAAGAAAATCACCATTAAGACTTATGACGATGAGGGGAGATCCTCCAAGGGCATGGTCATTCTGCTAGTTAGGGTAGGCCCAGTGGTAAAATAAATTATTTTTCATGTCTTTGACTTGAAATTAACTTACAATATCCTATTAGGAAGGTTTTTGATCCACAACATGGAAGTTGTTCATTCCACTTACAATCAATGTCTCAAATTTCCATACATGGGTCAAGAGGTGACCATACCTAGGGATCAAAACCTTACCCAATATTGTAACTCCCTTGCTCCTTATAACAAGGATGAAATTAGCATCCCGCTAGATGAAATCAGTTAGTCCACATCAATAGAGAGTTCATGTTCCACTACCCAAGACAACAACCACTTATCTACATCAACTAAGGGAAAAGAGAAAGTAGGTTGTTCCAGTTCTTCCACTCCTTCACCATCGTCAACAAAAAACCACAAAAAATAACATTATGAGGAAATGGATTGCCAAATGAATGAATTTGATTAGAAATGAAAATTTTAATGCAAAGGGGTAGTAGAGTATTCAATCTTATTATTTGATCCCCCACTATCTCAAAGATCTCATGGAAAACCATCTTCAAATGTTAGGCCTCACCATGCACATTTTCTTAAAGAAAGTGGTGTACCTTCAAGTTCCATAGAGAAAATCAATAAAAATACAAAATATTGATATTTCCCCTCACCTCTATGGAAAGGGTTTCAATCTAATGAGAATGATGGGATACACATGCAATGGCCATTTAGGAAAAGGAAGACGTATCGTTAAACCTCTAGTAGCATAGTTCAAGTCTAATAGATCAAAAATAGGAGTCAGATACTTTGAACAAGACAATGCAAAAACCACTTCTTGGTCTCATTCCAAAAACATTGATTCCTCCTCTACCACCTTGGTATGGGTACCCAAAGATAAAGTTGTCAACAATCAAAAAATAGTTGATACTAAGAATGTAAATCTATCCTTCTAGTATCTACATTGAATAAAAGAGAACCATTCATGGGCACCCCTAATAATGAAGTTAATGAGTAGTCCACCAAGTGGGAATTTGAACCACTATCTAAAGTGTCCATTCATGACAAAGAATCTAATATTGTTCATGTTCTATCATCCAATAGTTCCTATTACAAGGAATCCACCTCTCATTTAGAGTTTACTACACCTAAAGTTAACACACATTAGGACAACTTAGAAGAGGACACAAAGAAGACATGTGATCTCACATCAAAAGGGGATGATGAACCTAATGATAGGTTCCAATTTCATACTTCATTTCCAGACTTCATTACAATAGAAGACAAAGATGAATATTATGAGAAACTTGCAAGCTCTACTTTACCTCACACTTTAGAAGAGGCATATGTTATAGACCTAACTAATACAAAATATGAACCATATAACAATGTTAGGTCTTTAAACCCCACTAAATCTCATCCATATTATGAATTACTCTCCTTAGTCCATCTTGAGTTTATCAATGAGGACTCACCTTAGAACTTCCCACAATTTGATGATGACCAAGATGTTTTCATGTACCTTAATGTAGTTGAACCATCTTGATCACAAAGAATAATAGAAATGTATGTAGATGAGTCTAATATCATCATCTTACTCATACGAGAATACATCCAAGAACCAATGACCAAAAACACATTGTGGCAAGTCTTAACAATTTTTTTTGAAACAAACAGAAGTTACACATCCAACAGTGAAAACCAAACTATGGCACACATGGATGAGATGATTGATACCTTACTTGAGAATTCAAAGGAAAGTTCATCCATTTTAATTGAGCCTACAGAAAATGTAAACATTGGAATAGAGCAAGACCCCAGGATAACTCATTTGGCATAGTCCTTAATTGTGGAGGAAAGAAGTGATTTCATTCACTTCTTGAAAGGAAGACATAAATTTTGCATGGTCTTATGTTGACATGCCAGGGCTAGATCCAACTCTAATGCTTCATCATTGCAACATTTCCCTGGGTGCCAAGGCAATTAAACAAAAACTAAGTAAAATGCATCCTCACATAGAATTATTTGTCAAAATAGAATTGGAGAAATTACTGAGTACCAACTTTATCTAACCACTATACTATTCATCATGCATATCAAATATTGTACTTATCTCAAATAAAGATGGTAGCATAAAGATTTGTATTTAATTTAGGGAAGTCAATAAAGCACTTCCAAAGGATTATTTTCCCCTTCCAAATATTGACACAATTGTAGATCTAATAGTAGTACATTCCATGTTTTCACTCATGGATGTTTTTTTAAGTTACAACCAAATCAAAATAGCACCAGAGGACCAAGAGAAATTTTTTTTACTTGTCCATGGAGCACATTCTATTGGAATGTCATACCCTTTGGTCTCAAGAATGCAAGGACTACTTACTAGTGGGCCATGACCACCATTTTTCATGACATGATGCAAACTTTTATGGAGAATTATGTTGATGACCTCCTTGCCAAATCTCATACCCAAGAGAATCTTCTTCCTGTCTTGAACAAGATATTCACATGCTTAGAAGCATTCAAAGTTAAGCATTTTCCTAAGAAATGTGCTTTTGGCATGAAATCTAGAGAACCCCTAGGGTACATTGTATCTACCAAAGGAATCAAGGTTGATCATGAAAAGGTACAAGCCACTATCAACATGTGCAACCTCCAAAGGACTTGAGTCAGCTACATTCTCTCTAGGAAAGATTTGAACCGGTTTGTCACTTCATATTCTAGTTAGTAGAAAAATGTGTGCCTTTCACTCATCTCCTCCATAAGTACATATTTTTAAAATGGAATAGTCAGTGTCAGATGGTCTTTGATCTACTCAAAAACTACTTGATGAATCCTCATGTCTTGGTATCTCTGATACCACACAAACCATTGCTTCTCTATATCTTCCTACTCAATAAATCAATTGGAGCGCTCTTGGCACAAAAAAATGATCAAGGCAAAGAAAGAGTCATTTATTACATCAGTCACACACTGGTCAATTATGAGCTAAATTATACTTTTATTGACAAGCATGCTTGGCCATTTTTTTGCTTCAAAAAATCTACATCATTATCTTTTGACAAACAAAGTTAAGCTCATCTCAAAAATTGACCCTCTCAAATATCTTCATAGGAAGACAATATTAATAGGAAGATTGACCAAATGGGTAATGATCCTAAGTGAGTTGGGGATTGAGTACATTAATAGGAAGGATATAAAGAGATGAGCCATTGTTGATCAATTAGCAAATGCACCCATAGAGAGCTGAAATCATATCCTAGCTAGCTTTCTAGACATGCATATCCTCCAGATTGAACTGGTAACATGAAAGTTTTACATTCATGGTTCTTACACCCACGATGATTTAGGTGTTGGTATTTTTCTCATCTCATCACAAGTCTTACAAAATATTCTTCCCATGTACAAACAATATGATAGAATATGAAGCATTAGTCTTGGGTCCTAAGTTGGCATTAGAATGAAAATTAACTACCCTTGAAGTCTATGGGGATTCTAACTTGATCATCAATCAAGCCATAGACATGTATCAAACCAAAGATGAGAAATTGTTACCTTAAAAGTATCTGTTTGATATGCTTAAGGCATATTTTTTTCACATTACTTTTGAACAAATACCTAGAGATAAGAACAAGGTAGCAGATGCCATGGCCACCTTGGCCTGCTTGCTTTAGATACTAGATCAACATGAATGATATGAGTGGAAGAGGTAGTTTAACCCACATTTAATCAACCTAAATTAGTTATTATTTTCTATCTTGACATCCCTAATTCCCCTCGCTATGACCCCATTACCAGCTTTCTCCATGATAACACTATTCCCTCTAACCTCTCACAAAACCAAAAGTGTAACTTCATTTGATAGACCTTGCAGTACACATTGGTGGCTGATATGCTATATAGGAAATTTATTAGTGGTACTTTATTTAGATGTCTCAAAAAGGAGATAGCTAGGGTTACTCTATAAGAAGTCTATGTAGGCATATATGGGTCACATTCTAGTGCGTTTACATTAGCAAAGAAAATTATTAGAAAGAGCTATTTTTGGCCAACCATGGAAAAGGTATTAACTTAAGTTTGTTATTAGTGGCAACACTTATTTAGGTTCCAGTTTAATGTTTGCCAAGTACTATAGTTTAGACTGAGAAATTTAGAATTTTCCAAGCATTACAATTCAAAACAAGTAGTTTAGTGTTTCTCAAGATTTATAGTTTCTACCGAGTTAATAGCTTAAATCAAGAAAAGCTAGTGTTAATCGAGTTGAGTGAAGAATATAGTCTGCCAATTACAATCATGGTAAATAAAGAATGTAGTTTATACCAAGTTACATTGTATTTATAGAGTCACTAGTGTATATCAAGTTTGAAACTACATTGAAGTGATTAGTATGGACCAAGCCTCTACTTCTACCAAGTGCATGATGATTTTGAATAATGATAGTGGATGTCGTGTATCAGAAATTCACTAAGTCAATTTTTAGAACCCAAGTATTTACATTTGGGCTGACTTTTTAATATTGGTGATAACTTGTGTAATGGCCAACTTTGTAATTATGTAAATTGGATTGATATATATGTAATGTATTAGATTATATCTAAGCGTGTAATGTAATAATACGAGACAATGTGAATGAAATGTATGCATGTGAATGTGAATCAGCAGTAAAGAAAAAAATATTGTAAGGCCATATTAGGAGCAATAGAGTTATATCTATCACATAAAAGTGATCATTACTTCAAGGATTCCAATCAGCAATTTAGTTGTAAGTCAGAGATTAACTATTTCAACCTAACAAGTGAATCAAGTTCAAATCCTTTAACAAGATAGACTTGACAATCTTTTCCTTAAATCTCTTTACCAAGTGCATACTTCATTGTATGTTTGTAAAACCTCTAACAAGGTGGACCTAGTAGTCTTAATTTCTCCTAACAGGGTAGATCATCAAAAGTGATCATTGTAAGCCTTAACAGGCCAACTTTATGTTGTAGTATTAAAGTTTTGTGGGTAACATCCCATCCCCAATTTTACTTTCTCTTTGGAAGGTTTTTGGGTCACCAAATATTATGTTCATGGTGTCTTATATTTCACTATTTCTTATGCATGCAATAGATACCATTTATTAATGCAATTAAGTTCTAAATTTGTTAAAAATTTTGAGGTTACCGATTCACCCCTCCCCTCTCAATAACCTAGCTAGTATTGAATATTTCTAACAATTGGTACTAGAGCATTGTGGTTCTTAGGATAAAGTTTGACAACTTGAGCAAAGATCAAGGATAATGGAGATATTCAAACTTGACAAAGCTATTGACAATGAAAAGTAAGATCTAGAGATGGCCATAGCTCAACTCAAGAAAGCAAAAGATCATCTTTTCCAATCCCTAATAAGAAGAAAGGAACTTGAAAATTAGATGAAAAATCATTAGTATGTTGAAGAAAAGATTGAATATTTTCTCCCTTCAAGTAGTTTAGATGAAGAAAATGATGCAATCAAAGAACTCTTAGAAAATAATGGTTCCTTGCAAGAAGAAGAAAATTGAAAAGAGAACAAAAAATTTAGTCAATAAGATTGTGTGAAATTTTAGAAAAGAGAAATAAGGAAAAACAAGACTTGGAGGTAAGGAACAATGAAATTCAAAATCAATCCATTTAGCAAGAAAATATTATTAATTAGCTCTCCAAAGAAAATAAAGAAATCATGAGTTAGAGATCTAAAAATGAAAGAATAAGAAGTGATCTGAACACTGAAAGGAAAATCAATGAAAGGATGAAAATTGATTTAAATTTTGAAAAGCAACTTAATGAAATAATAATGAAATCCTAAGTAGACATGGATCAATTCAATCAACAATGTGAGTAGAATCATTATAGGCAAGAGGGTAAGGTAGGACTTGGATATAAAGAAGAAGGTGAATCCTCCAAACAAGGTGGTGAAAGGAATCAAAGCCCTACTTGCAATTACTATGGTAAGAGGTCATACATCAAAAAAAATGTTGGAGTAATGGAAAAGAAAAATTCAACGGTAAATCTTACAATTGCAGTCAACATGGTGATTAAGCTAATGAATGCAATAAAAAACCAAAGTTTGAGGGGCAAGTGTCACAGATGCAAAAAACAAGGTCACAAGGCATCTGAATGTAGATCTAAGTTATTCAATCCAGCTAAATAATTTGTAAAGGCAATATTTGGTTGGGACTACTACACTTGGTTTAGATGTCATTACTATGGAGAATATGGTCACATTATCATGAATTGTGTTAGACATCACATGAGAAGAAAGGATACCACCATAAGATGTTACACATGTATTGAACTTGGTCATATAGCTAAGAATTGCATGAATACAAGTAGAATTGAAGATGAAAAGAAAGAAAAAGAAGATAGCATCAGGAAGTAGATGAGATAGCAATGGATTCTTAAATCCACTAAGCAAGCTAGTTCAAGAAATGATAGTCATGTCACTCAAGAAGTGGGTGACTCCATTATTTCCAATTAAGTTCTTGAGGAAGAATTGGAACTATGCTTTCAAGGTCGCATCGTAAATAGTTCCAATTGAAAGGAAGTAAAGATTCATATTGGTATTCAAGATATAGAAGAATCATCAACAAGATTGGTAGTAGTTATCACTGAATTAACTCCTCTACCTAGCAAGGTTGGGTCATGGACTCTCTTGAGCGATGTTAGGAGAAACATGGTTATGTTTGATTGTCGAGTTACAAGTTTTCACCAAGCAATCTGTACAGATAGTGGGTGATAGGCTATCACGCACAATGTCATTATGGCTCCTATCATCCCGAGCATTAATGGGAATTTTTACCAAAAAGGTAAGAAATCGACTTCATTTTCACCATGAGTTTAGTATATTGTGAATAGAGTGATTTGCAAAGCATCCTAGCAACCTTGAGCAGAATTTGCAACAAAATTTTTTCAAAGATTTTTCTTAGCTTACTGAGTTATCATGGCATCTAGTAGTAGCAACAAGGTGAAGAAAAGATCTAAAATGTTGGATTACCAAGAAAATGATACATCGCGTAACTAGTCTCCCCTGCCAAGGAAATCTAGCCGAATGGGACAATAGAGGAATGAAAATTAACAACATAATTGATACATAACTAAATTTTGGCATCAATGTGATAGCATACAAGATCTATAGTTCAAGCCGACTCAATAGTGTGTCATGTGAAGTAGTTGACTTAGCTTATAAGATCATAAAGAAGAATCTATCATATGACCTAGTAGATTTGTTGTTGAAGTAGCTAAACAAAAATATGGAAAGCATTAGAACCTCAAAGAATAGCCCATGCAAATTGGGTTCATTGTTGACATGTTTGTTTTTCTATGTTCAAAAGTTTTTCCCTTCCAAAGGCATGATTGTATGAAGAAAAGATACACCAATTTAATATCAAATTAATGAATATATAACTAAAATGGATGAAAATTTTGATAGTATCATGGATAATTTTTTTGAAAACTTCAAAGAAAAGATGAATAATAGATTCAGGATGTGAAAGAAGTTAGTTGAAGATTATAAGGATGATGTTTTCTTTATGGTAGATAGTGATAGAGTATACATCCAGGTAGTAAGGCCCAAATTTGTGTGGGTAAAAGCTCTTCCATATGAGGTTAACATTGATGAGGTGAAGGAAATCATTGAAGCCTTGGTAAATGAGCCTGTAGATCCAAAGGCACCTCTCTTTGGAACTTATGATAAAGCAAAGGCAAGAGTTGAACTTGAAATCAAGCTTCCACAAGTGGTAAACAAAGGCAAGAGGAGGATAACAAAGTTGAGAATAGAAAGCACCCCTCTTATGATTACCAAAGGAAAAGGAGAAGATGTGGAAGAATTAGAGAATGAAGAGGAATTAGAAAAGAAAGAAGAGTGAGAAAGGAAGAAAGGCAAGGTGATCATCATCAAGCCACCAAAGCTATCCATTGTAGTATTTACAACAAAATCCAGGAGGAAAGCAGTGAGGTAATCTTCAACTGACCTCCTCTTACATTCCAAGAAAGGATGAAGATATTGAAAGAAGGTGTTGGAATAAACCACTTTAAAGCACTTAAGTATGAGACAAGGATTCGAACTGAGTAGAAAGAGGTTGAAGATCTGGTCATGGACATATTGGGTAGATAGAAATTCTCTTCAGACTAGCTAGCATCATAAATCCCTACAATTTTGTTAGACAAGGTCAAGGTTAGATGAGGTCAAGGTTAGATGGGAGAACACCAAACAAACTATCAAAGACATCTTTGCTCAAATATTAAAATAGTTGGTACCCAACTTGACTGATGCAGAGGTAAATAAAGCATTAAAAGGAAATGAGAACAAAATGACTTTAAAGTTCAACACTTGTCTAGCTTTGATGAAAGGTATAGAGTATGTTGTGAAGAATGCTATGAACCTATGGAAAAATGTATTCCATCTTCAAAAACTAAGTTAAAATCCTATTGAAATCGAAGATGATGATGATGACAGTGACAAGGAGCAAGACAATGATGAAGACTCTACTCCATTTGTCACAATTGATGTAGAAGAATATTAGGAGCTAATGAAGGATGAGGAAGAAGAGAAAGAGGAAGAAGCTACAGAGGAAGGTAGGCAAGAAGAAGAAGAAATTGACCCAGTCAAGATAGTTGTAGCTATCATAGCCTCACTTCCTCACTCTCTAGCAAAACTTGCAATATCATCAAGTGCAGAGATAGCTTCAATAGATTTGATTGCGATAACCATTGATGCATCAAATTTCCAATCACTCCCTAGTATCTCTAAGCTCCACACATCACTAATAAAAGTGGTACACTTCATCCACCAAGCTACAACATCCTTCAATTATTGAGCTAGCTTCAGCAATGGATACATAATGTTCCACAATTTTGAGCTCCCTAGCACTAAGTACAATTGTGGATTCTTTGGTTTTGACTACCTCAATTGTTCATACTCTAATAAGTGCTTCAATTGTAAATACTTATGTCAGCACTTCACTTTTGAATACTTCAATTTTGGGAAGTTTGGAAAATACATTAGTTTTGGATTCTGTAAGTATTCTAGTTAGTATTCCACCAATAGGCACTGTACAAATTTTTATTACTAGTCCTACTATTTTCACTATTGTTTCTATTCCAAAATCTAAAGCATTAACTTCAAAGCTAGTTCAACCAAGACTTCTGATTAGTGGAAAGGAAATAGATGAAAATATAGATTTGGATGAGGAAATTGAAATTCTCAAATGAGATTTTGATAACATCTCTGCAGATCAAATGCACATAGTTGGTCAACTTCTACAAAAGTAGGCAAAGAAAAAGAAACTCAAAGAAGAGAGAGACAGAGAATATGGGATTATTAAGGATGCAAAGAATATTTTGACTGAAGCTATAGGTGTTGAAGTTGATACTTCTCAACACATTTTTTTGCAATTAGAAGAGGTAGTCAGCAAATTCAATGAAGATTTTAGTGGCCAAGATAAGCAAATTGAGAAAGTACAAAAGAAGTTTGATAACTAACGGCTTAAGCACATTGCTCAGCAAATACCTATCCAACAAGTAGAGCTTTCTTCAATTTTGTCAAATCTTGAAGCTTCTGACACAAATTTAACATCTCTTTTTACAAAGTTATGTAATGTTACCGAGCATACTAAGGAAATAAAGAGAAAACTGAATAAAATTGATGAAGATCTGATGGATAGTGCAAAGTAGTTGCAACTTGACCTGAGTTCAAGCTCTACACATCATATGAAGATCAAATTCTTATCAGATATGTAGCTAGAGTTATTGAGAGAGGAATCAAGGAGCTGGTCTACAATCATAGACATTTAGAATATGAGCCTTCCCATCATGGATACAATGTAGAAGCACATTGCCTATTCCAAAACATTGATCCATGACAATAATTTCTCAGTTATAGATCACATTATTGAGCTCTTTGTCTAAGTGCAAGTTTCTTTACAAATGTGTTAAGTTTTGCAAGATAACTGGGATGAGACCTTAACTCTTATTCTTAAGGTAAAATATGAATTTCTCTCACATTTTGGTGTCAAGCGATATAAATAGATTGTGTATAAATCTTTGGCATTATTGTCAAAAAGGGGGAGAGACATATATATAATTAAGGGGGAGAGATATTTGTAAATATCATGAGAAAAAGATACCATACTAGGAGATACACTTTGTATGTAAATATTCCTAACATGATTTGTACATTGTATGGGGTAGACATATGCAAAGAAAATGTATATATAATAGAGTTACAAAGACGAATTTTGAAAAATCTCAAAAACTAGTATGCCATTCCAAGCTAAGTATCATACAATGTTGTACATAAGTTTTGGCTGATAAGTGCTTTTGTCACTAATGCCAAAGGAGGAGATTGTTGATATTAATTCAAGTTTTTTATTAGTGACAACACTTATCCAAATTCCAGTTTAGTGTTTGCCAAGTACTACAGCTCAAACCGAGCAATTTAGTGTTTGCCAAGCACTACAATTCAAACCAAGTAGTTTAGTGTTCGTTGAGCTTTACAGTTTCTACCGAGTTAACAACTTAAGTCAAGAGAAGTCGGTGTTAACCAAGTTTAATAAAGAATATTTTATATCGAGTACAATCATGGTAAAAAAGGAATGTAGTTTATACAGAGTTATATTCTATCTATCGAGTCACTAGTGTATACTAAGTTCAAAACTACATTGAAGTAATTAGTATGGACCGACCCTCTACTTCTACCAAGTGCATGACAATGCTGAGTGAAGATAGTGGACATTGCATATCAAAAGTTCACCAAGTTAGTTTTTAGAACTTGAGTATTTACTTTTGGGCTAACTTTGTAATATTGGTGTTAACTTGTGTAATAAGAAACTTTGTAATTATGTAAATTGGATTGATATATATATATATATTGTATCATATCCAATTGTGTAATGTAATAATATGATACAATGTGATTGAAATGTATGCATGCAAATGTGAATCAATAGTAGAGAAAAGCATATTGTAAGGCCATATCAGGAGCAACAAAGTTATATCTATCACATAGATGTGATCAGTACTTCAAGGATCTCAATCAACCATTCAGTTGTAAGTTAGAGATCAACTATTTCATCCTAATAGATGAATTAGCATCAAATCCTTTAACAAGGTAGACTTAATAGACTTTTCTTTAATTCTCTTTATTGAGTTCATACTTCATTGTGTGTTTGTAAAACCTCTAACAAGGTGGACCTAGTAGTACTAATTGCTCCTAATAGGGTAGATCATTAGATGTGATCATTATAAGCCTTAACAGGCCAAATTTATGTTGCAGTATTGAAATTTTGTGGGTATCATCCCCACCCCAATTTTACTTACTATTTGGAAGGTTTCTAGGTCACCAAATATTGTGTTCATGGTGTCTTATGTTTCTTGATTTCTTACGCATGCAGTAATCAGATTTGTTAATGCAACTAAGTTCTAAAAATTTTAAAATTTTTGAGGTTACCGATTCACCCCTCCCCTCTCAGTAACCTAGCTAGTATTGAATATTTCCAACAAAAGGATTCTATCAACTATGTAAAAAATTGTAAAAATTGCTAAATCCATGTAACCTTATTCATGCACTAGCACAAGAACTCAACCCTTTGGCAACACCATAGTCCTTTTATTAGTGGGGCTTTGATTTGATTGAGGCTATTTACCCACGTTCCTTCAACATACATAAATAGATCTTTACCACAACTCAGTATTTCACCAAGAAGGTCAAAGTGACACCACTTGTAGACTCTACTAGAAAAGAAATATATTCATTCATAATAAACCAAATAATTTTTTGGTTTGGCATACCTCATGCCATTCTAATGGATAATGCTTTGTATTTTAAAAATCAAATAGTTGATGAGTTATGTGAGAAGTTTCACATTATACACCATTTTTTGTCAATCTATTATCCCAAAGACAATGGCCAAGAAAAGGTGACCAACAAGAAAATGATCAAAATTATTAAAAGAACCATCAATGATATTGGTAAATATTGGAATTTATAACCAAATCCTACCTTATGGGCATATAGGATGATTGTTAAAACACCTATAGGTGCCACATGTTTCTCCCTAGTTTATGGTTGTGAAGCCATTCTTCCTTTAGAGGTTGAGATCCCATCTTTGAGAGTTACCCTCTATGATATCCTATTAGATGAAGACTATAGAGTTTTTTATATAAAGTAGCTAGAACTATTAGAAGAACATCAACGTATAGTTCATGAGCATCTCAAAGTGTATCAAAATAGGTTGTCAAGACACTACAACAAAAAGGTCAAACCTCGTGTCTTTCAAATTGGAGACTTAGTCCTTCAAGAAAATCATAAGAATCAGGCAACTAGAGAGAAGAAAGGAAAATGGAAAGCACATTGGATTGGTCCTTAGATTATCACTGAATCCTTTGGGACCAGTACCTACAAACTTTCAAATTGTGATGGAGAAGATTTAGCTGAACCCATCAATAACATCCATCTCAAAAGGTTTTATGTCTAATGCTTTATAGAAACACCTCATCGCTGAAATAACCAAAAACAAAAAAACACTATAGAAAATTAATAAAAAATTAAAAATTAAAAACAAAATAAATAAAAATATTAATTGATACAAAAGGAATGAGAAATATCACCTTTTTCTTAAAAGAAGAGAGTGATAACACCTTTGGACTTTCCTAAACAACACAAGTCCTTCAATGCAAAGAGACAAAAGGACATGGCTTAAAAAACCCTCTTTGAGACAAATTTTGCTTGTTTGTGTCCTCTTCACTTCATATTGTCACCCTACCTAGCATAGTTGAGTTAATTTCACATATACCCAAGTGAGAAACACTTGTGGGTTACAATTAGCAGTTTCTAGGCATCAGACATAGTTCACAGCAACGATGTTAGCCAACAAAGGGAAGATAGGCAAATCAGATGCAACATGGATTCTAATTATGTTCTAGATATCAAAGACATGAATTATAGGAAAACTAGTGCACATCTCAAACGTTTTCCATGGCCAATAGTTCTTGATCTCTATTTTAGCTTTCATAAAATCCATTTGAAGTCCCAGAGATCTTTTTTTTGCCTCCATGTTCTCCATTATAGCCCTCTAAGTCCACTTTTAGCCATTACAACCCACTTTTGGTCTCCTTGACTCTTTATGTGTTCAAAAAGTCCTTGATTATCTACACATTCCAACAAATCTTACTTTAATCCTCCTTTTCTTGTCACCAGATCAAAAATCTCCAAAAAAATAGTTGAAATTGTCAAACAAATCACCAAAAATAGTTGAAATTGTCAAAAAATCACCAAAAATAGTTGAAATCATCCAAAATTATCAAAAATTGTAAAAAACATTTTAAAATTATCAATAATTGTCCAAAACATTCAAAAATTCTTAGAAAAATTAAAAATTCTCAAAAATATCAAAAATAGCCAAAAATTAAGATTAATTAATGAAGAACTCATCCCAAAAAGGCTATTTAAGTTTGGATAAATTATTTTCATATTTTTCAAACTGATGATCCATTGATTTCATGTCAATTTGGTGTTTATCTATAATTTCTTCTCCTTCAAGACAGGTTCACATACCTTGACTAGTTTTATATGAAACCAATGGTGACTCTGACTATATTGAAAAATATTGAAATATTTTTATGGCTTATTTTATTTCCCTATTTCCTTTGGAAAAAAATAATAAACAAGAATACCCATTTATTAGGAAGTAGTGTAGTTATGTCTTGAAACATCTTGCTGGGCTTTGGAAAATCTAACACGACACGAATAGTTGATAGGGTCTTGAAAGAGTTTCTTTTCTTTGATCCTATCCAGAAAAATGACTCTTGGTAGATTTCCAGTCTTATTTATGATGCAGAGACTATGATTAGTCCAACAAACTTAAAAAATATATATCAATTCTATCCTAAAAAGGCCATATATCTATCAGACTCTTTCATTGTCAGCTAACAAGGGCCCAGAATAAGTAAGTGTATGTTTGAGAGACCACAAGGCCCTCAAACATCTTTTTTATCCTCCAACACTTTTTAGTCCCTTAAGAAACATTTTTAGGCCTCAACACCTTTTTCAAGGCCTCATTTCACATTTTCAGGCTCCCACGTCTTTTTAAGGGTCTCAAGCACACTTTTCAAGCCCTCAAGCACCTTTTTAAGGCCCCATTAGTGCCTCTTTAGGCCCCCAAAAAGAACTTTTAGGCTCAAATGCCTTTTTCAAGGCCTTATTTCACCTTTCTAGGCCCACACACCTTTTTAAGGCTAAGGTCCCTTTTTAGGTCCTCAAGCACCCTTTTCAGGCCCTCAAACACCATTTTAAGTCCCCATTAGCACCTTTGTAGGCACCAACACCTCTTTTAAGGCCCCTCTAGTGCCTTTTTCAACCATCAAAGCCTTCCATAGGCCCAAAACCCTTTTCATAGGCAATGCGAGTATTATCTCATCACACACCAAGAGAAAAATCCCAACTTTAGCTCTTCGCTCGTCTATAAAGGCTATCAATATATACAAAATTGTGTGGCACAATTCATGGTTGAGCTTTTCATTCTTTTTCCACATTGTACACTAGTGCTCTCAAAATATCACACACGTTTTTACTCATCTTTTATTGAGAGCCCACATTAGCATTTGGCTCCCACACATAAGTGAGTGTTAATCTTCCTCTACATATCTCATTGTTCCTACTTTTATGAAGATTTAAAACCTTCCAAATATTCGCAAACAACTCCAAAAAAAAATTAAAAATCCAAATATGCCCAAAAATTTCAAAAACATCTACATATTCCAAAAAATTCCAAAAACATCTAAAATATATTCACAAAATATCAAAAATAGCTATGACAATGTTTATCCAAAATTTTCAATTTTAACATGAGCCATGGTTCCCCCTTTCACTTGCTATAGAAACAAACACACTTTTTATTCTATTACAATGACAAGGCATATTGCATTCAAATAACATTTGGTGGATAATTTATTTCAGCCTCCCTTAGGGAGGTGGTAGGTCAAGGTGTCCAATTAGGGTCATTTCCATAGACCTAGTCCCAAAGGATGAGGCCCCTAACATCAATCCTCCTCACACTCACACAACATCCATGGGAATTAGAAATCTCCCACCATGTAATTGGGCATTCAATAGTTGTGTAAATTCCCTATCTACAAATTAAGTGTCTCATCACTTCTCATGAGGGAGGGACTAATGATAAAGTCTCATATAGTAGGCAGCTTCTCGATGCACTTTTGCAGTTCATTGCATATCAAAAATCACATTCTCCATCAACTTTTTTATCCCTAGTATAGTGATCACTCATTGGGAAACATCCCACTCCTGTTGCATCTAATCAATCGCCATTCTCTAGCGCTCCACATATTCTTTCTCTTTACTTAATTCCTATTGTAACTACCTCACCTTTGACTTGCTCAATGCTAATAGCTCTTGCAACTATAATGACATGGTGTTTGATTTTGCAACTTCTTCCTAAAAGACTCAAACTATGCTCACAATTACACTAGTTCATTCTATGCACTTTTTAAACCCACTTGTTCCATTCTTAGTGACTCCTATAGTCTTTGCACTCATGATCACTCTACCTGCAAGCGTGCATCATTTCTATTTTCTCACAACTATTCCACTCACAACTCCACTTCTAATGACCACACTTGAGCCTGTTTGATATTTACCACCACCTAGAGCTACTTTGCTTCTATTTGTGTCTGATCCTTGCAATCTTTCTCCATCAATAACCCTAACAAAAATGTGACTTCCTACTTTGCATTATCTACCTAGACTCTCTCTACAGCTAGCATTTTCAATAACTCCTCCACTTCACTTGTTGACTATGCTCCACCCTCTAGCTCTAGCTATGGCTCTACCACACCCAATCAATCCTCCTCTACTTTAATTGACTTTTGTCCTAAAATCCCAAGGCTAATTAACTAACTTATCTCACTTGTCACCTCCCCCACACTAAAATCTTCTATTTCCCTCTATAGTTTTCCCAAAGTGTTCACTAGAGATTTCATTCCTTACACCTCTAGTGTTGCTTCTAATACACTCTTCATCACCCTAGGTAGGCTATTCTCCACCTACATCATTGGATCATTTCCTAGTACCACTTTGCAATGCTTCTTGTGCTGTACTCCCTGACAACATCACCAATGCTGACAATGGCATTTCTTTTACCCTAACTCCCAAACCTTTAGGCTGTGTTTGCATCCATCTTGCATGACTTGATTCACCTTGCTCATGAACGAAGGGTTGAATTTCAAACTGATACACCAATTTCCCAATAGTCCATTAAATGTTCTTTTCCCTTTGTCCTCACCTCACCCATCCTCCTTGGCTAACATCACCCTATTTTTGTGACTAATTTGGTGAGCCCAACATTATTTCAACCATGCATTTACTAGAATTTTCAAACTAACTTAGCATTTGTGCTATCTCCTTTAACATGCTTCTTTTCATTGACACTTTTCTCATCTATTTATAATTTTCACTCACCATGCCTTACACTTCACTTTCCTTGCCATACATTCATTCTATACATCCTAGCACACTAGTACCAGTACTTGGCTCTGACATTTAGTCACCCAGATCCCCATCAACACAATCTCCAAATCTCACTGCTGAATTGTCAGTGATACATCCCAAACTTTGTTACCAGACTCCTACAATAGTTTCATCCACAA
Source organism: Cupressus sempervirens (assembly GCA_028749045.1). Classification (NCBI taxonomy): domain Eukaryota; kingdom Viridiplantae; phylum Streptophyta; class Pinopsida; order Cupressales; family Cupressaceae; genus Cupressus; species Cupressus sempervirens. The sequence continues at coordinate 50,576,755 of CM053793.1, read as the reverse complement.
GGAATTGAATAACTATCAGCACCATTGGTTCACAAATAATGATTTTTTTCTATTGTTATGAACTTCTAGTACCTTGATGATGTACTTGAATAGAGGTATCAGGATGTGGTCATGATATTTTATTTGTCTTTGGTTTTTCAATGTTCTTTTCTAGTGATCCTTTGATTCTATGCATTATTGGTGTCCACTTGTAAGTGCCTACTCTCCTCTAGAAGGCTATATGTACCTTGATCAATTTTGAATGATATCTTAGGTTAGGATCTTTATCTAACATGTGTCTATTTGCTAGCTTGTTTTCATTTATTATAACTATAGTTTTTGTTCTTAATTGTTGTCCTATTTTGTGTACATTATTTTTCATCATAATTCTTGGTGTGATACAATATTCATATCACCATAGCTGAGCTAGTGGTGGGTGTACTATGTCACTTTTATTTAGGTGCTCTACGATGACAGTTAATTTGCATCTCTTTACAAAATAGTGATAGTTAGTTGCATTCATCTAGTTTGAATTTCCTCTTGGGTACCTTAACAACAAATGGTTGGCACATATATTAGATCCCTACTCAGTGGGGGGACTCATCCCATTGGAAATAGATAGGTAATTTCTCATCTTTCAATCACCTATAGATGAGCCATTGATAATCTGAAAATACTCTCCAATGGCCATGGGTACAATTCATAAAATTAAACAATGACATTAGCTTATGCCATGAGCTAACACCCATGCACCTATTTCATCAAACAATCAAATAATGACATCAATTTTTTATCACAAGTGATCATCCTCAATCAATCAAATATCAACATCTAGTTACTTAGCTAATGGTTTTATATTGAACTAGTTATTTTTCCTACTATGTATTCTAAGATGGACATTTTAGTTTTCCCTACTGTGTATCCTGAGGAGGGCACTATTTTCTATCTATCTAACATCACTTGATTGATTTTACACATCACCTTTTTGAAACACATTGTTGAACCTTTTTTTTTTGCTCTGTATCTCGAGATGGACATTTTAGCTTAAATTCCAAACATAAAAAAAGTTCTACCCAAGCTTAAATTCCAACATTAAATCAAACTAGGGCATCAAAACAAGTTATTTTAAATGAACGATTTTAAAACATCACAATATTAGATCAAACATTAGACTATTGACATTTAGGCATCATATCAATCTTGAGTTAGCAAAACATCATCCATCAAACATTTAGTTATTAGAATTTGACCTAAAATTAGAATATCACATAGTCTTTTAACTCATATGCTTCAAATATTAGCTCGAAGAGGGGCATTTGTAGACACGTAAAAATTGGTAAAGACCTACAAAAATGCAAATTTTGATCAAATGACACAAAAAATAAGAATAAAATTAGATAAATACAATAGACTTAAAAATCAATGGTAGCATCAGGTCATTAATGAATCAAATCACGTATCAAATAAAAAAGAACGTAAATCAACTTAAAAAAGGGGAAAAGCAATTCACAAAATCATAAAATGGAATAAAAAAACAAGGGAAAAGGAAAAAGAAAAAATTTGAAAATAAATAGAACATTTATTAAATTAATAAAATCCATTTAGCCTCACAAATGAGAAAATCCTCCTTTTCACATTTAACAGAATTAGAAAATCCTCATTTATCCTCACAAACTAAGTCTGTTGGACTCTTCATCTTGGTTCCTTATGAGCTATTTACAGTATCACCATTACCCTCCAATCAAAAGTGAAATCATGATCTTTACCCAGTCCCCTTCCAAAATCCTATAAATAGGAGACAAATTCAAGAGAAAAGGGACCTAATTTTGATGCATCTAAACTATATGCATATTTAGAGTTATCATGTTAGCATGTTAGCATTGTTACTATAGTGAATTCATGTCATTCTAGTATCTTTTAGCTTTTTTGTGTTATTCATTTGATATCTTTTAGCACTTGTTTAGTCAATTGCATGCACATATCATAGAATTCTAGGGTTATTATGCTTGTATAATTTGTATTCTCACATAGATCTTACATAGACATTTTTAGATCTGCACTCATAGCATACTCCTATTCTAGAACTATCACTAAGATAGTTGTCTGATAGAAACCTTAGTGTTTGTAGTTAGGGAAACATGAGTCTTTGTAGAGTCTTGATTTGAAAATGATTTCTTGTGTCTACATTATCTCATTGTCATTCTATTTTCCCTTTTCTCTATGGTCTCATGAATATGGGAATCAACTGTGTACAATAACAACTATAACTCAACAAATGCTTAACATGCAAGTCTTAGGATATTATCTATGATTAACCTTAATTAAATTAGTTTCATTGACATGAAATAAATAACATGAATACAAGTGACACCAAGACTTAACGTGGAAATTCAATTTGGAAAAAACCACTAATTGCAAATAGTTACTGATTTTTACTTTTTTGAAGTGAGCCTTGTTAGGAGCCAACCTTGTTAAATGTCAAAAAAAACACTTTTAGGTGTGACCTTGTTAGAAGATTTAATCACCCTATTAGGAGTTTTCTTGTTAGAGGTCTTAATACACTTGAATCTAGAAATGCCACCTTGTTAGAGGATTTACAAATAATTGTTAAGCCAACTTTGTTAAGAGATCAAGATCACTGCTACAATGGTTAGAGAGTAGCAATGAGATGACTTGATTTCTAATGTAATTTTATTATTGATTTTAGATCAAAATTTTGGCTCGAATACTTGGTCCTTCCTGATCGAATATATCTTTGCAACTCCTCAAACATATTCTACTTATCCTTCTAAGTCACTTCTACTTAGCATCTTCTATTCTTCCATGTACACACATAGCCACAAAAAATTGTGTTTAATGTATGACCAAAGATAATAATAAAAAATCCAATCGGCCCTTGGTCTATTGGTGAAGTTGAGTGGCTCACAAAGAACCCCCAATGATCAATTCTTGTTGAGTGCAAGTCTCTGACATCATAAGGGATGAGGTTGAGATCTGTCCCAACAACTATTACTATGGTACATCTCATTTTATGATTATGTGGAATAAAAAAACTTATAACTTAAATATTATATAATTATATTAATAATTTCCAAACATTTAGGATATTAGAAAAGCATTAATATTTAAAATGATAATTTGGAATCAATCATAATAGAATGCTCAAGATATATTGAATTAAATGTACAAATAGTGATTTTTTAAAAAATCTTTAATTAATTACAAGCACAATTATTTTCTATAAAGACATATGTTGTTCATCTTATTAATTCTATAGTTATGCTTTATTTTTAAAACCTAAATTTTGATTAAATTCATATGATATTTATTTAGGCACACAAATTAATTTACATTTAAAAGAATGAGAATAGTTAATTTTCAAATGATATATTAGTTTTTTCTATTTAAGAACCATGAACTACAATTTCACATATTTCTACAAATATTCTGATATCATATAATTGTAAATGAACCATTCCAAACTTCTAAATAGTTTCTAGAATCAACTATCCATAGTTTGTGGATAAAACTATCCATAGACCTAAGACTCATCAAGTTTTTAGATTCACCTACCCACAAATGAATAAACAGTACAATGCCCTTTCTTATTTTTGAAAATATCATTTTCATGCAATGAATAGTTTCTTATGTAAAATTATAGTTTAAAATAATAGATTTCCTCTACTTCCATTTCCTCTAACCTAAACTTGTGTAAGGATCATTTGTGCCTTTGGCACTAAAATTTGAGAATAAAATAGTAACTCCACCATCGAGAAATTTATTCAAATTAAACCAAGGACAAGAGAGCATGTTTCTTTTAGCAATCTCTTTGTAATATGTTATAATAGTGTATAAAAAATGTCAACATTTTCTAGTGTTATAAAATTCTCATCAAAGATTTAAAGATTGTTGAATTCCCTTCTTTCAGAAGTCAAGGTTAAGAATCGAGTAAAAAGAGTCCACTCAAAAATATTTGGGATAGCTTGTGGTGTGAAGGTGAGAGCTTCTATCTATAGATTTGTAATCCAAGTTTGAAACATCTCAAGAATTTCTTCTACTATGTCAACAATTAAGAAGTCCAATTCATAGGTCAAATCAAAATAGTCTTTGTTAGATATAAGGAATATTGTAAGCATGAAGTGTGGAGTCTTTTTGCATATAGAGCCATCAAAACATTTTGCCTTGTAGACTTGTCCCCTACCAAATCAAAAAAATTTCCTCTACTACAATGATTATTGAAAATTTTGGTTGATAGCTCTGATCAAATGTGTTAACCCACAAATACTAGTTGTTCATGACACACTAAAATTGTTGAATTACAATTTTTGGTCATCTACCCCCTCCTTTAACCCTAATTAAGTCTAATAAACACCAAACCATTACTGCCTTCAATATTGAATATTCCATTGGATATCTTGTTAAACATCCTAGCTTATAACTAGCTAGTACTCCTCCCCACCACTATTGTAGCAAAAAATGAAGTTTAACTATATGTGTGGCTTCTGGTCATAAACCCCCTACCTTAACCCCATGTCACTCTTCCCATAGCCACCAATCCATCATCCACTTGGATGTTGAGTACCCCATTGATTATCTATTCAACTTTCCAATCTTATGGCCAACTACTACTCCATATCCCATTTCTCCGAAGTATAAGATTTTGCCTTATATCCTTAGACATGCAACCTTCATCTCTTTTCCAAGTATAGTTCAACATTTTTTCCACCTCATATTGATATACAAAGGCTTTTTTTTATCCTATAGATCATTATCTTCCATAGATAACATCCATGAGTAGCAATTAATATCATCTCCTTTAATGAAACATGTGTGTTTCTCAAGTCAAGGAATATTCAACTCCATATAAAGTTCAATCATAATCGAAGAACTTTTAGTTGCACCTCCTCTCAAGAAAGAGCTTTTAAAAAATTTGAACTCTAGACTTGAACCTAATAATCTAATGTTCTATGATAATCAATATTATTCGGTAATCATAGCCATTCTCCTCCTCCCTCCTCACATTTACTTTCTATATGTAACAATAATGTTTTTATTTGGTAGTTCTATAACATCAATACAATAGCCTTTGAAAGGCTTTAGTCTGAATTTATCAAATAAGTGTGAATTCAATTCTCTTCCTAGTGGACCATATACTTATAAATGTGTTTTTCTCAACACTATTCATCTTTTGGTCACATCACATCATCTACCCAATTTCCAACAAAGCTAATATGATGGGTGAGATATTTTTAAAACTTAATGCCATAGTGTTAAACAACAAAAAAAATTTAAATATTCAAAGGGTAAAAATCATAGTACATAATACAAGAAAGCTTCAAGTGAGACTACTAGGATATTAGTTTTTATTTTGTAACTGTAACTTGGTTAATCAATGGTCTGTCAATGTAGAAGTAAAATAGAGGGTGTGTTTGTAGTTTCTAGTTTGTTTGTGGTTTCTATTAGATAGTTAGGACCCAACCACATGTTTATGAGTTGGAAAAAGGTGTATGAGTTGTTGAAAATGTGCCTTGTCCCTAGTAGTATATAGGAGGGTCACTTTTAGATTATAAAAAATTCATGGTATGACTTTTATTGGGGTCAATACTAGAGGACAAAAATTATGGAAGAAAATGCTATTCTTGGAGTTGCAAATGACAAGTGGGTAACATGTGGCATGGTTTTTTTGCCCATGGATTTTTAAAATCACAAATGGTTTTTAGGTTGTAAATGACTATAAAATTAGGGCTTGGGAAAGTGTTTGGATCATTGAGTTCTATTTGCAAGACTGGGTGCTAGAAGGATCATTTTTTGAGTCTGAGTCTAAGTTCAAGTTGTGGTGATACACTCCTGTAAGAACTTGCATTGCAAGTGTATTGTAATATTTATGATTTGACAATAAATTATGTGGATTTTTGAGGGTGGGAGTTTTCTCCCAGGAGGGTTTACCCATTGTAATTATTGTGTTATCTATTCATTGCATTATTTTGATTATATTATTATTCATTTCTTGAGATCTCTACAAGAGTTAGTTGAATTTGCATAATCATCCTCTCAAGATTAGTGTATGAAGAGATTATGTGCACCTTTTCTTCCTTACAAGTGGTATCAAAGCCTCGATAGTTTTGGTTTTATTTATTGGGTACAGGTTTTTTGAGATAATCAAGGTTTGAGTGGTAGCTTGTGCAGAGGATTGCATTTTGGTATTGTAGGATTGCAAAGATGAAAAGCATGTCAGGGAGGATTGATGTAGGAATTTTTTGTTGCACAAAATTTGAGATGTGGAAGCTAAGGATGGAAGATCTATTGATTGATCAGGATCTATGGGATACAATTTATGAGACTAAGACAAGGCCCACAAATCCAACTTTAGTTACACAGTATGATGTGATAAATAGAAAAGCTCAAGATCTCATCAGATTGTGTCTTGTAGACTTGATTATGATTAATTTTCATGAAGAACCTATTGTGACAAATATTTGAAAGAATTTAAGTAAGATCTATCAAGAGAAATCATGTTTGAACAAGATTTTCTTGAGGAAGAAGTTGTATTCCTTGAGAATGGAAGAAGGTGGATGGATTTCTAAGCATCTTTAAAGTTTTGATATGTTGATGACTTAGTTGACCTTAGTTGGGGTGTTAATGGATGAAGAAGAAAGGTGCCAAATCTTGCTATGTTCATTGCAAGACTCATGGAACAACCTTGTTGTGGCCATAGGGAGCACTTCATTCGTCTTGAAGATGGAGGATGTTATTGGTTCCCTACTTTCTAAGGAGATGCAACATAAGGTCTCTCTAAATGCCAAAGATGCTTTGACTATTTGAGGAAGACCAAAAGAAAGAGGTAAGAATGAAAAGAATCATGGCTATTCTAAGTCCAAGAATAAGGGGAGATAGAAATTTAAAAACTCCTAGTATATCCAAGGCAATCTTCTAGAATTATGGAAAACCTAGACACTTTCGAATGAACTATAAAGAGGAGAAGAAGAAAAAGAAGAAGAATCAAGATTCTAATTCTGAGTCCGAAAAGGAAGATGGAGATGATTTCATTATACCGTTGGCCATTCATGGAGGTGACAATGCATGGCTGATAGACTCAGCTACATCTTTCCACATGACTTCTTATAGAAACTAGTTTAGTAAGTTAGAAAATTTTGATGGTGGTAAGGTGTGTTTGGGTCATAACTTAGTTCCTAATATTGTTGATCATGGAAGTATTTGTGTGAAATTTTTCAATGGTAGAATTATAAGATTTGATGGTGTCTTGCATAACCTAGTATGAGAAAGGAATTTATTATCTATAAGAAAACTAATAGATGCATGTGTGCATATAAAACTTTTTGAAGCAAGTTTGAAAATGGTTAGAGCTACTGGGTAAATGTACAAAGCTATGTCACCTTTCAGGCTAATTTATCAAAACAACTGAACTTGAGTATTTCTATCTAAAAATCAATTTTGTCCAAAAATATGATCTAGATAAATTCATTCTAGCTAATTTATATATGGTCTCACACTTTTCCAATTGGAAATGTCTATTAAATGCATGTTTTATACCAGTTTGTATCTAATTACTAAAGAAATACAATTATTTCATAAAATTGGCATTTCAATAACTATTACTATTTTTTATGATTTTTTTAATCACATATAACCACCATTTTATAGAGCTCAGAGTCATGAATATTCTCGTATAGAGTTTATAGTGCTTTAATTAGATATAGTTTATTGTAATTTAAAAATTTTACGAGTATGTATTTTAACAGTAAAAAAGATGTCAATTTTGAGAAAGAAAACAAATATCAAATCATATAAAAAATAAATTAAAATTATATGGCATTCTAGAGAAGAGAGTCCTCCTTTTAGAATTTATAATTTTTCTCTTGGTTAGAATAGATTTGTTTTGAAAAGTGTGGTAGGAGATGAAAACTATCAATTTTAGGTGAGTTGAAATTTAAATCATTATAAAAGAGAAAATATAGGTCCAAAGCTGATTTTTATTTTTAAATATTTTAGCTATATATGTTATATATAACATAGTCTGAGATCAAAGGGAAATAACTTTATTTCGATCTAGTTTTGTGGTGGGAAATCAACCCCTAATTTTCAATGTTTTTTAGCATGTAAAAGATCATGTATAAAAATTAGAAAAATATATCAATTCTTATTACAAATAATTATTAAAAATTATAATCCTAAAGTTCATCCATTTCTACACATTTTATTAGTTTACTTCATTTTCATATTTACAATAATAATACCAATTGTATGTAATTGAGGGTGAACAGTTAGTGTTTTGTTAGCCTTTTCCTTTACAAAAGAGTGACATAGGTTTGTGCTTTTACCCTACTATTGTATTAGAAAGAGGAAGAAGATGGGGTATATTGTACCAACTTGATGCATGCATGTGTAATATCCCGTTTAGGACATTTTCTTCTTCACTTTTTACTTCTATAAGTTTTCATAATAATCCATATGCTATCTTTCTTGAAAGTTGATATTATATATAGAGATGGTATTTCATAGGGACATGTCCTTTCAAAAATATTAATTATATTTAATAAGATAATTATATTATATATTATTAAATTATATATGATTATATATAGTATATATATTAATTATCTATAGCATGTATTTAAATATCTAATTATATATGGATATTATATATATATATATATATATATATATTATGATATAATTTATATTCATATCTTAATATAATTATAGATTATCAATTACTTTAATACAATATACTTTATGTATAATACTATCTATCATTAAATTTATATGTCAAAACGGGGACATCGTAGCATGGTTGAGTGCAAAATTACTTTTTATAAGATTATGAAGATGACTAGTTTGTTGGAGAAGGAGAGGTTTTCTCTTTCAACAGATGGTCATGGTTTCTGGGTACCTAAGGGTGGTCTATGTATTAAATCAAATTTTCCTGCAGAGAAGACTATGTTATGAAACCCAAGACTTGAACATATACATGAGAAGGGTCTATGAATCTTAAAAGATAAAAACCATGTTGATGGGTTGAATGACTAGAATCTTGAGTTTAATTTTTGTGACCATTCTATCTATGGTAAATAAAACCACATTTAGTTTTACTCAAGTTCTCTTAAGTTCTCATGTATTTTATATCTAATCCATTCAAATGTATTTGGTTCAGTTGATGTCCCTTCTATTAGTAGATCAATTTATTATGTTTCTTCAATTGATGATTTCTGCGGAAGAACATGGGTTTATTTCCTTAGGAATAAAGCTAAAATATTCAGTCATTTCAAGGAATTTAAATTAACGGTTGGGTTGTAGACTTGAAAGAAGATAAAGTGTTTGAGAACTAATAATGGTGGTGGATTTTTCTTCAATGATTTTGACACATTTTCTTAACGATTTTTGTCTTAAGAGAGAAAATACAACTCCATATTTTGCACAAAAGAATGGAGTTACAAAAATAATGAATAAGACCTTGATGGAGAAGGCTAGGAGTATATTGAATGGAGATGGACTTGAAAAAAAGTTCTAGGTTGAAATTGTAGCCACTGCCTACTACCTAATAAATAGGTCTCCTTCATCAAATCTTGTTGATAAGACACCAATGGAAGCATGGTTGATGCACAAGCCTAAACTTAGATATCTATGAGTTTTTGGTTGTGAGGAATATTCTCATGTGTAGAAGGAGAAGCACAAAAAAGAAGAAAACAAAGCTATAAAATCTATCTTCATCAGATATAGTTATGGTGTAAAAGGTTACAATCTTTGGGATCTTGTTGCACAAAAGTTATTTTATTCTAGAAGTGTTATTTTTAGAGAAACTAAGTCTTCTTCTATTACAATACAAAAAGAATAGATGGAAGAAAAGAAAGATGTGATTCAACTACACACTTCACTTGAGAATATTGAATTGAGGAACTTAGAAAGACAAGATGTTGAAGAGAGATTTATGAGTTCTAAATCGTCAGAGGAAGAGGAAGAATTTGAACCTAAACCTAAACAAGATCTTTCTCAAAGGTCTAGTAGATAAAGGAAAGCACTAGAATTGTATGGATATTATCTTGATGATTGGAGATGGATATTTTATTTGAACTCTAATATTGATGAAACATAATCTTTACAACAGTCTCTTAGTATGAATGATACAGAGTCCTGGAAAATAGCCATGGAAGAAGCGATGGTAGCTCTTAAGAGGAATGACAAATGGGAACTTATACCATTTCCTGAAGGATGGAAGCCTATTGGTTGTAAATGGGTATTCAAAAGGAAGATGGGTTTAGATGGAAGCATTGAGAAGTATAAAGAATTTTTGGTTGCAAAAGGTTACTGCCAAGTTGCAAAAATTGATTATAGTGAAATTTTTTCTCCTGTACCAAAATTGATATCCATTCAATTTTTAATTTCTATTATAGTAGCTCATGATCTAGAATTTTAGTAGATGGATGTGAAGAAAAATTTCCTTCATGGATATTTGGAGGAAGAAATTTATATGACACAACCATAGCCCTTTGTGGTGAAAGGTAAAAGTCATTTGGTTTGTAAATGGAAGAAATCCTTCTATGGTTTAAAAAATGGTCCTAGGATGTGGTACCAAAACTTTGATACTTATGAATTGAGTTTGGGATTTGTGCAATCTAAATCTGATCATTGTATATATTACAAGTCTAATGGTGATTATTTCTAGGTTATTATCTTATATGTTGATGACATATTGTTTATTAGAAAAGGATAAGGTTTGATTGTAGAATTAAAATCGTAGCTCTCGGTAAATTTGAAATGAAAGATCTTTGTGCAACAAGGCATGCTCTTGGAATGGAGTTTATAAGAGATAGGAAAAAAAGGGCTTTGGTTGGGCTAGAGTAAGTGTGTTGGTACTATTATGAGAAAATTCAATATGCATGATTCTAGACCACTGAGTGTTCCCATTGCTATGGGAACAAATATTTATATCTCATAGTGTTCTACATTACCATTCGAGATAGAAGAGATGAGTTGAGTATCATATTAGAGTTTTGTTGGAAGTTTGATGTATGGTATAATCTGTACAAGCCAGACATTGTCCAAGCAATGAGAGTACTTTCCGATTACATGTCTAATCTAGGAAGAGCACATTGGGATGTAATAAGAAGAGTTTTTAGATACTTGTGGGGTACCTTAGAGTACTCTATATGTTTCCATGGAAAAAGAAATAAGCATTCTTTGGATATTCAAGGCTATGTGGATTAAGACTGGGCTGGTGATATTGATAGAAGAAGATCTAGTAGTGCATATGTACTTATATTATTTGCTGGTGCAATTAGTTGGATGAGCAAGTGACAGGTGGTGGTCACTTTTTCCGCTATAGAGGCAGAGTATATGGTAGCTACTCATGCCTACAAGGAATCTATCTAGCTAAAGAGACTATGTTTAGATATTAAGTTCAAATAGGTTAATAGGTAGAGTACAATTTTCCTAGCGAAGAACCTAATGTTTCATGTGAAGACCAAGCACATTGATGTAAAATATCATTTTGTGAGAGATATGGTCAAGGATAGAAACGTGAAGCTAGAGAAGGTAGAAAATTTGGTAAATATTGCTGATCCATTAACTAAACCAATAAGCACAGAGAAATTTAGATGGTGTTATTAAGTCCATGACACTTTGGATCCCTTAATTCTCGCAAGGTGTTTGACAAGTGGGAGAATGTTGAGAATTGTGCCTCAGCCTTGCAAGCCTTTTCTAGAAAATTCTAGAATTTTTTTGTGGTAGTTCTCCACATATTTATGTGTTGGAAAAAGGTGCATGAGTTGTTAAAAATGTGTATTGTCCATAATAGAATATAGGAAGTTCATTTTTAGAGTATAAACAACTCATTGTATGAATTTTATGGGGATCTAAACTAGAGGACAAAATTATGGACAAAAATGCTATTCTTGGAGTTACAAATGACAAGTGAGTAGCATGTGGAATGGTTTTTTTTCCCATGTTGGTTTTGACCCATGGTTTTGTAAAATCACAAATGGTTTCTAGGTTATAAATCACTATAAAAGGAGGGCTTGGAGAGGTGTTTAGGTCATTGAGTTCTATTTGTGAGATTGGGTACTAGAAGGAGTCTCTCTAAGTTTGAGTCCAAGTTTGAGTTGTAATGATGCACTACTATAAGAACTTGCATTACAAGTGTATTTTAATCTTCCTAATTTGAGAATACATTATGCAAGTTTTAGAGGGTGGGGTTTTAATTGCAGAAGATTTTCCCCAAGGTAGTCATTGTTTTATGCATTCATTATTATTTTGATTGTGTTATTATTCATTTCTTGAAATAGTTGAATTTACATAATTGTCCTATCAAGATTAGTGTAGGAAGTGATTCTATGCACCTTAACTTCCTTACAATAAGATTGGAGAGTTAAAAAGAATTTCAAAATTTTCCCCATTCACTTTTTTCCCTATTTGTGCTTCTTTAGTTGAACTTTATCTAGGTAGAATTGTGTAATCTATAAATTGTTTATGGGTAATGTTTGAAATGTTCTTTGTTATGGCTATTCCTTTGATTTTTCTTTCTTCCTGAGATTTCTTAATTGTTCTCCCAAATTCTTCAACCATAATAATGAAAAAGAAAGGTGAAATGGTATCTCCCTATCTATTTCCTCTAGAAATGCTCAAGAAACCTTCTAGTGTTCCATTGATAAGAAGTGTATTTTGGGAGTGGCTATACAATTAAAAATAAATTTTATCCATTGATGGTTAAATACAAATACTTCTAGTGTCTTACATAGGAATCTCTAATCCATCATATCATATGCCTTTTGGATATCTAACTTTGTAAGAACATAGGTATCTTTATTGCTTAGGTTTGAATGAATGGTTTCTTGAATAATGATGACCAACTCAAAATTTTTCTATTAGGGACAAAATCTATTTTTTTCTTTTGATATGATTTTTAGAAGAACACATTTCAATATGAGTGCTAATTCTTTCAATAAGATTTAATAAATGTTGTTACATAATGCAACGGGTCTAAAATGGTTGGGTTCATCATAATTCACTTTTGAAGGGATTAGAGTTAAAAATGTATGGTTGATTTCAGTTGATAGCAATCCTGCATTTCTTATTACTTCTATTTCCTTTCATAAATCTTCTATTATTATATCCCAACATTTTTGGAAAAAGAAGGCTTGCAATCCATCTGGTCATGGTGACTTGTCCCTGGGTGGAGATTAAGACTAATAAAAGCTTTTAAAAATTCTTCTAAGGAAAATGGTTTATTCAACATTTAAATATCTTCATCTGTGATAATTTTTAGGATTGTGTTTAACATTTTTTTTTGTGATGACCAATTATAACTATCAAAATTGTGTAAGATGTTTCTATAGTACTCCACCATTATATATGCTATTTTGAAAGGGTCTTCTTCTATATCACCATCATCATTCCTAATTAAAGTTATTTAATTGATAATTCTATTATGAATTGTACTATCATGAAAAAACTTTTTGTTTCAATCCCCTTCTGCTAACCATATCTCTCTTGATTTTTTGTTTCCAAAATATTTCCTTGTTTGCTAATATATTTTCTTATTTTCCTAATAGTTTGTTCTCTTTATTGTCCTTTTCATTGTCTATTCCATATTTTATTATTTCTTCATTGAGTTTCTTTAATTCATCTTTTTTATCTATTTTTTAAAAAATATTATTAAAATGTGTCTTATTTCATTTTTGAGTGTTTTCTTTTAGAATTTTTAGCTTTTATAAAAAGTACATTTTAGATCCTTGAAAAGAACACTCTTGCCACCAATGCTTGATATTGTTCATAAATTTTCTATAATTTTTTAATTTTTTCATACTATCTTTCCTTCCATCATTTATATTGTTATTTGTCTTAGATTGAGCTCCTCTTACATAAACCTCTACATTGATAGTTGTATTGCTTCTCCCACTCTCTAGTATAACTCCACCATCCTTTCTTAGTTAATGTCCTCTATTTTCTAAAGACTAAAAATCCATAACCAAACTCTGGTTTAGAGTAGCCTAAACTGAGTCTAGGTTTTTTTTCTTGAACAAAGATAGTTTCCCCATATCTATCCTAGTTAGCTGATCTTTCTCCTAAATTATGTATGTTCTCCTAGAAAGTTTCCTCTAGTATACTTTCTTATGATCTACTATCCTTATGACTTTTTCCTTATCTTTGTTTTTTCCTTTCTCAAGTATTTGGAGTTGATTGATATGTTCTATAGGTTCTTGCATATTTCCCCCCTCCATTATTTAGATTAATACATGAGTTGGTTTGTTTTATTTCTTCATACTTCTTTTCATTGATATTTGCACTTCATCTCCTTATTTATTGTATAATTCCATATTCCTTTGTTATTTGTTGTCCTTTGATTATTGAAGATTCTATATTCATATCTGAACTATAGTTCAATGGTGCCTTAAAAATATTATAGAAATTTCATGCTTGAGCTATGTTAAATTCCCCATAATTCTCTTGATACTTAGATCTTTGTCCTATATTTATTTTGTTTCATAAGGTGATTTGATCATAAATATCATTCTGAGTCAATAAAAAAATCATGTTTTAATCTATGATAACTTTTCAAACTAAATTTTATGTCGATTAGGAAGCCATTCTCTTGTTGACATAGAATGCGTTGATTAAACATGGTAATTTTGTTGTATATATCTTCATTCACCTTAAATCCTTACCCTCTTTCTTCCAAATACTTATTTTCCCCCTGATCCTTGTTTATATATTTTAGTAAGTCTTATTTTGTTGATCTAATTCTGTCCTTTGATTTTAAAACTCTAAATTATCCTCCTTTTATCTTTGTTTTGTTTATATCTTGATTATGTTTGTTTGTATTTTTTACCCTCCACTATCTCTGATCCCTTTCCTTTCACATGATCTAATTCCTCTCTTAGGAAAAGAATTCAACTAAGCGTTGAATTTAGATTAGAGATCTATTAATCTATTGACTAGTTCTATTAGGATTTATTCTTATGATACCATTAATATTCCCTTCATATCTAGATAATGTTAGAGTATAAATAGATCTATTCTTGGTGATCTATTTAGATTTAATCTCTCTTTTTTTTAACTTTATATTTATGCGAAAACTGACATTGTGAGTTCAACTATGATTTAATTTAATTCCTAGAGATCTTGTCCTATTTTATTTAAGATTTAAATTTGGTTTAGTTCTCAAGGGAGATTTTGCATTCATACCAGGAAGAGACAACATATTTTCCTAACATTTCTTTAATGCAATTAGGTTCATAAGCTACAAATTCTAATGAATATCCCTTATAAAGAAAAGATGAAGTTGAAATTGAATAATTAATAAGATGTTAGTTTTGGCAATGCAAATAGAACAAAAATTTAGAATTTAATATGTAGATATTGTAGGAGTTGAGAATTTGACTTTGATAATGCACCAAGATCACCTGCAGTGCAAATAGCTTGCTAAAGAGAAACCTAGAGAACAAAGAGCTTGAAGCAAATATGACACAAGAATATTTCACAATAGAAAATTAGAATTGCTATGTGAAAATGGAATGAATTTACAATGAGAGAGAGACCACTTATAAAGGATGACAACTCAGCACACATCCACAAAAGGTGGAAAAGATAAGTATGCTAAAGGGAACAAACTCTCGTGTTGTCAACAACTAACCTCAACATGCATTAAATACTAAGTATTAAATAAATGCACTAACCTAAGTAAGCTTAAGTAAATAATTAACAATTAATTAATTATTTACTCTAACAACCCCCCTTAAGTGCAACTTAGAGGAATGCCTTAAGCTCAAAAAATAAAGGAAAAAATGAAAAATGGGTCCCAACAACTACGTCATTTTAGGTACCCAAGTAAAATGCAACTAAATGCAACCTCTGTAAAATGGAGAAAGAGAGAAAACGCTATGGGAAAAACCCTCCTCCAAAAAGAGGTAAAAACAACATGCTGAAAGAAACATGAAGTGAAGGAAGGAAGGCCTCAACCAATCCCCCAAAGGACAACTTCCATCACCCCAAGCATTGACCATAGCAAAAGAAAGTGTGGCAATGCAAAAGGCTTAGTGAAGATGTCTACAACCTAACCGACAGTAGGAATGTCCTCCAATGCAATAACACTATCATGGATCAACTAAAGGATGAAATGCATATACAAATCAATGTGCTTAGTATGCTGATGTTCCACCAAGTTGCGAGAAATGTGGATGGCACTCTGATTATCACACCACAAAATAGTGGGGCAATCAGGAGGAAATCCAAATACAGTCATCAACTGACGAAGCCATTAAGCCTCTTGACTGGCAAGAACTATGGCCTTGTACTCAGCCTCTGTAGATGAAAGTGCTCGAACATGCTGCTTCTTGCATGACCATGTGATGGGACTAGAGCCAAGGCAAAAAAAAAAAGCTAGAAGTAGACTTACGATCATCAACATCATCGGCCCAATCTGATTCAGTGTAGCCAACAATGTGTGGAGTCCCCATAGCGTAGTGAATGCCATACATAAGTATGCCTTGAATGTAGTGTAAAATATGACTGGTAGCTTGCCAATGACTCTCATGAGGGTCCTAAGAAAATTGAGAGACTAGGCCAATCGCAAATGATAGATCAGGGCGGTTGTGTGTCAGGTACAAGAGGCTACCAACCAACTACCGATACAAAGTAGCATCCACTATAGGTGAAGAGCAGGAGGTAGACAAAGTGACACCTGACTGAAATGGTGTAGGAGAAGCCTTACAATCAAGCATGTGAAAGCGACAAAGCATGTCAAGAGCGTAGTTCTACTGATACACAAAAATGCCAGTAGGAGACTGATTAATCTTAAGACCAAGAAAGTAGTGCAGCAAACCAAGATCAGTCATCTCAAACTGGTCCATCAGTGTATGCTTAACATCCTGGAGCATGGATGACAAACTACCTGTAAGGATAAGATCATCAACATACAAAACAAGAATCAGGATCTCATCACCAAGATGTTGAATGTACACTGTGAGATCAGAATGGCAGTGAGTGAAGCTAGTAGACAGCAAAAATGAGTCCATCTTCTCATACCAAGCCCTAGGGGCTTGTTTGAGACCATACAATGAACGTCGAAGCCTACAAACCAAGGTGGGATCCTGCACAAAACTTGGAGGCTACTCCATATAAATATCCTCTATGATATCACTATGTAGAAAGACACTCTTCACATCTATCTAATAAACTGACCATCCTTGTGAAGCTGTGAGGGATAAGACAAGGAGAATAGAATTCATCTTGGCGACAAGGGAAAATGTCTTAGAGTAATCAACACCCTTAACTTGCAAAAAACCCTTTGCAACAAGACGAGCCTTATGCTTATCAATGGAACCATCGACAGCATACTTAGTGTGATAAATCCACTTACAACGCACTAGCTTTCTCCCCTTGGGAAGAGAACAAAGATCCCATTTGTGGTTCTTCATCAAAGAAGAATATTCCTCCTCCATTGCACTGTCCCATTCTGAATGTCCTGTCACCTCCATAAATGTCAAAGGATTAGTACAAATAGCATGAATTAGTAGGCTAGAACCCGTAGTGTGAGAATAGGTGCAACAGGATGTGGATGGGTCACCAGCCAGAGATCCTGCAACATCAACAGTAGCTCGAGCCCATTTAGGCATCTAGGGAGGATCCTGTGGTGGAGGTATATCAGGATCACCACGATCATCATCCTCATCATCTGTGAAATAGAGTGGAGATGAAGAGGGATGAGTGGGAGCTGGAGGAGGTGCCAAAGGTGAGGAATGTACTGTATGATGGCTCTCATCAAACTGGACATCCCGTCGAAATAGGACCTCTCTGGAATTAGGATCAAATAACCTGTAACCCTTTACATCCTTGCAATAGCCAAAAAAAATCAATGGTCAGCTCTTCGGTTCCATTGCTTTCCTCTGAGCATCAGGGACAAATGCATATGCTATACTCCCAAAAACTTTGAATGATGACACATCAGGCTTGACACGGGACCAAGCCTCCTTAGGAGTCATATGTTCAAGTGCCTTGTGAGGCATCCAATTCTTAATGTAGTTGGCACAATTGACTTCCTCTATCCAAAAACATGAATCGATGGACCTAGATTGAATCATGCAATTGGCCATCTTTCAAAGGGTTATGTTCTTCCTCTTAGCCACACCATTCTGCTAAGGTGTGTAGGGCACTGAAAGCTGATGTTGAAGACCATGCTCAGAATAGAAATCTCGAAAAGCCTGGTTTACATACTTCCCTCCATTATCCATGTGTATGCACCGAATAGAAATTCCAGACTACTTCTCTACAAATGTCTTAAAAACTCAAAATGAATCGAAGGCATCAGACTTATACTTAAGAAAGTACACCCATCTGCGTCTGGAGAAGTCATCAATGAATGTAAGCACGTATCTAGCACCTGAAAAAGAAGGAGTAGGAATTGACATGAGGTCACTATGAATTAACTCCGAAGGTTCTAAAGCACGAGTGGCTCATCCATGTGGAAAAGGATCCCTATGTTGCTTGCCAAGTGCACATCCTTGACAAACACCATCTGGACAGGAAATCTAGGGAAGCCCAAGAACAAGTGCTTATGTGCTCATCTACTGTAGATATCTATAACTAACATGCCCAAAATGTTCATGCCAAAGTCTACTTACTGAATCTGCATGTGCAACTAAACATGAACCTGTGCCATCAAAAGACTCAAATCCACCAAATCTATAGTGGCATGATGCAGAGTCAACACTCCCAGTGGCCACAATCATCTCTGGATCATGCAAGCCCTAAATAACCACATCATATGGTGAGAACTCGTCTATCTTCCCAAAGCCAGAGTGGCAAATTTGATAGATAGATAGAAGGTTCATCAAAATATTAGGAACACAAAGTACATCCTGTAGAGAACCCCCAACCAAAGCAACAGTGCCAAAACCCAAAACTGAAAGTTGTGAAGACTTCCCAACTGCAATTTGTGTGGTTATGCAAGGAGCAAGTGAAGTAAGAAAATTAGGAGTGTTTGTTAAGTGGTGAGAAGCCCTAGAATCAAGAATCCATAAAGGCACTAAAATTGTAGCTTGTGCAGAAAGAGCATGACTTTTCCCTGCAGATGGAGATGAAGACTAAGGAGCGAAAATGTGATGCTCCTTCATGGCTTCCTCTAAAGCCTCTAATCATTTCCAACACCTGGAAATTGAATGTCCATCTTTCCCACAAAAGCTACAGTTCTCACTCGATTTCTTCTTGGTCTTGGAGGTAGACTCACTTGACTTTGAAGAATCTTTACCCTTGGGAGGGTTTGCTGGAGGATTAGCTGGAGGATCAGATTTGGATGTGTCTTTCTTCAATTTTCCTTTCTTCTTTGATTTCCCCTTAGAATTTTGAGCAACCAATGCTTGGCTGGAAAAGCCAGAGCCATCCACTTGCTGGATCTTTGCCTATTCCTTAGTCAACCTATCACAAAATGTCTCAAATGTAGGCATCTTATGTTAGTCTCCAAGGGCATCCATGGTGGAGTAGAAAGTAGAAGAAAAGACCTGATACTACCCCTTCATCTTTGAGAGTATCAAAAATATGCACTCATTATCCATTTTGTTCTTCCCACATCCCTATAAAACTACACGTAGGGATTTGAACTTCATCAGAAATTCCTCAATGGTAGGAAAGTTTCTTCGTGAAAAAGAAGTCAATTCTACATCCAACTAAAGTACTCAGAACTCATTCACCTGTCCAAACAAAGTCTAAATTTTTTGCCAATAAGCTCGTGGAGTAGTCAAACCATCCGGGTGAAACAACAGACTATCTAAAATGTTGAGTGCAATCAGCCCCATGGCTTCATCCATCTTGTTCCTGTGTTGTAGAACCTCATAAGGTCATTTAAGATTAGCTTGATTCTCATCCAAACAAGACCATACACCTCTTGAAATTAGAAGCCTAATCATTTGTGCCTTCCAGGTGTGGTATTTGTGTGGTGTGAGACAGGTTATAGATGGATCCGCCATTCAGAGAAAGAAGAAGACAGAAGTACAAGGGTCTTAACTGAAGTAAATTATAGAAAAGAAAGACACCCCCACATAAACATATAAGAATATCCCTCAAATACCACAAAAAAAACTAAAGAAAGAAAAAAATTGGAAAAGAACCTAGATTTGTTGATGTAGAATAGGAGGAAACAGAAGCCTCTACTTTGATGCCAAAAAAAAAGCTCAAACAAACTCAGAATCTAACAAAACTAGTACCAATGTCTCCATCTTTGAGTCAGCTTTCCAACACTTCTTTTGGACTGGAGAAAGACCTCTGTATGCTCAAGTTATAGCTAAAAAATCAACTGTTGCTCTAAAATTGCACCTTGCTGGAAAATTACAGATAGTTTCTTAAATTTGATGACTGTATGCCTGTGACAAGGCCGTCACCGAAAAAAATCCATTAGCCAAGAAAGTGACGTTAGTGGCCAAAAAGTGATGTCAAGTCTCCAAAAAATGACATTAGTGGTCGAGAAACTGATGTCAGCAGGTCTGTGTAGGAGTCCACATGGCAGCAGCCTATTGGTGCGGAGGACCCATGGTACTCGGGAGGAAAACCTAGCAGTGCCGCTGGCTGAAGTGGCCCTCTAGTGGCACTTGGGCGGTGCGCGGGTGGTGCACTGGCTGCACCCAGGTGGCGAGAGCCACTGGCGCAGTGACGAGTTGGCGAGCAGACGGTGCTGATGGGGTGGTTGTCAGGTGGCACTTCAGCACTGCTATGGTGGTGATTTATTTTTTTAATTTTTTGTCTTTTTTTGTCTATACAATCCATATAACAGCGACCTAGAGGTTCCAAAAATTTTCTAAAATGCCTTGTGTCCAAAAATGAAAAGTTTTATATGAATCCTAACTACAAATGGCCTTCTAGATTCAATGGCAACATCTATTTGGGCTGAAGGTCCTCTGAAAATTCACTCTACCCCTAATTTGAAGAAAAATTACAGAAACAAACTAGGGTTTGTGACTCCAAATTATGGCTTCAAAATTCCTTCGAACAAGAAGTAGCAGGGAGGCTCTGATACCATATAGGAGTTGAGAATTTGACTCCGATAATGTGTCAAGATCACCTGTAGTGCAAATAGCTTGCTGAAGAGAAACCTATAGAGCAAAGAGCTTGAAGCAAATACAACACAAGAATATTTTACAATAGAAAATTAGAATTGTTATGTGAAAATAGAATGAATTTACAATGAGAGAGAGACCACTTATAAAGGCCTCATGCAAGCTTGTAGAACAAGCTAGAAAGAGGTAGAAGATAAGGATGAAAACTCAGCACACATCCACAAAAGGCGGAAAAAATAAGTATGCTAAAGGGAAAAAACTCTCATGTTGTCAACAACTAACCTCAACATGCATTAAATACTAAGTATTAAATAAATGCATTAACCTAAGTAAGCTTAAGTAAATAGAATAAATAATTAACAATTAATTAATTATTTACTCTAACAGATATATTTACCTGCTCTATGCAAAAATTCTTTAACCTTTTACAAATTTCAAAATTGTGTCATGTGGTCCATTCTAGTATGCATATATTCCTAGCTCTTGGCATTCCTTCCACCTATTCTCACTATCTTCATCACTATTTATTTGGATGGCTTTAAAAGAGATTTGAGTTAAAATCAAGGATCCTATACTTGGATTACTACTAGTTATTGGTTGGTTGCCATCTAAATAAATTCTAATACTATGTTTTTAGCTAGGTGATTGAGATTGATGGGTTGTTTAGTAAGGTTCAAGGTAGCCAAGTAGACAATGAATTACTTTTGAATAAGATATACTCATGATAGAAGGAAAACTAGAGTTTTAAACATACTTGGGATCTGAAAAATGTGCTAATTTCGCCTTAACTCACTTTTCATTACTATTTCTAGTATTATATTTCCTATAAATATGATATAGAAAAATTTAGCTAATGTTCTTTAACTCTTGGTTGTAACTACTACATGTGGAGACGTGAATGTTGGTTGTAAGCACTACAGGCAAGAAGCCCCATCATTTCACCAAAGACATAAGCCTTCTTTGATTCTCTTTATTAATTTAATAAGATCTTAAATATTATTATGTTAATAATATACTCTCATTGTTTGATTAGTTATATTATTATATTAAAAGTATATTATTATCCTTATAATATTTATTAATATTTTTTTATTCAGTTATTTCTATTAATTATTCCTACTTTAAAGGATATTAGAGAGAGATAACGATGAGGGGAGATATGGTGATTATTAGGGGGCATATGAATGAGATTATTGATGATTATAAGGTGTAAACGGGGAAAAGAGTAGTAGAAGAGGATGAGAGATACGATGTTAAACAATTTTTTTAAACACTAACTAGACACTAAAATTAAAGTCTTCGTATCTCTCTAGAATATCTTCGTATATAGGCTGACTTCACATATATTGTATAATATAATATATGTATAACTACTATAATCACAATTAAAAATTAAAGGCTCCATATCTATGGACTATCTACACAGATTGATTCATGGTACCTATCTACTATAATAAAAAATATTTAAATAATTGATGAACTTGGAAAACCGATTATGTTCACAGAATGCGTGTGAGTATTATATTTTCAGGTTCATTAACATTCTCCAGTGTGAAAAGCATGAGCAAATGTTCGGTTATCTGGTAGTCAGTCATCTGGTGTGTAACATAAATTTTGAGTTATATGATTTGGGATTGGTGAGCAATATTTCTATGACGAAAATTCAGCAGAAAAAAAGAATTGACAGAGTTTGCTTTGCTAAGTTCTCATTTTAATTCTCAGCGATTTGTCTGCTTTAGTGTTTTCTGGTGATGAGTTGCGAGATCCGTACCTAGGGTGAAAGTATTATCTCAATTCTTCCACTAAGATTTTATTCTTCCGCTATGATTTTAGATAATGGGTTTTATGTCAATTTGTTTTTAATACTTATCTATATTTTGTTAGAAATTTAAATGTGCATTTGTAGGATTTTCTATTGATGGCAATGTGAAGTTGAAGTTGGCATTCACATATTTTCTGTGGAATTTGTTGGAGCTTTTACCCTGCATTTCTGGCTTAAAACTATGATCAACATGTTTTTAAGATGGCTCAAATTATAGTTTCAACTCATCATAGATTGAATTAGTGTAATTGGTGATTCTTTGGAGGCTGGTGTAGTAAAATTTAGTGTGATGTTTTTTTTGACAAACGTGTGTAATCAGTCACAACTCTCCTAAAGATTTTTTAATTTTTTAAAAATATTTAGTTAATGATATAAGGGCAAGGATTATAGAGAATAATTTATGGTTAAAATAATAAACAATTTTTATTATATGTTAACTGTCTTCATTATAGTTCTTTAGTTCTTTATTTTTCATTAATTATGTGTTCAAATTATTGTATCATTATAGCTATAATGTAAAATCTTCTCTTTTCTTTATCTTGGCAGTCCTTTTTAATTATTATTTATTTATGTAGTATATTTCAACTTCATTTAACAATATAAAATGTGTTTAATTTATGATCAAAGATAATAAAAAATATTTTCTCTAGTGATAAATATTAAAACTTGTTCAGTTTATATTTTAGGAAAATAACTTCAGATTTTTTTCCGTGGCTTTACTCAAGAATAGATGGAATTGGAAAGATAGACAAGTGGTCACAAGTAGTACTAAGGTAAATCTTATTTTATGATTATTTAAAAAAATAAAAATTATACTTCTAAATTTAAATATTTTATAAGTATTAGGTGTCCAAGAATTCTATTCAAGGGTGGTGGTGGGGCAATGATTTACCTTCTCTTTCCCATCTTCAATTTGTTAATGATTCTACTCTTGCGGGTCTTCCTAGGATCAAGGAAGTTGAAGCCTTTCCACATACTTTGAACATTTATTTGGCAGCTTCACGGCAGAGAGTTAATGAGCACAAATCTTCCATTTACTTTTTTGACACTCTTGATTCTATTCAGCACAGGTTTACTGGTATCCTGCAGTTTCAAATTGGGTCACTTCCTTTGACTTATCTTGGCATTCCTATTGTTGTTTCTAGGTAGCCATGTCTCTTCTAGAAAAATTTTATTACCAAGCTTTAGGATAAGGTAAATCATTGGACTCATAAATGGCTTTCTACTACTACTAAGGCTACTCTTCTTCAATCTATTATCCATGCTCTTCCTACTTATAGAAGCATGGTTCAGGCTGCTCCTGTTTACTTTCTTAAGGAGTTTGATGCTCTTTCTTGGAAATTCCTTTGGATTGGTAATTTGTGTAGTACTAAATGGAGCTTGATTAGTTGGGAGACTATTTGTAGGCCTAAAAAGGAGGGTGGTCTTAGTCTTTGATCAGCTCTCTTGAGTAGTCAAGCATTGGCTACTAAAGTTTATTGGCGATGGCAATGGTGCTCTGGACAACATCAACCTTGGGCTTGTATTATCACTCATAAATATTTTCATGGTGCTGATCCTTGCTCTATTTCTGCACTTCCTCTTGAAGGTTGTGGCTCAATGGTCTAGCATACTCTGAAGATAGGTGCAATGTTAGTTAAGAGGGGTTTGTTTTGGATATGTAAAGGAGGTTCTGAGGCTTTGTTTTGGTTTGATGCTTGGCATGGATTCCCATCCATATTATCCATGTACCCTTATCTTCAAACTCTTTGTGACCCGTTTCATGCCACTGGATGGGATAAAGTGGCTCATTACAAGACGCCTTATCAATTTGGACCTATTGTTGGCTTCAGATGGAAGCATTCTTTTGAGTGGCCAGCATAGACGTGGATCGTCAGGAGCTCTCTCAGATTCTGGCCTCTAGAGCATGTTTCTCTTTGCTAGGTCTAGATGTTTTGGCTTGGGGAGGTACCTTGTCTGGTAAATATCATGTCTCTACTAGGTATTAGGACATAACTAGACAATTATTTGGGGATGTTGAGATCCCATGGTGGAAGCAAGTTTGGAATAAAGTTTCTTGGTCCAAGTGCAATTTTTTCATGTGGCTAGTGGCTTACAATCATTGTCTTATGTGGGATAATCTTTGTAAACATGGATTTCAGGGCCCCTCTTATTGTGTTTTGTGTGGTAATGGGGAGGAGTCTATCTCCCATCTATTCTTCCATTGCTCCTATTCTATTCAGGTATGATACCTTTGGTGGAGTGCTTGGGGTTGCTCTTGTAGGCATGCTTCCTCTTTGCCTAGTTTTCAGCCCACTTGGGCAATGCTCCCTCCAAGTCTTCTCCTCTCCATGCTGCTTGGATTGTTGGCCCATCATTCATGCTTTGGCATATCTGGCTAGAGAGGAATCATTGAATCTTCCAAGATGTTTGGCTTGGTGTTTTGCATCTTTGGTGGAAGATCTCATATTCTCTTCAGGAAACTATTCAAGTGAAGTGTGACCCAGCTAGGGGTATGGATCTGGTTGATCTTGCTATATGCAATTGCCTCAATTTTCATCTTCTAGATTGGGCTACAGCTCAAAGGTTTCCTTCTATGTCTAGGTAGCCTCAGCATCAAAGGAAATGTTGGGTGAATCAGGATGGGCATTGGACTCCTGCTCCCTGTGGAGTTCTAAAAATTGACACTGATGGCTCTTCTTGAGGGAATCCAGGCCCTGCTGGTATTGGGGAGTGGCTCAATGCAGTTTTGGTGATGTTAAATTCTTTTTCTTAGTTCATAAGGGTCATTACACTAACAATTTCATGGAAGCTCAAGCTATTTTATATGTTGTGGAATAGTGTTGCTTGCGAGGATGGAGTAAGACTATCTGTGAGTTTGATTCCCAAGTGGTGGTGAACTTGCTTTCCTCGCATGAGCTTGAGGATGGTAGTTGGCAGTTGGCCACTATTGTTTTAGTTCATTGGGTTCACTTATATTCCTCGTGAATGAACAGAGCTACTGATTGTTTAGCCAAATGGGCTTCTAGTCATGATCCCTGTTGGAATATTATGGATAGGAGGCAACTTTCCTTTGAGATGGTGCAAGAATTTGATGATCTTGTTGCTTAGGATTGAGCTCCTTGTTGAGCTCTCCTTGTTGTATTTCTTTCTGTCTTAATAAATTTTTACCCCTCTTTTTCCAATATTTTATAATTATATTAAGAGCTTATATTTTTCCCAAACTTTATAATATCAAAGAAAATAATAAATATTTATAATAGTATTTTAGAATCAATGAATGTTTCAGCTATATTCAATGAAATATAGAAATATTATGATTTTATTTATTTTTAATTGATTAATAAAATTAATATTTATTTTGTAAAGACCTATGTTGCTCATATTATTAATTTTATAGTTATGATTTGTTCTTATATCAAAATTTGAATAAAATTATATGATATTTATTTAGGCACCAAAATAATTTATATTTAAAAGAATGAGATTAGTGTAATTCTCTGGTAACTGATTATCAATCTACTCTCTCTTCATTGAGTTCGTCAGCTTGGAAGAGAAATCATCAACTGCTGGCGCTGATTTTAATTATTGCTATGGTAGCGAAGATTGTCCCATATTCCGACTCAGCATCATGTCTCCATTTTCCTCTTTCCAGTCGCTAATGCCAGTATTCATGATTCAGATAAATTAGTTTGATTTAAGGCTCGGCTCTACAGTTATTGGCGGTAGATATTTTGGGTTTTGATTTATTCTCAGGCTTTTCCTAACTCGAGCTCTTTCAACGTTGACCAACGTTGGTAGACTACTATAGTCACTATATCTTTTTATCTGATATTCTATTTTATTTTTTTAATACATTTTATTAAGACTACTTTAGTTCATTGCCTCCACGTAACTCTGAACGGTAATGAGGAAAGGAAATTATGTTCAAGAAAATTAAAAGATGGATTAAGACTACTAATTTATTCATTCAGTATTTTATTATCATTGCAGAAAGACTAGCTTTCTTGATTACAAGCATACACTAGTCATTTTTTTTTTATCATTGAATAAAAATTGGAGAAGGAAATTAGTTTTATTTCAAAGATCCCTTTACTTATTTTCTACTATCAATAGTCCTCAGACCACTAGTCTAGGAAATACTTCATCTTATATGATTAGGTAGGTTGAAGCTTTAGTATTAAAACTATTTCTAAAACTTTAACTTTTAGTTTTTCAATTTTCCTTCAAGGCTTATATAAATACTTAATCACTCTATTATTGCAAAGAAGAATGAGAAGATTCAAAATTTAATATTTTTCGAAGTAAGTTTGCTTCTTCTAGTTGATTAATCTATTTGTAATCAATCAATAATAGATCAAATAAAGTGAAGCAGTGCCAAGGAAATCCTCATTGCTTGGTAAGAAATATGTTTTGAACAAATATATAAAGTTGTTACATTTGTAGGTTTGTATTTGAATCATTATAACAATAAAGTATAATTTGTTCCAGATTATTTTCCCTCGGAGAAGGAAATGACAATAGAGTCTACAACTCTTTTTGAATTAGATAGACCATTTTGTAGAATGTTTATGAAATTTTCATTTTTGAATGTGAATGAACCGTACATGCTGGTGAGATTTTATTCTCTGCACTAAAGCTAGTACCTTATACCATTCTTTGGTAGATCATTTTTTTCTTATGAATAGTAAGAAGAATTTATATTACTCAAATGACATCTATGTGAACTTAATTTTTTATGGTTTGGGAATATAGGGGTCATGGAAATCTTGGGGAAATCTAATTCAAGTACCAAATCAAAGGAATAGAGTGGTTCTTTTGGTTGGTGATGCAAAAGAGTGGAAAGTACGATGTGTTATTAATAGTAATAACACACCAATCTTTAGTGGAGGTTGGAAAAAGTTTGTATGTGATGATAACTTAGAATCTACCTTGCTGCTATCCTTTATGTTTTTCATAGTCTGTTCTAAGCAACTCCCCTCTTCTAGTAAATACTCATTTCTCAAGGTTTAAGAATATATAGAATAATGTTGAACTCTTTTGCATCATCCTTCCATCATTTATCATACTCACTGTTAGCTAGACTTAGGAATACCTCACAAAATTATAGACTACTCGATTAATAATTCCCATGGTTAAGCTATCAAGCATATTAATAATCCCATGGTTAAAGTGTGCAATTCAAGAGGGTGGAAATTTCCCTCAAGTGATTGGGTATGATTATTCAAGCTGGGAAAATCAAATTAATATAGCTCTCCCTTTCTACATTGAATGTTAGCTTACGAATTTAGGCCTAAATTGATATTATGATAATGTATATGTGTGCAATGTGGTTCTTAATAAGGTTTAGGTTAATTTTTAATACCATGTTTTATTTTACTTAGTTTTTGAATAGTTGATTTATCAAATTTCATTTTATTTTAAAATTAGGATAAATGATGAACGAAAGAATTGAAGATGATGTCAATAGGTTAGATTGATATTTTGATTTCATGTGTCTAGTTCAACAAGAAGAATGTAATAGACAAAGAATAGTCAATTTGATAGGAGAAGGATGTGTTGAAGCTTTCCTTGAGCCTAATCACTTGGCCAATTAGGTACAATTTGTCAAACCTTACATTTTTCAACTACCTTGAACTTTACCTTATAACATCCCCTTTCATGGTAGTACTAATTGCCCACTTTAAGTTGGCCATGGTATTTCTTGCATCCAATTAAAAAATGTGGTTAAACCTTTATGATAAATGTAAGTAATAAAATTTTCACATGTATTCAAATTTCCAATTAAAAACAATTTGATTAATTTAAACTAAATGTTAACACTTGTAATTATGATTTGTGACATAATTAATAAATTAAAATTCAAGTAAGCTAAATTGTGATGCCCTAAATTTTGGAACCAGAATCTACCTAAGGCATGTACTCTCAAAAACTAGAGTTAGTCTACATGAAATAAAAGGAACAAATTTTATACTATTGTATCATATGGGTCAATATTTCTTAGGGCTATTCGAAATTTTAATTGGGAAACTAAGATATTGAGAGTAGGGGAATGGGGTGAATCAGGATCTATACCACTTTTAGCTGTTAACACATCTTTAGTGCATTCACCATATTTTCCATCTCATATCTAATTCATCCATAACACAACTTGTAAAATCAAACTATAGTACTACGTAGATCTAAAATATCAATCACATGCATGAAATATAATAACATAATGCATATATTTGGTTATGCAGAAAAATTCCAAAGTGAAGGTAAAATCGGGTTGGGGATGACACCCACAAATCTCCACTATTGTAGTAATAAAGTTAACCTCTTAGGGTTACAATGTTAATCACTTCTAATGATCTACCCTATGTGGGGTCAGCCTGTTACAGTTTGTTAAGATTGTTAGATCTTATGTTCTAAGAGGATTTTCCACTTACAATAAAGTAAGGACTTGGTTAAGAGATTTACAACAGATTTGTTAAGATCCCTCTATTAAGAGATTATCCCTAAATGATCAAGCCTATTATAATTGATTCAGTACCTGATCCTCATTCTTCTCTAAAAATATGGTTTTGGATCTTCAATCTGATCTGATCTCTAGTTTGATATAGCTTTATTGGCCTCCACTTCTTGATAAGGCCACTTCCTCTATTTTATAATAACATAAGTTAACTCTTTTTTCTTCTTAGCAATTTTCACACTTCCACACATGATCTTCTTTGTGATCACTCAAATTGTTTGTTTGGTCCTCCTCATCATATATCAAAATAGTTTTTAATCTTCTTTATATAAAGATTTCTTAAAAGAGTTTTCTAAATGCTTCCCTTTTTTGCCAATCCTAGATATCACAACACATAGGGATCTATGATCTACGTCATAAAAAGTGTAATAGCCTCTATAAAATCCTCTCCAAATATTAAATATCTCTTTTCATGTTGGCCAAAAATGGTTTATCTATAGTTTTTACAATAGCACGTCAAAAAGACGAGCAAGGAATGGGAAGCCCAAAAAATAATCTAGGTCCTACATTACCAAAGAAAAAACTATAGTGGTGAAAAAAAGGAATGGTTCAACTGTGGCTAAGGTGAGCTCTATTCCTGTGGATCATGGTAAATCTAGCTCAAGCTAGATACCCCTTGAATCCCTAGTTCCATTGCTTCCTCTACCTCTTGTTTCAAACCCTGGAGGCTATGGGACAGTGGGTGTTCATACCCCAGATCCGAATCCCCTTTGGATTCGAGTGCTACAAATGGCATCAATGATTGCCTAGCAAAAGCTATGTCGATCTTGTAGCCCAAATAGCCATGATGAGCTTTGACAATTGGGAGAACCTTTGAAGGGTCATTGCTATTAAGGACCTCTCTTTTGTGCCTCCCTCTTTTTTGCACAATAGTTTCTCCTCTCTTGGGAATGAGGATGACATCCAAGCTAGGTTACCATGAATTGCATGTCATGGAATGTGTAGGGGCTAATAGATCTACCTAGAAATTTTTTTTTGCATGATACCAAGCATCAATTTGATCTTAATGTTCTTTTCCTCTAGGAAGTTAAAGTTTTTGGGTTACTTCTTACCTCATCCTATCATGTTATTTGGTTGGATAGTGTCATTTTTGCTTCTCAACATGAAGGTGGTCAAGGTGGTGTTGTTACTCTTCTCCTTTATCGTTTTGCATGGTTTTGACCCTTTTCATGGGGTGGTTTGGATTTTGTTGTTTTTTCAAAATTATTCTTTTGGAATTGTTAGCATTGATGCTACCAATGATGTTATTGAATGTTCACACCCATGGCATTGGTTGGTAGATCATTTTCTACTTGCTACGTGGCTTTTTTGTGGGGACTTCAATATGGTTGAGCTAGCCTCTGATAAGGATGGCCTTCTACACTTTAGATGGGCATCTGGTGAATGGGAGGCCTAATTTTACATGCAAAAAAAATTAGGTCTTTTTGATCCTAATGTTACTCACTGCTGCCCTGATGGGATTTAGAACAGTTGGTCCAATTTTCAAGATGGATCTGATAGATTTTTTAAAAGAAATGATATCCCTATATGATTTCTATGCAATTATTCTTCTCCTTTTCTCAAAAGCATGCCTTTCTTATCATTCATTTTCCTAATGTGACATTGTTAGACCACTCCCCCATCCTATTTTCCATCACTTGGTAGATAGCTTAGCCTTGCCTAAATAAAACCTAGTTTTACCTCAACACTTCTTTGCTATCCCATCCACCAACTATTTCTCATATCCTATGTGTATGGAATCTTGAGCCTCAACCTTAAAATCACCTTGGATGGATTAAATGGTGGAATGATGCTATCCTTTGTACTATGAGATTTCTTTACATTTAAGGTAAAAAATTGCTATGTACTATAGGTGATCTTATGAAACCACTACTCTCAATTTTCATATGGCCTTTGAGGCTGTTGCCATGAATCTATTTTATATGGATCTCTAGGTTTGGCTTGCCGACCTTTGGCACTAGAAGTAGGTTGTAGATAGTTATACTGCTAGGGGAGCTCAGATCAAAGCTTGTGTCCATTGGTTGGAGATCAGTGATTAGGCTTCCTAGGAATTTTTTAGTGCTTTGAGGGCTCATTAGTCTACTATGGGTATTAAGCACATGAATGAAGATCAGCAAGGATTCACCCACTTACCTCATATTCTCTAGGATTTTGTATGTCATGATGAGTAGGTTTTTATGGGTCAGGGGCCCTCTATTGAGCATGATCAAGCACTACAAGCTTGCTTGATGTTACTCCCAATATGCTTTCTCCTTAGTAGTATGGCTTTTGTGAACTAAAGCTTACTCTTGTAGACTTAAAGGAAGCTATCTTATCCATGGTTGACGAAAAAACCCCTAGATGCGATAACTTCCCTTATGAATTCTACAATATGCTTTGGGATGACATTGGACCTTATTTGTTTCAAGTTTATCTTGAAGCTTACAATTCTAAATCATTAGGCAACATCATCAAGAAAGGGAATATTAAATTCATACCTAAAGATGGAGATCCTAAAGAGATTTTCAATCGGAGATCCATCACCTTGTTGGATGTCTCCTATAAGATCATTTCCAAAGCCCTCTCTCTTAAAATTTTACATTTGTTCCCTCAGATTGTTTAACCTAAAAAAACTAGCTTCATCAAGTCCTGCTATATCTTGGACAACATCATTGCTATCTAGGAAGGAATGGAATGGGCTAGCAAATCCAAACAGCACACTGTATTCCTGAAGATTGACTTCACCAAAGCATATGACCATATTGAATTGCCCTTTATTATTGCTATGCTTCAAGCTTTGGGTCTTGGCATAGTATTTTCTCAATTAGTAAATATGCTATTTGGGGATGCTTCTTCTTGCATCACCATTAATGATCAACAGTCTGATGCTTTTGGGCTCTTTATATCTATCTATCAAGGCTTTCATCTTGCACATTATCTATATATTTTGGCTGTTAAGGGCTTTGGTTATCTACTGGCCGATGTTGTCTCTTGATGGTTGGTAGATGGCATTTCTTTACTAGAGTCAACCACCTAGCTAGTTAATGGCCATTTTGTAGATGATTCTTTACTCACATTGATTGAGGATGAGGAGAATATTTCCACTACTTTGCAGTGTTTAGATGCTTTTTAACTTGCTTTAGGGTTGGCTATCCAATGGCACAAAATCCTTTGCTACCAATAATATTTTATACCAGGCCATCACTGGTTACAATAGTATGGATGGAAATGGGTCCAACATGGTGAAAATTTTAAATTCTTGTGCATTCCCTTTACTTTTCAAGAATCTCTTGTGGAGTTTTGGAATGTTGTACTTACTTGAATTGAGAAGTTGGAATATTGGATCACTAAGCCCCTTTCACTTGCAAGGAAGTTCCAAATATGCTCCAAAGTACTTGTAGCTACTCATATATATTATTTTTCTTTTTGGGCTCCCTCCAAAGCCTTGTACTTTAAGCTTTAACATCTTCTTAGAGACTTTCTCTAGGCCTCTGATGTTGTGCATCATGGCTTTGACAAAGTGGCCTAGGACTTATTTTTTTATGCAAGGATTTTGGTGGTCTTGGCTTGCTTTCCACTCATATGCAGGGGGTAGCCCTTTGTGCCACATGGATCATATGGGCTCTCACTAGAGACGAGGTCTAGAAAATTTGTTACATCACTTCATTTTTTCAAGATTTCTTATTAACCACCTAGCCTAAAAAGGGATTGGTTCTCAAACCCTTCTTGTGACTTCTAAACCTATTTAGATTCAGGGCACTTTTGTTGCTAAGAGCATTTGAAAATCCTAGGAAGAAATTTTAAACCTTAGCTTCATTGGGCTAGTAATGGATTTAGAGATAGACTCTTGATGAATCAACAAAACCTTTGGTGGTCACCCTTGTTTTCCACTCAAGGGGTGTCTTTCGCTAAGATTCAAGGAGCTAGTGCTTTGCATTTATTTTTTAGGGGTATCAAAATACCCAAAAATTTATTCTTTAGGGTTACAATGAGCCTTCACTCATGGGAGGACTTACAAGTGTAGTGTAGGCTTATCTATCCAGATCGATAGGAAATTGATCTTCTAGTTTCTGTAGTTCCTCCCAATTTGTTACATAAGGTTGGAATTCACTCATCTTTCCATTTTTGGAAAGATTGGAAATCGCACCTTGTAAATCCAATGACCAATTACAAGCCTAGACTAGGATATCAGTGGTTGGTGCCCCATCCTCCAATTGTTGATACCCTCAAATAATGTTGTCATTAGCATTCTTTGTATAAGACTTGGAGTCTTAGATTTGCCACTATCTAGCATGCTATCGCTAAGCCAAAGATTACTCACTTTTGCTAGTGTCTCCTCTTCCAAGGCTTGCCTTTGGGTCCTTGGCTCTAGAATCTAGGTGTTCCTAATCATAGATGACCTTTTTGTAGGTAAACTAAAAGCTTTCTACATATTTTTTGGTTTTACAAAAGAGCTCAAAATCATTGTCTCTAGACTTTTTATTTCTTTAACCCTTTTTATCTAGAGGCCTTCACCTAGCATATGGTGGTTTTGAGTGATGCTCCCAAACTTCCTTTTAGATATGCCCAGATTTAGCATGTTTTCAAAATGGAGATATTGTTCATAATCTGGAAAGATCACAATGTTGTTTTATTCTATCATAGCTTTCTTGATACTTATATTGTGATGTACTCTAAAGCATGTATATTTAATAATGTCATGATGCAAATCCAAGTACAAACTGACAAAGTGGCACTGGAAGTGGCTCACATGTAGGAGCTACTTGCTCACTAGGGAAATGCTCCTTGTGTAGTTGCCTGAGTACCTCCAAATGCTTTATCTAGTGATCATGTGCTCCTCCTTGTAGTCACCAAAGAGGCCAAATCAATTCTTCTTGCTACTCGTAGGCACCCATGTCATAGTCTCATTGCCTCTCTCCCAATGGGGACTTTTGTGGCCATTGCTACTCAACCTCAATTTCTCATTGGTTAGGCTCAGGTTGGTCCCTAGTGCCTCCCCCTACTACCACTGATGATGGTTGGCTAGTTGCTCACTATTACCCCAAGTGGGTGTTCCCCTAGCTAGATTTAGCCATTTCTCCTCCTAAGGCTAAGGAAGATAAAGATAAAGAATAAAATGTTGTTGTTGTTGACAGTTGGGCTCCCTCTAAGCCAACCAATAACCCCAAGGATTTCTAGGGTTCTAATGACAAAGAACCTCCTTTGGTTCGCACTACTCTTGGAGCCCAAAATTTTATATTTATATTTATATATCTTTTATGATGAATAGTTGATCTCTATCCTTGGGCTATATGATCTCGCAAGGTGATCTTGGATCCCCTAACCCCTCTTTTTGTGAATATGTATCTTTAAAGTTTTAAATTAACTAAAAAATTCTATTTATCAAAAATGGTTTATCTCAAAATTTTCAGCATTCCTGACACAAATGTCAATTATTTGTTAGTATACACTTACTATCTCTTATTCTTGGCATTCGCTTTACATGCTGCTATTACTTGAACTCTATTGTGCTTGACACTAATGTGTAATTTAGTAATTGATGTGCTCATACTACTCATAAATCATTGGGGCTGACACATATTAAAAATACTCTACATTGAAAGAGTTACTTGGCTCTTATAGAACTCAACATATACATGTTTATTTACAAGTCTTTATAGACTCAACCTATATAGAGCAACTTGGTCACAATGATGACCTTTTTTCTTGGCCTAGTATATGACTAAGTGTTTGACAGTAATAGACAACAATAGTTAAAGATACCAACAATCTCCCCCTTTGACATTTGTGAAAAAAATGCTTTGTCATGATTACATCATTGCAATGATAATAAGACTACTCCCCCTAAGCATATGACTTAGTTCATATAGAACTACAAAAAATTTGTTGAATAAATGAAGAATGAATACTAAACAATATAATAGTGCAACAATACATATATGCACATGACTCTAACTAGACTGATTATGATGTAGGAGCATCCTCGGTGTAAGAGAAATCTTGCATCAACAAAAAATATTTCATTTCAGTTTTTTGAATAAGGGTTTTCTTCATCCACAATTGATGTCTATGGAGGCTTTCTACTTAGTAAGTAAATCATACAAGCACAAAAATTCCTAATTTCAAAGGTGGATATTCATCTTGAATAATTTAGTATATCAGTTGAGGCTTAGTGTCATATCATGATATTCATTGATTTATTGTAGATTGTTGGTGTGAAATCTTGGTTTAAAAACTTCAAGCTCCTCATTGAAGGCCTAAGAATTCCCGAATAAAGCTCAAAAACTTGATGGATGAGCTCTTGTACTAATCTATGCCTATAGATTAGAAGTTGAGGTTTCCTAAAAGTGTTTATAATTGTCAATTGGAGCAACAATTTGAGAGTTATGGCCTTCTAAAGTCAGGCCAACCAGATTTTTAAAATAAATATCAAAAATATATTTGGCCAACTTTATATGTATTCTTAAGTTTTGTCAACCCTAAGTATTAAGTTTGAGTATTTTCCAAGAGAACTCTTGGTGATAGTTCATAGCTTTGTCTTAGATATTACTATAGTAAAGGTGCCAATGTGGGTTATGATATTTTAATTCTAAATTTTGTAATTTCACATTTATGGGGATAGTAAGAAACCCATATTTTGTTCTTGCAAATTGTTGTTTTTTTTGTTTATGTCATGTGTTTACTATATTAAGGGGATCACCCTTCATAAAATGGTATCAAAGCCAGAGTTCTTAGTTTTTGAATAGATCATAGACTATTAGGAAATTCACACTAGGACAATGGTTTGGGTTGAACATGTAGGAAAATCATCGATTGAGAGGTAGATTACACTAGGGTTTCAATGGAAGCAGAAAAATGTCTCCATGAAGAGAGCATGGTGGAAGAGTTGTAGGTTTTATACCTAAGGGTTTTAGAGATCTCCAATAACATATGTAAGCATTGGAAGAATAAATATGTACAGGAATAAATCTTGTCATAATAGAGAAAAGCGAGGATGAGGATAAAGAAGAAGAAAATATCGAAGTAATGGTAGTTCTAAAACTAGACGAAGAGAGACTTTTTAAGGGCATTTCCAAGCTGAAGTGACATGTGAAAATCTTGTGGAAGGAGATTTAGTTTGGCGAAAATAAAAGAGGTCAGGAAAAAATCAGCAAATGTGATTGAATGATAGCTAAATTTAAGAGACAATTAATTCAAGTTGATTTTGAGCTGGATCTACTAAAGAAAATGCAAGGGTTGAAACAAGAAGCACGACTATTCAAGAGTACATTAAAGAGTTCTACCAATTTCTAAGTAGAATTGGCCATGCAGAAGTTGATAAGAAAAAAGGTTCCCGTTATTTTAATGGGTTAAGGCCAAGCATTCAAGAGGAGTTGAGCCTAGTTCAAATGACAAGTATTGAGGACTCATATCAATTTTCCTTAAGAGTAGAGGAGAAGTTGAACAAGAGGTTCGATAACAAAAATAGGTGTAGACGTCCCAATGGAAGATGTTGAAAATGGTCTTATGGAGGCAAAAATGATGATCAAAAGAACAAGGATGAGGTGAGCAGTAGTAGTAAAAAATAAATAGGAAAAAAGTCCAATTGTTTCCATGATTAAAATAGTAGAGATCAAAGAGAAAGAGGAAGATGGCAAGGATTTGGAAGATCAAGCTTCTGTGGGAAATATTTTCACTGTGGAGAAGAAGGGCATAGAGAATTTGAGTATCCCCAATGCCAAGAAAGGATAGATTAGAGAGTAGAAGGTGAACCCAAAGTTGTACATGTTGATGAAGATGTAAAGTCATCACATTTTGAAGATGCTAGAATAGGACAAGTCCTAGCTAACAAAAGAGTCCTTTTGAGTGGTGAGATGAACCCGATCAAAGAAGGAGCTTATTTTACACAAGGTGTAGATGTAAATATAAGTGTTGTGATGTGATCATTGATGGTGCAAGTAATGAAAATGTGGTGTCATAAATGATAATTACAAAGTTGAAGCTGAAGAGGTAGAAACACCCAAGTCTATATCATATTTCTTGGGTGCAAGTTGACCACAAGGTCATGGTTAGTGAACAATGCCTAGTGAAGTTCAAGATTGGAAGATGGGTATGTGTAGGATCATGGTGTGCCAAAAAAGTGGCGATCTGAAAAATTTTTAGTTCTAAAATATCTCAAACCATTTCAAAATATATTCCAACCTTTTTACCACCCACCCTTATACCAAATAAAAACAATTAATATCTTTATAAGGCCTACTATATCTTTTGATACCAAACCTATATGTTCAACTTTAAAAACATCCTAAAAATGTGCTTTTGGCCTATTTTTATCTAATTTTTACTTCAAACATGTAGCTAAAAACTTTTTTTTCACCAAAATTTGATGAAATGAAAAAGGGTTCTTAAGAATGTTCTTATCTTTCAATAAGTGTAAGTTTTGTCAAATTATATGTTTAGTAAGTAATTATTATTTATTTTCTAATGGAGTTACGTATAAAGTGATGACTAACACACTACTTGAAAAACAGCTATAACTTTCAAATGGTACAACATTTTTTTGTTCAAAAGATGCATCACATTCTATGTTTCTTCTACTATAAGGGGATAAAATGAAAAATTGAATTTTGTAGAGTTTTGAATTACTTAAGTTGGTTAAATACAAGAGTTTTTAAATTTCCAAAATATTAAAGTAAAAAATTATTTATTAATTATTTATTTAGAATAAAAATACCCAAAAATATGTGTCCTACCCAGGCATGAGTCTACTACTTATATCTAAAATATTATTAAAAAATATTATCATTTGATTTTGATTAAGATGCTTAGACATACGTCTAATTCTTATTTTTGTTCTAAAATTTTTGTAATATTGCATTAAAATTCAAAATTTTGACCAATCAATTTTTATTTTTTTGAGATATTTCCTAGTAGTTTAGAAACTAGATTCAATTTTTTTGAGATTCTTTTCTCTCAACTTTTTGATATAAAGTTAATAACAAGTAGAAAATTGCATGTCAAGTTGACATAACCTTGATTTTTTGACTTTTTATTGCCAGTCATGAGCATAGTTTGGTTGACCATGATCTTGCACATACCTAGATACTAGGCTGAGGTGCTTTGCGATATCATACCAATGGACATATTTCATATATTACTGGGCAGCCCATGCTAGTTTTACAGACATGTTTTACATGATGGGTGAGCAAATACCTACATTCTAACAAAGGATGGAGTAAAACATAAGTTGAAGTTATTGAAGGAGAATGAAGAAAAGTTATGTAGTGTTTCCATAATATATTTTGTTGATAGAGAGGAGTTTCTTCAAGGTATAAAACATGAGCATATGTATTTTTTTGTAATTCCAAAAGATGGTAAAGATGAAGTAGTGGAGGTATGTGTAGAAGTTATAGATTTGTTGGAAGAGTTTCTTGATATTGTGTTAGATAATGTACTTGATGGATTACCCCCAGTAAGGAAGATCAATCACCAAATGGATTTGATTCTAGGATCCAATTTTCCAAACAAGAAAATGCATAGAATTACACCAATAGAAAGTGAAGACTTCAATAGACAAGTTCAAAGAATTTTTGTAGAAGGGGTTCATTTGAAAGATTTTGAGTGCATGTGTTGTACTAGTAGTCTTAGCACAAAAGAAGAATAGATTATGATTGATGTGTACAGATTCAAGGTTATCAACAAGATTGCAATCAACTATAGATTCCCATTTTCAAGGATGGATGATATTATGAACTATTTGAGTGGAGTTATATATTTCACAAAGATAGATACAAAAATTGAGTATAATTGGATTCACATCAGAGAAGAAGATGAGACAAATACTTCTTTCAAGAAAAGGGAAGGATTGTACAAGTGGTTAGTCATGCCTTTTGGGATAAGAAATGTACCAAGAATTTTCATGTGGGTCATGAATGAGTTACTGAAGGAGTTTCTAGGTTAGTTTTTCATTGTTTACCTTTTGATAAGTTGAGGGAAGAAAAGTTGTTGATAAAACTAAAGAAGTACAATTTTGTGAGGAAGGAATTGGTGTATCTAGGATTTCTAGTGTTAACAAAAGGTTTGAAAATGGACCTAGTAAAAATGAAGGCTATCATTGAATGGCCTACTCCAAAGAGTACAACAAAAGTAAGATATGTTCATGGATTGTCTAGTTTTTCAAAAAAAATCATAAGAGGTTTTAGTAATATTTGTGGGCTGTTGACTGAAATAATGAGAGGGGAGAAGAAATTATTTAAGTGGATTTTAACAGTAGATAAGAGTTTTAATCTATCAAAATAGAAAGTTATCAAACAACTTACTTTAGCACTTAGAGATTTTAACAAGGTGTTTCAAGTAGATTGTGATGCTAGTGGTATTGCAATAGGATTTTTTTTGAGCCAAGAAGGTAGAATTATTTCTTATTTAAGTGAGAAGTTGATTGATGCCAAAAGAATTTTTTTTTATGATCAAAAATTTTATGCTATTGTTTAGGCATTGAAGAAGTAGAGATACTATGTTCTTCCTAGGGAGTTCATTTTCTCTGCTGATCATCTAGATTTTCTATATTTGAATAGTTAAGAAAAATAAACCAAAGTCATTTAAAGTACATTGAACTTTTGAAGATTTACACAATTGTTTGAAACATAGGAGTGGGAAATCTAATAGAGTTGTAGATGCCCTTAGTAGAAGAAAAATTTTGTTGATAGAAATGCAAATTTTGGTAGTTGGGTTCAAGGAACTCAGTAATTTGTATCCAAAGGATCCTAATTTTGGTGAAGCATGGAAGGCTTGTACAAAACTTGTTACATTTGATAGGAAAAAGTGGTTGGATTTCATAATCTAGGATGGTATGTTTTTCAAAGGGATCCAATTGAACAATCCAAGAAGTTCAATGAGAAAGAATCTCATCAAGGAGAAGCAAGTAGAGGATTAGTTGAACACTTTGGGAGAGATAAGGCCATTTCCTTGGTTGTTGAAAATTGTTATTGGGCACATATTTAATAATATGTGAAGAATTTTTTGCAGAGTTGCAAGGTATGTCAGATAGGAAAAGGAGTAAAGCAGAATACAAAGTTGTATCAGCCATTACTTGTACTAGAGAACTTGTGGGTAGACGTCAGCATGGAATTTTTTCTTGGACTATCAAGGACTCATCAAGGGCATGATTCTTTTTTTTTTGTGGTTGAAAAGTTTACAAAGATGATACATTTGATTCCCTATAAGAAGACTAGTGATGTTGTTCATGTAGCACAGTTGTTTTTAAGAGAAGTGGTGAGACTACATTGTCTACCAAAGAGTATAGTTTTAGATTGAGATACCAAATTTGTTGGGTGTTTCTGGCATACATTGTGGAAGAAATTGTAGATAGATTTGAAGTTTACTTCATCACTTCATCCATATACTAACAGATTGATAGAAATTGTGAATCACAATTTTGGAAACTTGTTGAGATGTTTTGTTGGAGATAAACTAAAATCATGAGATCTACTTTTACCATAGACATAATTTGTATATAATAATTGTATTAGTAGGAGTACTAGTAAATCCTAATTCTAGATAATATATCAAAAAATCTTAGAAGTGTTTTTGAATAAAGTAGTTGGATAAAGAAGAGATATGTAGTGATGAAGTAGAAGAGTCTGTTGAACATTTGAAGAGCATACATGAGGAGGTGGGTAAAAACATTATAAAGATGAATAAACAATATAAGGATAAGGGATATGTAAAAATTAGATTTAAGGAATTTTAGATTGGAGATGAAGTCATGGTTCATTTGAGAAAGGAGTGTTTTCTAGTAGGCATATATAATAAGCTAAAAATAAAGATGTTTGGATCATGAAAGCTAGTGAAAATACATGATTCTAGAAATGCCAATGAAGTGAAGTTTCTTACTAAAGTATCATGAAGGAGGTGGTAGGGATGAAGTTGTAGAAGCATAGTGGAGTATTTGAGTAGCTAGTTTAACTATAAAGGAGATTGAGGAGACATTATATAATCATATTTGCAAAAGTGTAAGGAATAAAACTGATGAAGAATACCTAGTCAAATGGAAAGGGAGGCTGGTAGAAGATTCATCATGGGTAGAAAGGGAGGAAGGTAACCATCTTGGTTTCCCTCTAACACCTTAGATGTGATAGGGCCACTTCTCAAATCACCCCAAGTGTCTGATGTAGGAGCATCCTAAGTGTTAGAGCAATCTTGCATCAAGAAAAAATATTTTGTTTCAGTTGTTTGAATAAGGGTTCTCTTTAAGCAGACTTATTGTATGTTGATGCTTGGTACTTAGTGAATAGAACAAAATTATCTATAGGGGAAATATTATATGAGGGGGAATATGTGATCTATCCTTAAGCCAAATTCTCAAAAGGAATGATTCAAATTGATTAACCACAAGTGATCAATGCACAAATGAAACAAACAATAGAGATTATGAAGAAAGAGGGAAATATTATAAGCTACTATAGAAAGTATTTAATTGAAAACTTGAATGAATAAAAAGAAAATACTAACCTCATACTATGGAAAATTTGGAAAATGTTGACTTTTGATGTTTGTGCATAGTTTTGGGAAATTCTGCAACCTACTTCAGATTGGAAATGTCGAGATGAAGAAAACCTAGAAAAATTTTGTCCTTCCAAGGGTAGCTCAACCTTGACCCATATACCAAGGTACAATCTTACCCCAAGAAAAAATTATACCCCAAAAGGTTGACCTTGATTTGCACTTCTCCAGCAAAAATTCTACTTGTGGATCTTACAAGTTTGGTTAAAAGAGTATCTAAATCTACACTTTAATTTATTGTCCTATACCTATACCTATAGGAAAAAATGGTTTTTTATTTGGACGGGGGGCTTGCATTCATCAAACCTCACTTTGGAATCAACCTTGAAATGTAATTTAAATTGCAAGATGTATAAATAAAGTAAATGAAACTATTCCTCTTACATATGTTGAAATCCTTCCAAAGGATTTCAATCCTTGAATCCACAAGTATGGATGCTCCAAATGAGTGTAGAAATGTATGTAGGATGTCTCAAATCAATAGCATTAGATCTTCAAAACCAATCTTGAATGAATATTTTCATAGGAAGAGGCTTGGATGAATATGGATAGAGAAATCTTCAATAAGAGAGTTCTATGGAAATTGAATCCTTCAATAGCTAACAATGGGCTTCCTTGAATTGGATCTTTAATGCATGAACATTTGAACAATTGAATTCTCAATGGATAGTATATCTTCACTTTATAGAAAAAAGGATGTTCAAAACTTCATAGTAAGTGGATGTGTGAGATAATGCTTTCATTAAAATAAGAGGAGAATGCTTCCTTATATAGAGATCTAGGACACAAACTTCTAGAGAAGACTAACATGGGAAAATTGAATCCCAATTAACATTAACCCCTAGAAATATAGCTAGATTAAATGAAATTAAAATTTTTACTACTCCAGAACCCAAAATAGCTAACCTAGAAGTGGGAAAATGAAACTTTCTGAAGCCCTATATCATGAAACCTCCTGAACTTGAAAATTGGACCTAGAGTCAGGGACAAAGTCAACCCTACCTTAGGTCAAGTTTAAGGTCAATCATGCCCCTTGAAGTTATCCTTAACACAAAAATTCAAAGTCTTTAGTTTCCTAGAAAATTTTTTTAGAAAGAGGCTAGAAATAGGGAGAGAGAAGAAGAACAAGGGGAAAGAGCCAAATCCATCAAAGACCTATTTAAGGTTCTTAACATGACCCCAAACCACTTATTGAGGGGGATAAATTCTCTTAACATTGAAGTGCTCCTATTTTAAGATGATACACTTAGTAAGTTAGTCATACAAGGTTAGAATGTCCTAAGTTTAGAAGTAGATATTCGTGTTGGATATATCAACCTACCAATTGAGGCACAGTGCCATATCATGAGTATTCATGGATTTATTGAAAATTATTTATGTGTAATTTTGGCATAAAAAATTTAGATTCACCATTTATGAGATAAGCATACTTGTATGAAGCTAAAAAAATTGATGGATGGGTGCTTGCATTGATATGGGCCTATAGTTCAAAAGATGAGGTTTTTGAAAAGTGGGTGTAATAGCCAATTGGAGCAACAGTTTGAGAGTTATGGCCTTCCAAAGTTTAACCAACCAAAACTTCCAAAATAAATGTTAAAAATGTATTTGGCCAACTTTATATGTATTTTTATGGTCTTTCGGCCCTAAGTATTAAGTTAGAGTATCTAGAACCTTCTTGAGTGGCATAAAATTGCATACTTAAGAAATGCCTAGACATTGTCTAGCACAACTCTAGGTGATAGCTTGTAGCTTTGTTTTACAAATTATTATAATGAGGGCACCCATGTGGGTTAGCATATTGTAATTGTGAATTGTGGATATCCACATTTTTAGTTATAATAGGAAGCCCATTTTTTATTCTCACAAATTGTTGTTATTTCTTTGTTTTTATTACGTGTTTATGGTATTAAAGGGAGTGCCCTTCATGAAATAATTTTAGTACCCCACCATGCTTGTCTTCTAAAATCTAAAATCTAAATTCTAATTTTGACTTTGTTGATCTGACGTTCCCCCTGTGATAATTATTATATTCCCCCTTATTTTGTCACTTATTGTTCTTGTTGGGGTTGAATGGATCGAATCAAATTACATTTCTCAATGAAGGGTTTGTGTATCTAATTAATTAGGGAAAGTGCATGATCCCATTTGGTTTTTGCTAATTCTAAAATATAATTCTACAACTCCAATCTAGATACCAAATCAATCAAACAATCAACAATTGAAAGGCTAAGACCTTTTTGAATAAGATCATGTGCTAACTTCAATTCATGTTGCATAGCTTTCAAATGAATTATAAACATAGATTCGATAGAGATAAATTTTAACCTCATTCTTTTGTCATCTTTTTGAAGCACAAAAAAATTTCCTTGAGAAAAAAATAATTTATTTTAATGTCCTGAGTTGGATTCAGCTGAATATGAAATGGTTCTACTTGTTCACTACATTTCAGCTTGAGTTTGATTGATATTCACCTGAAGATCACTCATGAATCTTGGCACATCACACAAGATACTGTACAAATGTTGTATCTTTTAAATAAGTTCCTCAATTTTTTGTACATGTTCTTTCAATTCAACTTTTTCCTTGGAAATGGTTGTTGATGTTTTTTCCACAACCTTATTCTCAAATTTGGCTAACCATGCAATGAACTTCTCATTTGCTTGTATATCTCAAACATTTATTTGTTCAACATATGTACAGTCTTGTAAATAATAGCACTTTCCCATCAAAATTATGTAAATCAAATGCATCAATAAAAATATACTTAATATCATGCAACACTTTCTTTTAATGTTTCTCCCTTCTCATCTCTTTTGTTTCTTCTTTTACACCAAAATTT
This sequence comes from Cupressus sempervirens, assembly GCA_028749045.1. Taxonomy (NCBI): domain Eukaryota; kingdom Viridiplantae; phylum Streptophyta; class Pinopsida; order Cupressales; family Cupressaceae; genus Cupressus; species Cupressus sempervirens. Next base: position 50,532,047 of record CM053793.1, on the reverse strand, counting down.
CTTTCAAAAAAATTGTTTGTTCAAGAGTAAGATCCATCAAATACCATTTTGGTATCTCAATAAAATTTTCTAGAATAACTTGAATATATGGAAAGCTATCCTTTATTACTTTTTCTTTATTTCGGGATGGACTATTTCTACTTGGCATTAATTTTGGAGTTGGTGAGGGGTTGTCACCACTTAGTCCTGCTTGAATATTAGTGCATGAGATAATAATAGTTGCACTTGACACTACTTTATTTTCCTCACTTTGAAATTTTTTCATATTTTTTCTTGCTTGAACATTGGTAGAAATGTCCACACATGTATTTTTATTTGATGTCTCAACCTCTTTCTCCTCTTTATCTATATCTAAGGGCTTCTCTTGCTTAGCAACTAGAATGTTAGGTGTGGCACCATGAATAGGTGATATACTACCTTGCAGACTTGGTAAACTTGAACTCACTTCATCACTTTGCTCATCTTGGATGGTTACCATTTTAGTTTCTTTCTCCCACGTCACTTATTTAGTGATGATACCAAAAATACTCTTCCATAGTAACTCATTATGTTGAAAAATAGCTTCAATTTTATTTTGCAAGATCAAAAAAAAATTGAATTTAGGAATAAAATGGTTCTTGTACTTTTCTAAAAATGTTTTCTTCTACACCTTTGAAACATAAAGCATAACCTTAGCTAATGTGCCTTTCCTAATGTCTTTCTCTACTGTTGATGCCTGTTGCCAACTTCTGTCTAGTCTATTGAAAAAATGAATAGGAATATTTTTCTCTACTTCAAGAGGATCAAGTTTATTATTTTCCATCATATCTATCATGGCCTCCTCAAATTTAGTTTTACTAGCATTATTTATTGTGTCATATTTTATGAATTTAAAACTGTATAAGCCTATAAAGCTTCATAGGTTGACACATGCCTTATCAATATTATTTTATCCTCTAGATACTATAGCTGGTTCATTTGATTCTATTATCTTTGCATCATCATTGTCAACTTATTTCTTCTTTACCAATCATCTCCTCTTTAGTTGGATCATGAGGACTTGTGATTTCTTCTTCTCTACACTTGAGTGGCTTAGTTTAGTAATTTTCACTACTCCCTTCTTTACAGATGACTCAACACTCACTACTACTACCCTAGTCCTTGGTTTGGTTGGTATTGGAGGAGAGAAGTGAACCACTACTATCTTATTTACCTCTTTCCTTGCTTTAGGCTTTATAGATTTAGACTTCTTAGTGGGTGGTCTTATAACAACTAGGGCTTTACCCTAGTCTTCATCTCCTTCTTCCTCTTCCTCATCATCACTCTCTTCCTCTTCATCTTCTCCAAAACCTTGTGTGAGCTACAAAAGTTTTTTTATCTTTGCCTTGTCTGCCTAGTTTTTCCTCTAGGTCTTCAATAATGTTATTTCTTTTCTTCTCATTAGAAGCTATTTTGATATCAATAGTGACTTTTTCCATAGATTATTCATACTTTTCAATAGGTTATTATTTAGTATCAATCTCTTCTTTGATTAGTGCAACAATGTTTGCACTTACTAAGTCACTATCTATCTTATAGTCAAATTCTTAAGTCATGCATTCCTTGAGTTCACTACCTATACAAAGTTATTATCTATGTCCACTAAAGAGCATGCATCATTATAGTATTTCATCACCAATTCTTCTAGTATTCTCATCCTCATCAATATTCTCTGCTTGAATTCCTCAAAATATTTGTTCAGGATATTTTCAAAAATTTCTCCTAATTGAGTTATGTATTCACTGAATTGTCTTATTACTAGTTTACCTTGTTCTCACACAACATTACCAATACCAGGAAAATACTTTTGAACATAAAAGAAAATTCATATAATAAGTGATCCAAACTTACACATAAATTTCTTTGTATTCATGATGGCTATCAATTTTTCTACCAATTGTAACTTCTTCAACTCACCAAGATCATATTCATGATCTTACATGATAATTTTCCATGCGTGGTCAACTACCATACATGACACATTGTTTTGTCCACTTGATTGATATAATCTATGAGAAATTACTCATGCTATAAATTTAATCAATGGATTAGTAATGGTCAAGAAGGATAAACCTCGTCTATTTCTCTTAGCCTTTGTTTTTGCCTCAACTTCTTCATGACTTGGACATTGTATAGTCTTTTTATTGTCTAGAGTGAGATAGCTTATAACCTTGTGAGTCATCTTCTTTACTATCTCAACTAGTCGATTTTGTAACCATAACTTCATATCATGATCCTTCTCAGTACAACCTTGATGCATTCAATGTTAAATTTACTTGGAAACTCTAGGGAATGAGTTAACACTTTCCTTTCAAAAATCCTTCATCACAAAAATTTTCACATGTCTCTCAAATCTCATAGTCACCAACTTCTCCAGTCTTACACATTTAGAAACTTCGTATGTCATGGATCGTGATTATTTTAGGTGGTATTGAGGGTAATACACCCATTGAGTCACCTTTCATTTCAATCACATGAATAACATGAAATTTAGGTGGAGTACAAGCATCACTTCCCACCAATTAAATGTTAGTTAACTCTACCCCTTGGCTCTTTCCTAACGATGATGAAGCTACCATAATTATCTATTAGGGTTTGAAACTTATTTTTATCTAGATAACTTGGCACAAGTCAAATCTTCACTCGATCAAACTTCTTTTTTGAATTTTCTCTTAATTGCCTTAAGATCTCTTTTAAAAATTTCTCAAATTTCTCATTTCTCTTAAATTCTATATTCTAGGTGTGAAACAATGTCTTCAAATTGTAATATACACTTTCTTTTACTCGAATTAGTGTCTCTATTAATGTTGTTGTCACTCATAGGTGGAATCAATTTGTTTTGGTCAATATTTTTCCTTTTGAACTAGGTCTTCAATATACAAATTAGTCTATTAAATCTACCTCATCCTATACATAAGTTTATCATTTGAAGTAATTGGTCCATATTGCAATCCTTTGTTAATATAGAAAATTTTACTAATGTTTGACACTAACTGTGTAAATGATTCTTTTTCACTAGTCTTCACATTGATCTATTCTTATGCATCTTTACTTCAAATATGAACTTTAACTATTTTTATGTTTGGAACTAATGTAAGATATTTCATTAAGTATATAGTTCCTTAAGTACCTTTCTAGATTATTTTGAAATGATATGATCACCTCCTCCATTGGATTAGGTGATCTCAACTCCATTTGTTCCACTTTTTCCATCTTTTACCTTTTGCTTCTAAGTTTCTTTTATTTTCTTCCTTATTTTTTCAATGTACACTTTGCCTTTACCCTTATTGTGACTATGGTTTTATGTGGTACATGAGTTCTAAATTTTTTACTTGAATACAAACTTGTGACATTTAGAACATACATTGTTATGAGCATAATTATGCCTTTTCTTAGTCAAATAGGGCCTTAACAATGATCTACAATCATATTCTCTATGTCCAGACATTTTACAATTATAACAATAGCCTTCAAATCTAGGTGTAGTAGATGCATTCTTCATTCTTAATCTTGAATCATGTAGTTTATGTCCTTACTTCTTACAATAAAAATAATAACTAGTAAACTTAGGTCTAGGGTTTTGCATACCATTTTTGCTTATCCAAATGTTTGTAATGTGACCAAGTGTCAACAATAACAACATTTTTACTTGCCTTTTGAATTTGCATTCCTCAGTTATACGCTCTTGGATGATTCTTCTTGCTTAGTAGATGACTATTTCTTTGCATGATCTGATCTAGAGGTCTTGCTAGATGACTTATGTGATCTCATTAATTCTTTATTGTATTTCATTGCTTCATTAGGATTTTTCAAAATTTCCATAACTTATTTCTTAGTCTTCAATTCATTTCTCAATGATTCATTCTATGATCTCAAATTTTCTATTTCCATGTCCTTTCTATTCAACTCCTTATTTACAAGCATTAGTTGATTCATCATGTCTAGTCAAGTGTTTGTAAGCTTTTGCACATTAGATGACATGTCTACAAGTCTAACTACCATTTAAATTATATCTTCCTCAATGAAAAGCTTATCTTACTCAACTTTCTTCCTTTGTTTGGTCACTTCACATAGCCTTATTATCCAAATTTCACATTCCCTTTTTATTCCTCTAACTTCTTCATTCCGGATATCATTCTCTTTTAGTAGATTTTCAACATTTGCATCATTCTCACTTAGATTTCTAGTTTCAAATTATCCTTCAGTGTCAACTTATTCATAATTCAACTCATTTATCTAAATGGATAACTCATTTTTCATTTTTATGGATTTCTTCAGTACTTTTCTTGCTACCTCAAATTGTTGTTGTATGAGATGGGTCTCAATCACCTAATTATCAATAACTTTTCCAATTTGTAAGCCCTTATTTCCATGATTTGAACACCCAAGCATATCATATAACATATATTGTAAAGTGAAACTATAGTAACATGTACATATAACCTATCAATCACATGCATCAATTTTAAGCACCTAACACAAATATTTGGTTACCTATAAATCATCCAAGGTGAAGCTAAAACTAGGGTGGGGATGACACCCACAAATCTTCACTATCGTATTAATAAACTGAACCTCTTAGGGTTATAATCTTTATCATTGTTGGTTATATACCTTATGAGGGGTCCACCTCATTAAAGGATGTTAACACAGATGTCTTACCTTGGGAGAGGATTTTACACTTTCAACAAAGTAACGACTCAATTAAGAGATTTACAAAAGATCTATTAAGACCACTATGTTAAGAGATTATCCCTAACTCAATTTTTTAGAACTGATTTACTTGATTCTTGTTATGCTCTAAATTTTTTTTTTTGGATCTCCTCTCTTCAATCTAATCTTGTCTATAATCTAATATAGCTTTATTATCCTTTACTACTTGATAAGGTCATTTCCTCTTTTCTACCATTACAAAAGTTAACTATTTTTCCTTCTTTGCAATGTCCCCACTTCCACACATAATATTCTTTATGATCACATGAATAGCTTGTCCACTCTTCCTCATCATATATTCAATATAGGTTTTGATTTTCTCTATTTAAATATTTCTTAAAAGTTTTTTCTAAATGTTTCACTTTTTTGCCTCTTCATCTGATTGGTTGATCACAACACATATGGATTTGTGATCGATGTCATAAAACACATAATAGCCTCTATAAGAACCTCTACAAATATTTAATATATTTTTCATGTCTATACAAAATAGTTTATCTCAGAAATTGCATTATTTCTAACTCAAATGTTAATTCTACATTACTTGACACTTACTATCTCTGATAATCAATAGTTTTCCAATAATTTCTTCCCACTTAGAAAATATTTATAAAATCCTTTATTAAAATTGAATAATTTATTTATAGCATCATATAGTGAAGATAACTACATAGTGTACAATCTTAAATTTGATCCACTTCTATTTAAGACCTTTTAGTTGATCTTTAGTGTGTTTGCATTTCATATTTTCACCTTCAGCACACACATCACATCTTCTCCCTTTTTTCTCTTAGGCTAAATTGAGATAAAACCTACCTAATCCTCCCTAATTTCCCTCCATCCTTCACACAATCACAAATAAAGACCTAATCTATGAGTATCCTCCCTTTGTAAAACCTCAAATATCTAGAATAGGTCAATATAGGTCAACCTAGTCCAAAAAATGTCAACCTAGGTAAACTTGGTCCTAGTGATTTGGCGCTTGTGGTTTTCAAACACTTTCATTAAAATAATTCATGTGTAATTAGCCTCAATAGTGTAATTTTGTGATTATTATAAAAATTCGCTATAAAAAGGGATCATGTCCATCATTTTACATGGTATGATAACAAGATGATTTTAAGATTAAGGAGAAAGAAAGTGTGGACACCTGATTTTGGCTTTGAGAAATTTCAAGGTGGAAAAAAAGGTTAGTTTCTTATTCTTCATTTCTTAGTAGGGTTATTCTTCCTCATTCAAGCACTTAAGGTGAATATATTAATCATGGAGTTTCCAAGTGATCTCAAAGATGGTTAGAGTACTTTAGCCTTGTTGTCTTGGTATGATTGCTACATCATTATTTAAATCCGATTGTTTACACCTTCATACATTTACATACATAATTTTGTTCTAGGGTTCACTCACAGAGTAGATTCTTGTCATTTTTACTTTACAGATCTACAATCTAGGATTAATCTCATACACATGAAATTTTTCCTAATGACTATTTGAGGAGGTGGAAATCATCAAAATAGAGGGTTCCCTATTTGCAGGTGGAATCAAAAAGAATTATAGATCTAGAACCTACACTTCAAAAGATTTCTTGTGTCATCAGTTTTAGAGTCATGTACTATATCAACCTTATTGTAGAACATCTTTCCAAGTCAACCTAGTCCTCTAGTCTCATATATTTAGGATATTTTTGGGTTTTATTCCTTTCATCATTTTACTCTGAGATCCATAGTTGGAAGTTTAGAAGCAGTTCATATCAACAAGCTATAGAGAAAAATCTTATCTTCCATTACACATTTCTAGATAAGTTTTTCATCTCTTATTTTATTTCTAAGCATACATTTACTTTCAAATCTCTACTGGGCTATTTGTGTATATTTCATATTTATACTTATCATATATATTTGCATACATTGCATGAAAGAGAACTTGCGTGCATTCTTCCTTGAAAATTTTCTAGATTTTGCATTAGCACCCCTTCTCATCTTTGGGGTCTTGCTAATAATATTTAGGAATTATCAAGAGTTATGCTTAGATTCCCCTCTTTCTATCAAAGTGAATGTCTTAGGGTGGACATTTTAAACTCGCCTAATCTACTTTGCACTATTTTTTGTTAGTGTCATTTTTCCCTTGCACATTTTGGTGAACCCAACATGAATCAATCTCTTTTATTTTTGGTAGTTGGATCTTTCTTTTATGCATTGAATTTATAGAAAAAAATACAAAAAAAAATTCATAGTCTTTACATTTTGCATGTTAGTCTTAACTAATTTCCTTCTACTTCAAGATGTATGATTTCTTTTATGAATACTTTGATGAGGTGTTTTCTAAAGAACCTTCAAAGGTGTCTAGTATAGAAGGGCCAAATGAAAATAATGAGATATTCATTGATCCCATTCCCCCTACTACTTCCTCTGCATCTTTTGTTACAATCCTTTAGAATAGGGTTATATCATGGATTCCTATGTGTGATAGTGTGTGTAGTATTGAACCTATACAATTTTCTCAACCTATTATGACTCTTAAAGGATGTCCACCAAAACAACCTATTATAACTCTTCATGGAGTTCCTTAGGATGATAAGACTCTTATATACTTTAAAGGAAAACCTAATTACACTTTAGTATCACACACTAATCAAGCAAAGAATAATCCTCAATTGACTATTCTAGTAGTTGCTACAACTTTACCTCCATCTTAGTTAGTGTTTCCTAAAGAACTATAACTACCAAGTTCCTTTGCAAAGGAGTATTACTTAGTTGAGCATGTGTGTGCTGCTCCTAATAAGATCTATTTATGGGAACTTCTTCAAACATCACCTACCTATCATGAGGTTTTGCAAAAGGATTTATCTACTCTTCCTAAACCTCAGCCTAATTTGGATAATGTAAATTATTTCTTAGAATTTTTGCATGGTAAACCTACACCTCTATAGATTGTTTTTATTGATGAAGATTTTCCATCTAAAGAAGTACAAGACTAGTACATGATGCTCTTATGGTTCCAGTTCTTATAAATGAGAATCTCATTCATAGAACCTTAATTGATAATGGATTGGGATTGAATGTTTGTAGTCTAGATATATTAAAAGCTATAAATGTTGAAAAGTATACTATAAAGGAGAATATCCTACCTATCTATAGTTTTGATAACATTTCTGAGAAAACCTTGGGAGTTATATCTCTTCCTATCAAGGTTGTTCCTATAGTATTAGACACTTTGATCTATGTGATGCCGGGACCTCTCAACTACAACATTCTTTAAGGGAGATCATGGTTACATAATATGCATGTTTTTATCTCTACTCTTCATGTAAAGTAAATTTTATCTATGATAAGACAATGTACACCCCTTATCTAGATCATAAACCTAATAATTTATATAGAAATAAAGATTCTAAGGTGACAATACCTAGGAAAGAGAAATGAAATGACAAAATTAAAGTTAAAGAGAAATCAAGTGAAGAACCTTCCTCTTCATTTTCTAATGATGAATAAAGCACTTTGGACTTTAATCATACATTTATTGGATAATATAAGGTCTTTTATCTCTCTTTTATGTAGACCTCCAAACAACCTAAGGAAGAAAATTTTGTTTCTACTCCTTGTTATGGTTAACTAAGTAACAATTTCAACACTAATACATGTAAGGAAACCATTGAACCTATTAATCTTGATGTCAGGAGATAACTTCCTATTGATCTCTAAGCTTATGTTGTCAATTTGTGTCCAAATACTTAGTTATTTACTAGGCACTATTACAAGTTCATCACTACAACCAAGCTATCTACTACAAGATGAGCATACAAACCTTATACCGAGTAGGATAATGATTTTCAGGAGCTCAATAGTGATAGAGAAAATATACAAGTCAAGAAATACAATTGAGACTAAGCATGCTGAAAAGTTACTAAGTGTCAAGAAAATAGGTGTATAGAATCTGAGTAACAACATCAAGGTTTATACATGACTGAGCATCAGAGTATTCAAGTACCAAGTTTGATATATAAGTTTTTGCTGGTACAAAAATATAGGTAAACCATTTTGGCCAACTTTTCTATGATATTTAATATTTGTAGATCTAGCTAAGGATTTTATCATGCATCATTGCATAAGGTAATAATCGCAAGGCATGCAATTCAACCAATTAGAAAATGAGATGGAAATGGAAAAAGATGATGAAGTGTAAGTCATCGATGAAGATCTAGAACTAGAATATCTATTTAATGAGGATTCTAACCTCAAAATCAGTATGTTGAAATGTGTAGGAGTGTATGAGCATGTGAATGTGTAAATTTTAAGTTTCAAAGAAAAATCAAGTAGAGATAAATAAGAGTAGCGAAGGACTAAACAAAGTTATTAGATTAGGAGATTAGATCAAAGATATAGCAAACAGGAGATCCAAGATCAGTTTGTAGATAAAACTAAGGGCCAGACACTGAATCAATTATTTTAATTAAGATAAGATAAATCTCTTAACATAGTAGCCTTAACATATCTATGTAAACCTCGTAATAGAGCCCTTACTTCATTGTGAGTGTAAAATCATTGAACAAGTTGAGACCTAGTAGTCTCTTAAGATTTTAATGGGGAATACCACTCATAGGATAGATTATATCTTATGATCAAACATTGTAACCATAATAGGTTAAATTTATTGTTGTAATAGTGAAGATTTGTGGGTTTCATCCCCACCCTAGTTTTACCTTCATCTTGAAGTGTCTCTGAGTTACCAAGTTATTGTGTTATGAGTTGAACTCTTTATGGATGTGATGTATTTCATTTATGTTTTTGTTGGTGTAAATAAGTATTTACTTATTACACTTACTTAAGTTTTACTTAGGTTAATGCATTATTTTATTATTATTTTAGGTGAGACACTTAGGAGTTTGTGAAGTCACATTGAGTTACGTAACTCTAATTATGCACATGGTGTCTACAACATAGGAGTATGCATCATTCACTGAGTTGTCATGATGACAACACAGTTATCCACACTCCTCATTTTGCACATGTTGTCTACACCACTAATTTGTGTGTTGCACCATTGTAGGCTTATCCCCGCATCATTGGACTTAATCTCGTGCTTAATGGAGGATAACCCATATCTTGTGGACATGTGCTTGTTTGTATGACATATCATGATGCTAACTTCTATGCATTCTAGAAGCTCTCCTAAGGCCTCTATATTTAGGCACTCGTAGTGTACTTTGAATTAGTTATTGAATGAATATCATCATTCTGATCATACTCTGTCTATCTTGGTTTATTGTGTGTTTGTGTTGAGTTCTTTATTTCTTGGGTGAATTCTGGCCTAAGCCAAATTCTTACATGGTATCAAAGATGAGGAGGATTCTCATCACATAGCCATTTGAGACTGTTCATGCTTCAGCACCTCGACATGAATCTGAAGGATCTACAAAAATTGGGAGTGTCTAGAGCCAGATCTGACCTCACTATTGCATCTGAAGCATCAATTCAGTGAAGATCGACTATAAACTCACCTATATTGGGTGAAAGTTGATTGTGAGGCAAAACTTTTTTGTAAATTGAAACTCAGAGGCCCCAATTTGTAGTTCTGGGTTTGTAATTTAATTTTTTGCTTCACTAAAGTCACGGGCCAAACCTGCACATAACCTGACAGCAAGCCTGTAACACCAAAATTTAGAAATAGATACAAGACCCTATGGCCACCAAATTTTGACTAGGCAGTCACATATCCCAGGAAGGATTCTGGCAATATCCTTTCCTTCTACCGGCGCCTTGTGTTTGAGTTCCTCTCAGCAGACTTAATCATTTATCTCCATGCAAACCCCAAGTCACCACACATGTGGGACTAAAAGGTCCTAATTTTGGCTCTATTAAACCAGTTTCGGCAATTCTTAACATTCTGACACGACGATCGTCAAGAAAATTTTGGTAGGCCACTGCTCAGGATTTAGTGACCCATGTGGCATCAAGTGATCACCATGACCCACCCACATCTGCAATGTTGACCAGCCTGGTCCCCAAAGTCTACACGCTGATAGCTCATCCATGCACACTAGTAATATTTTGCCAAGTGGCATGAATGAAGCCACCAACTATCAGACAAATCCACACAGACACAGCACTGACCTAATGATCCAGTCATAATCTGGTCACCCTAACACATTGGAATTTTTGTACAAACCATATGATTGGTACAATATGGATAACACGTCAGCTGCCACATCATCCAGGGGGGCTAGAGTCTACTGATGTCATCTATTCATGAGCCTAAATTTGACACTGATCTGGATGTCATTCCAGGCCTATTTACAACTGTTGTGACAACCGTATGATCATCAAATTTAACCCCGTGATTCCCTGATGCAACCCCTCTCCAAATTGATTTTGCTTTTTGCAGTCTGACTTCAAGAGGCCATAACTCGCACATTCGAACTCCAAATTAGGTGCAATATTTTTTAAAATTGGGTAGAATTTCATAAAATTTTTAGTGGTGCAGCTATGGTTTGGTTTTGGTACACGAATTGTTCAGAAATTGCAATTTGTGGTGATTGTACCTAGATAATCTTGTATTTTGCAACTTCAAATTCTCCGTACAGGCACATTTGGAGTCAAAAATAGGTTCTATCTTTTTAAAAGTTCATATTTTTTTGTCTACTTTCTAGATCTAGCATTAGATTGTAGTGTTGTGTGGAAAAAATTATAGCTTTCAGCAATAGGGCCTTTCTTTGGTTTGTAATGCTTCAGAATTGTAGCACATTGTAAAGTATCGGATTGGTACTCCATGAATAGGTTGTAACAAGAAAAATTAGAAGTCCACGAAGGCCAAAATTTGCAAGTAGCCCATTGTAATTAAACTATTGATAAAGTGCCCAAAGCATCTATTTTGGGGGTGTTTTTTTATTTAGCAAAAAGGGGGGGTGTTCTTGGTGTTGTGTTCTCTCTTTTTTGCAAATTTCTTTCATTTTCTGCATTATGGGCAAATTTAAGTTTCCTAAATTAACTCCTCATAACTATGCTTCATGGTCAATCAAAATGTTGTATCACGTAATGCATAATGAAGTTTCACAATATGTAGATGGTACTCTTCCTAATCTAGCAGGTAATAATGTATCAACAAGTGAAATTTTAGATTGGGTAGCCATGGATAGGAAAGCCCTAGGTGATATATGTTTGGGGGTAGATGATAAAATCATGTATCAAATTGAGAAATGTACTACATCCAAGGAAGCTTGGGATACCCTTCAAAGCCTTTATGGTAAAGTGTCTGAAGAGGATGTGTTCAAGATTGAAGATGAGCTTGTTTCCTTAGATCCTAAGTCATATGACTCAATACGGGACTTCATCATCAAGGTGAATGAATTAAGGACAAAGCTTACAGATTATGGGAGTTTAATCAAAGATGACAGACTGATCTATCTCATCCATTGCAAGCTGCCATCAGAGTATTCCACATTTGTATCTTCTTTTGACACCTCAAAGACTACCTTGGGGTCTTCTTACAAGAAAGTCACTTTTGATGAATATGCTAAACTATTGGACGATGAAGACAAGAAGTTGAAATCAATGGGGATTCTCAAAACACCTCAGTCTAAAGCATTGGTGGCCAATGAGGGTTCTCAAAATTCATCTGCACAATCTTCAAATAAAAGAAAGGGTAAGAAGCAGTGGAAGAAAGAAAAATCTGAGGATGCAGAAAAAATAACACCACAATCCAATCAACAAGGTAAGTCCTCAAATTCCAAAAAGAAAGGGGACAACAATAAGGAGAAGAAGAAGTGTGCTTATTGCAAAAAATTGGGTCATGAAGAGCATGAGTGTTATCTCAACAAGATTGATGAGTTGACTCACATCATGAAGAAACATAATGTTCCATTGCCTAATGCTTATAAGGAGAAGGGATTTTCTTCATATTCTAAGGGCAAAGGGAAAGCATTCATGGCAAATGCAAACTCTTCAAAAGAATGGATATTTGACTCAGGTGCCTCATATCACATTGGTTCTTCAAAGGAGGATTTTTCTTCATTGAAACACTCAAAGGTACTGCACATCTTCATGGGGAATGATATCAAAATGGAAGTTGAAGGAAAAGGATCCAAACTCTTAAGTCTATGGAAAGTTGTATGATTCATACCAAGTCTCTAGATCCATCATTAGAAGTCAAAGCAATCTCTAGTGCCACTCACATTCTTAGTCATTCTCCTCATCCAACCTTAGACGGCAAAACTCCTTTTGAGGCATGGTGTGGCAGAAAACCTATTGTGACACACTTCAAACTCTTTGGATGTCCTGCATGGGCAAATAGATCTTCCAGGGGTTGCAAGGCACAGTCACCTTGGCCTTGTACCTTCATTGGTTATGAAGACGGTGTGAAGGCATATAGACTTCTAGATCCTGAGACACATCAGATATTTGTAGAGAAGGATGTACATTTTGAGGAAAGTTCACCCAGCTTGTCCTCTACTCCTCTTTGCACATCATACAGTGTGGAAATTGATAGTGATTTCAGCGATAGTGCTTGAACAGATTCAAACATGTGGAGTTCGATCGACAAGTGCAGTGAGAGGTCACTTCATCAGTTCAGTCCACATGCATACATCGCCATAGTGATAGGTCTAGAACAAAAGGGTACATCTAGTCTTCCAGATATAGGTTTAGTGATAGATTTGGGGGATAGTATTGATGATATTCCTCTTCTTCTTGATGTAGAAGTACCTTCTTCAGTTGTTATGAGGGTTCCAGACTCTCTTGTTCATTCTCTACATGATCGATCCTCACAGGTTCAAGTGATTCTGGATACTTATGATCAACAATTGCAACAGGATTCTTCATCAGTTGCAGAGATAGATAGTTCTTTGGAATAGGTTCTTCAACTAGATGAGGAGGTTTTAGAGACATCACTTATCCATGGGATTCTTTCCACACACAACAGAAGAATCTCATTTGTATACTTGGCATTATTTCTTCCTAAGGGGAGGAACACCATTCTGTAGTCTTGGATCAGCTTCTTCATTGGAGTAGTCATTTTTCAACATTCTTCTTTGGGGGGGGGGGGGGGGGAGCCCATCCTATCTCTCTACCTCTTCTCATCATTTTCTTATGTATATATTGGATGTATTTTATAATGGGGGGGTCTTGATTACTTGATCTATCCATGCATCCTTATTTATCTCTCTTTTTGCAGGAGGCTTTTTCCCATGAGGTTTTCCCTCTTTCCCCGCTTTATGGGAGATTGCATATCATTATGTACATGGGTACCTAACATGGCCTAGTAGTCAGGACCAATATTTTATTTCATCCTAGATTTTCTAAGCTTAAGGGCATTCCCCTAAGTTGCACTTAAGGGGGGGTGTTGGTGTAAATAAGTATTTACTTATTACACTTACTTAAGTTTTACTTAGGTTAATGCATTATTTTATTATTTTGCATTATTTTATTATTATTTTAGGTGAGACACTTAGGAGTTTGTGAACTCTCATTGAGTTATGTAACTCTAATTATGCACATGGTGTCTACAACACAAGAGTATGCATCATTCACTAAGTTGTCATGATGACAACATAGTTATCTGCATTCCTCATTTAACACATGTTGTCTAAACCAGTTATTTGTGTGCTACACCATTGTAGGCTTATCCGCACATCATCGCACTTAATCTCGTACTTAATGGAGGATAACCCATATCTGGGGGACATGTGCCTGGTTGTATGACATATCATGATGCTAAATTCTATGCATTCTAGAAGCTCTCCTGACGCCTTTATATTCAGGCACTCCTAGTGTACTCTAAATTAGTTATTGAATGAATATCATCATTCTGATCATACTCTGTCTATTTTGGTCTACTATGTGCTTGTGTTGAGTTCTTTAGTTCTTGGGTGAATTGTGGCCTAAGCCAAATTCTTATAGTTTCAACATTGCAATTTGAATGGTAATTATAATATATAGATGAATTAAGTATGAATTTATGAAATTGGTTTTGAAGTTAAAAGTTTAAGATCCTTATTCACCAATCCCCCACCCCACCCCCCCGTCCAGAAAAAAAAAAAAAAAAAAAAAAAAAAAAAAACTCTAAGTAGTATGTTTCCATATACTAATTCCAAAAATTGGTATTAGAGCCTAGCTCTCCTATCAAGAAGACTAACAAATTAAGAGGATCATATCATGGAGATGGAAGTGTATAAGATCAAAAATTTCAGAACAAAACAAATGAAGCAAGTAAGTATTTTGAAGGAATATTAAAGTCACCCAGAACAAAAGAAACCTCTAGACTTGGATAAAACAAGAAATCTCCATCTATTGAAGAAGGAAAATCATCCAGAAGTGGAGAACAAAGGAATGAAAATCCCACAGGTAAACCTACATTTTATCACTATGGGAAAATTGGACACAAAACCAATATTTGCAAAAACAAAAATGGTAAGAAAATTCCTAAACCTAAACCAAGTGGTAATTATTTTAATTGCAAAAAAGAAGGGCATCAAGCACATAAATGTAGATTAAAGAAAAATGATTCAACTAGAAGTGTATCTAAATTTTAAGGTCACGTAAATTTGAAGGTCATTGTTACAATTGTCAAAAGTATGGACAAAGAGCTCATGAGTGCAGATTTAAGATTCAAATTGGTTACTTGAAAGAAAAACTCATATAACAAAGAAAGTAAATTCCTACAATTGGGATTATAATACATGGTATGGTTGTGACTATTGCATGAGGAATATGGACACATTCTAGAGAATTGAATCAAAACATATTTAAGAGAAAATTACATGAAATGGTTGAATGGAGAGATCATGTGTTTCAATTTTCTCAAAGTTGGATAGATCAATAGAAAGTGTAAAACAAGAACACCAACACTAGCACCAAGTAATGGAAGTGACAAACCTAAAGGAAATAAAACATGGATAGAAATAGTAATAGTTGGAAGTAGTAAAGTAGATAAAACTATGATTACCCAATCTAATGGATAAAGTGATCACACCATATCAAACTAAAGAAATAAGGTATGTAGGAACTATATACTCAATGTTATTATTTACATATGTTCCTAGCATAGAAGTGATGAAAGTTAATATCTACATTAATAAAGATGCATAAGAACTATTAGAAACAGAAAATCATAAAGTACCAAGCATCAATGGTATAGTTTGTATTGACCAAGCTTTGTAGTATAGACTGAGTGATCGAGGAAGATAATCAACTCACCAAATGAATTAGTTATGGCCAAGTGAATAACTTTGACTGATCTGAAATGGAGACTAAGCTAGCTATCATATACCAAGTATGAAGATGGTTAAAAACACAAACCTGTGTCAGCATTTTGTAAAGGAAAAGGCTAACAAAAATATAATTTTTCACCTTCAATGACATAAAAAGGGTAAATTAATATTTAGAATTTTAAAATGAAGTAAACTAATGAAATGTGTAGAAATGGAAGGATTATAATTTTTAATAATTATTTGGAATAAGAATTGATATATTTTCCTAATTTTTATAGATAATTTTTTAGTTGTTGAAAAATGTTGAAAATTAGGAGTTTAGTTCCCACCACAAAACTATATGAAAATAAATGGTTTTTCATTGAACTCAGACTATGTAATATATAATATATATAGCTAGAATAATAATAATAATAAATTGACTTTAGACTTATATTTTCTCTTTTATAATCACTCAAATTTCAACTCACTTGAAATCGATAGTTTTTATCTCCAACCACATTTTTCGAAACAAATCTATTCTAACTAGGAGAAAAATTATACATTCTCAAAGAGAACTCTCTCACTAGAAGAAAAATTATACATTGTCAAAGACAACTCTCTCCCCTAGAATATCTTTAATTTTTTTAAAAAAATTGATATGACTTAATAATTTTTCTTTTTCTAAATTGACATTTTTCGGAGTGTTAAAAGATGTGCTTGTAGAATTTTTTAATTATAATATACTATATCTAATTAAAACACTATAAACTCTATATGAAAATATTCTTGACTCTAAGCTCTATAAAATGGTATTTATATGTTACTAAAAAAAATCATAAAAAATAGTAAGAGTTATTGAAACATGATTTTTTTGAAATAATTTTATTTCTTTAGTAATTGGATACAAACAAGTATAAAATATGCATTTAATAGATATTTCCAATAGGAAAAGTGTTAGACCATATATAACTTAGCTAGAATGAATTTATCTAGATCATATGTTTAAACAAAATTGATTTTTGGATAAAAATACTCAAATTCAATCATTTTGATAAGTCAACTTGAAAGGTGACACAACTTTGTATTTTTGCCCAGACATTAATTGTAGACCAAAAATGAAAGATTGAGGGTATTTATCTATTTTGAAAACTCATTTGCATTCACCAAGTGATCAAAGAGCATAAAATAAGTTTTCAAGGAAGTTAAAGAAATTTTTGAGACCAGAAAAAAATAATCACAACACATTATCAACAAATTTGTGAAACATAGTACCACTCTTAGTGCCAAGTTAAATATTTAGTGAAGATTTTTGTGAATGTTTTTTATAAAACCCTAGTAAAAAGTGATATTTGGAAGTGAAATGATGAAGAATAGTAGTGCACCAATCATAATGAATCATCAAATTCATCCACCAAAAATCACAAATTCAATTAGCATTAAAACCAATGTTGATGATATTGGAGCCTTGTCATCAATTATGTTTAGAGTCTTGACTGTTCAAGACATAAGATCGTGGTATCAATGTAAAGTTAGAGAAACAAAATATTTTGAAATTAGAATAGCTTATGACAAGCTATGTGTTATTGGAATTCTAAAGCAAGAATATAAGATCATTGTTGGGAAAGGGCTTACCTATGCTGTAGGATTTCCAAAATTTTTTAGAGTCAAATGGATAAAGATTTTCATCAACCATGCTTAGGATTCCCTATTAGGAGACTTTAAATCCATGTTAGGAGATTCCAACCCTATTAGGAGTTGTAGTATAGTAGATGCAAGATGAGCCCACTGCCCAAACATGCACTTCCAATTATAAGAAGAGATCACTACCCAAATAAGTAATCAAACTTCTGGAGTATAGGTACTATAACTCTTTATTTGATTGACCTCTAATCTTAAGCTCAATTTGGGATCCCAAAATTGTTTTCACAAAACATGGCATATATCACTCTTACAAAAGTTTGCATACAATTTCTCAACATCACAATTAGCACATATGGTCACCACTTCTTAGCACAAGATTTCCTTTGCATAAATACCATGCATTTACACAAATTGCTACTAAGTTTTCTAAGACCACAATATACATTTCCAAATTAGAGTAAACATCTAGGATGTTGGCCCTAATTGGACAAATAATTATTTTGTAAACAAAATAATCCTTTCCTTCAATTATGTTGTCCTTTAATTCATTAAAACATGAATATATTTGTTTCATATATTCCATACTAACTTCAGAGGTTATACATGTCATCATCAACATATATACTATCTCCATCTAACTTCACTAGTCATAATATGACATCAGCACCAAGTTATGAACATACAATACACTGTTATTTACAAGATTACATACTTAAGACAATTTTATAATTACCAAATGCTAAGTACCAACTTCACTACCTCTAATTTGATCTTAGAATGAGATTCTCAAATTTTGGTGCTATAAAGAAGCTTAATTCAACTTAATTGAACCAAACTCAGTAATTGACTTTGATCTTCTTATCTCATCATCGTCTAGCTTTTCTTTTGAGATGTCCAATCCTTTTACAAATGCCTCATTAAGTTCTTCTTGAAGTTCATTGATTTCATTTCTTTTTTCCTCATTATCTCTATTAGTTATAGAGTTCCTTTCATGGATTCTTCTATTATTTCCAATGTTCTTTCCATCATTCCTTATATTCCCAAAGTTTCTTTCATTTTTCCTTCTATCTCCAAAGTTTGTATCCATTCTAAAATACTTTGTTGTATGTCTAAAGTTGTTGCATAACTGACATACTATGCTCTACTTCTCGGATTCTATTATTCATCAAGTGCACGATAATTTTGAGCAATGTGTCCAAAGTTGTTACACTTATAACACATGATATGTCTTCTATCTTCATAAGGTCTTCCTTCTCTCGATGTCCTTTTATTAGATCTTCTTCTATCTATAAGGTTAATATATCTAAACACTCTACTATTCCTTCTATCATTATCATACTTAGGTTTCCTACAATTAATTTCTTTATGACCCATACCATGACAATTATGATAATAAAAGTACTTAACATGATTAAATGACTTATTTGTACAATCTTTTTTCATATGACCTATTTCATTACATAAAAAAAACTTACCTATAAATTCATACCTAGTTTCTTTAGGAGATTCCATTTTCTTTGGTTCATTCAAAATTTTAACTTCCTTTCCTTGTTCAACTTGTTTAGGTTTATTAGAAGATTGAATAGATTCAATCTTATCATCAATTTTACCTTTTTCTTTTGGATCTGATCTAATCTTAGGTTTCTTTGTAGACATGATGTTAATTAGATAACCAAGACCAATCTTATCATATGTAGGACTCCATATTGACATTGGATCACCAAGCTTTTCTCTGCTAGAATAAAGCTTCTCAAGCTATTGCTTGCACTAAGTTAATTATCCTTTCACAATAATATTGTACTTATGAAGTTCTTCATGATCTTCTTTCAATGTTTCAAATTTAGATATTTTCTTTGCTAGAATTTCTCTCAAATTTGCATTTTTAGTCTTCAAATCAGACTCAACTTTGCTAGGATCATTTCCCAAAGTCAACTTTAGATTCGTGATCAAAAATTCATGCTTCAAGATATTGTAGTTTGTCTTAATCTTTGAATTGTCATCATCACTAGTTCTAGATTCAGTGGATTTAGGCTTCAATTTGAGATGTTCAATCTTTTCCTTTAATTTTCTTATGTATACTTTGGAGTCATCATATCATTCCTTTAGCTTATCTCTTTCTTTAGTAAGGAGATCAATTTATTCAAGTTCCTTTTCAAGGTTCCTCATCAACTATTCCATATCAATAGGGATCTTACTCAAGCTACTAAGCCTTTTCAAAGTAATTTCACTCTGATACCAATTGTTAGAAATATGGATTACTAAGCGAGGGGGTTGAATCAATAATCTACAAACTTCAATCACCAACTAGATATTATTTCTTAATTTAAATCATACATAACAAAGTAATAAAGTAATGTTGAATAGTAATAGTAATCATTCACAAAGATAACTCATAACATCACACCATAACTATTTCCAATGAAGATACATTTGATAGCTTTATTGTCCAATTTTGTTTGCTTCTCCTTTGGCACATGAGCATATACCTCACAACCAAAAGCTCTCATATTTCTAAGCAAAGGCTTATGGCCCGACCATGCTTCCATTGGTGTCTTATCACCAAGAGTCAATGTAGGAGACTTTCTTATTAGGTAGCAAGCGGTATCTACAGCTTCAACCTAGTACTTTTTTTTTTATTCCAACTCCACTCAGCATACTCCTAGCATCCTCCATCAAGGTTATGTTCATTCTTTCTACAACTCCATTCTGTTGTGGAGAATACAGAGTTGTTTTGTTTGTCTCTCTCTCTCTCTTGATACCAAAATCTTTACAAAATGTGTTGAAATCATTGGAGCAAAATTCACCACCATTATTAGTTCTCAAACATTTTATCTTCTTTCTAGTCTATAACTCAACCATTGCTTTATATTCTATGAAATGACTAAAAACTTCAGCTTTACTCTTAAGAAAATAAACCCATGTTCTTCTACTTAAATCATCAATGAAAGAAACATAACAAACTGATCTACCAATAGAAGAAATGTCAACTAGAACAAATAAATCCAAATTGACCATATCCAAAATACATGAGGACTTATGAGAACTTGAATAAAATTGAACAAGGTTTTTTTTACCATAGATAAAATGCTCTCAAAAATCAAACTCAAGATTGCAGTCATTGAACCCAGCAACAAGGTTTTTAATTTTTAAGGTTCATAGACATTTCTCACCTATGTGGCCTAGTCTCTGGTGCCATAAAATTGTATTCTCTATAGGAAACTTTGATTCAATAGATAGAGTACCATTGGGTACCCAAAAACAATGACCATTTATTGAAAGAGAAACCCTCTCCTTCTCCAACAAAGTAGTCCTCTTCACAATTTTTTTAGAAGTACTATTGCACTCAACCGTGCATCCATCAAGATGGTACAATGTACCAAATCTACTTCCTCTCGCTATTATCATAGCATCTCTCACCTTTTTTACACCTACTTTAAGAAAACTATACATGTACACCTGCATCTATTAGTTTACTAGCAGATAAAAAATTCCTCGCTAGTCCTAAGATATGCAAGACACCATCAAATCTTCTAATTCTACCATCAAAAAATTTCACATGAATACTTCTACTACCAACAATATCAAGCACTAAGTTATCACCCAAATACACCTTACCACCATCAAACTTTTCATATTTACTATACCAATTTCTATTAGGAGTCATGTGAAAAGATGCACCCGAGTCTATCAACCATGCATTTTCACCTAAAGGAGTGGCCAAGGCTGCCATGAAAGCATCTCCATCTTCCTTATCAGACTCAGAATAAGAATCTTGCTTCTTCTTCTTTTTATTTTCCTCTGTGTAGTCCTTTTGGAAGTGTCTAGGTTTTTCATAATTCCAATAGTTCACCTTGGAGTTACCACAAGATTTTGATCTCCCCTTATTCTTGGACTAAGAATGACCATGTTGTTTCTTGTTCTTGCCTCTTTCCTTTGGTCTTCTTGCAACACTTAAATTTTCTTCTGCATTCAAAGAGATCTTCCTTCTCATTTCTTTAGAAAGTAGAGATCCAACAACATCATCCATCTTCAAGACAATTGAAGTACTCCATATGGCCATGAAAAGGTTGTCCCATGAGTCATGCAATAAACATAGCAATATTTGGCATGTTTCTTCTTTATCCATCCACACCACAACTAAGGTCAACTGAGTGACCAACATATTAAAACTTTTAAGATTCTTATAAATTCATCCACATTCTTCCATTCTCAAGAAATACAAATTATTCCTCAAGAAAATCTTGTTCAAAAGTGATTTCTCTTGATAGATCTCACTTATCTTCTTACAAAGCTTCTTTGTAGTAGGTTCTTCATGGACATTAATCATAATCAAGTCTACAAGACACAATCTGATGAGACCTTTAGCTTTTCTATCTATTGCATCATACTATGTAGCTAAAGTCGAATCTATGGGCCTCAACTTATTCTCATAAATTGCATCCCATAGATACCAATCAATCAATATATCTTCCATCTTCAACTTCCACATCAAAGTTTGTGCCAAAAAAACTTCTCTACATCAATCCTCCTTAATATGCTTGCCATCTTTGCAATCGTGCAATATAGAAATGAAAACCTCTGCACAAGCTCCCACTCAAACCTTGATTAGTTCAAAAAATGCTATACCCAACAAATAGAAACAAAACTAGCCAGGCTATAATACCACTTGCAAGGAAGAAAAGGTGCACAGAATCACATCCTACATTAATCTTGAGAGGATTATTATGCAAATTCAACTAACTATTGTAGAGATCTCAGGAAATACATAATAATATAATAATGAATGCATAACACAATGATTACCATGGGAAAACCCTTCCTGGAGACCCACATAATGTATTCTCAAATCAAGAAGATTTCAATACATTTGCAATGCAAGTTCTTACAAGAGCGCATCACCACAACTTGAACTTGGACTCAAACTTAGAGAGACTCCTTCTAGCACCTAATCTTGCAAATAGAACTCTATGATTTAAACACCTCCCCAAGCCCTCATTTTATAGTAATTTACAACTTGGAAACATTTTGTGGTCTAACAAAACCATGAGCCTAAACCATGGGGAGAAAAATCATGCCACATGTTTATCCACTTGTCATTTGTAACTCGAAGAATAGGATTTTCGTCCATAATTTTTTCCTCTAGTTTAGACCCCCATAAAAGTCATATAATGAGTTGGTAATATGCTAAAAATAGCTCTCCTATATTGTACTAGTGAAAAGACACATTTTAAACAACTCATACACCTTTTTCCAACTCATAAACATGTGGAAAACTACCACGCACAAATTCTACAATTTTATAGAATTTTCTAGAAAAAGCTTGCAAGGTTGAGACACAATTCTCAACAAACATCCAACATCCCCTTTCCTCATGATACATTTTCCCCCACCCCCTACCTCCCCCTCTCTTTGGGTTGGTGGTGATATTTTGTGCATCCAATTCAAAAAAAAGTGGTTAAATGTTTATGATAAATATGACTTATAAAATTCTCAACATGTATTCAAATTTTCTTTCCCTAAAGAATCATTTCCGATTTAAATCAGTTTGATTAATTTTAAACTAATCGTTAACACCCATAATTGTAGTTTGTGGCATAATGAATAAATTTAAATTCAAGTTAAATCACGATGCCCTACTTTCCAGAACTAGAATCCACGTAGGGCATAGTCTATAAAACCAAAGTTAGTCCACACAAAATTACTTATGGAAAAAATGTTGTACGATTGTATCATTTAAACCCATAATTCCACAATTTTTCAATAATATATTCCATTTTAGGGAACATTTACAAAATCCATTATTAAAATAGAACAACTCATTTAGTGCATCGAATAGTAAAGACATGTTTATAGAACTATCAAAAGGAATGGGTGTGACATACCATCCCACTTATGCTTCATCAGCCTCAATGAAAAAAATATTTATAGTTCATAAAAGTTCCTTCTAAATTATCTAGTTATATACATTAAAAAGATGTGGAAATTGTTCATGGATTTCTTTATAGTATTTGGACGCGGCACTATCCTCTAAGTATTGGTCCCACTTGACCTTACACTTCTTTACTTCTTTATTACACAAGCATAACCTACATGCCTCAAGAACACTGATGAGATTGAGCATGACTACCCTAAGATCTTCAATATGTGAATATGTCCAACTAATCATATGTGAGAAGTCAAAAATATACTTTTTAAAGTATAAAACATGTATGCGATTGGGTTAATCACTTCCAAGATTTTGAAACATCCAACTTATCTAGGAGTAAATTTGGAGGATATGTCTAAGATTATTAAACTTTTTTAGGTTTTACCCCTAATGGCACCTTTTCACCAACTATAAAATGGTGGGGTGTACAGTTAGCATTGATGTAGCTTATCTACTTATCAATAAATTTTTTCCAAATTTTCCTAATAAATGTGACCTTTTCTTCCATTTTTTATAACATCCCTAGGACTAGTACAATCATGTCTTATCCCAATTGATAGGAGTTATAGACTCTCTTCCATACAATGACTTGAAGGGGGTCATGTTGATCAAAGATTACTATGTATTGTTATATGCAAATTTGACCAATGTAATACTCACATTTGTATATTTTTTCCATGTAATACATTCTAAGAAAATGTTCAAAGATTTGGTTCAGTCTTTCGGTTAGTCAATTAGTCTTGGGATGATATGTTCAACTTATGTTTAGTTGTGCTCCCAATGCTGAGAATAGATTTTACAAGAATCTGGATATCATTTGAGCATCTTTATCAAAAAAAAATTTCTTAGGAACTCCATGGAGTCAAAAGATTTCTTGCAAAAACTTGTGCACAATTAGAAGAGCTCCATCTCTCATGTTACTTAACATAAAATGGGATATATTGGCAAATCTATCCATGATTACCAATACCATATTTCTCTTGTTGCATGGCATGAGTCATCCTTGGATGAAAACCATAGTAGTAATCTACCACTTCCATTCATGAATAGTGTGTGAGTGAAGTAAAGTAGTAGGGTGGTGGTGTTCATCTTTTACTCCCTCATATTTAAGTTGCACAGGAATAAACTATATTGCATATCTCTTCATGCCCTTCCCAAAGTAAAAGGGTTGTATATCTTCTACAATTTTTTCACTTTAGGATGTCTCGAGTATGGAGCTAAATCGATCTCCTCGAAGATCTAATTACTTAGTTGTGATAAGTCTTATATATATATATATATATATATATATATATATATATATATATATATATATATATATATATATATATATATATGTATATGTATATGTATATATCCCTAAAATTAGAGTATTCTATTTAGATCACATTAGAACCCATCATATTGGTTATCTTGAGGATCTACTCGCAATGCCTTCCTAAAAAAATTGTAAAAGTTATCAATACCATAACTAGATAGAACTTGTTGCTTGATGTTTGTTCAAATAGATTTTATGGTGGAGATATATCGTCTTTCACTCAAGGTGTATATAGATACCTTATTTTATTTTTCTTTAATGTAACTGATTTCAAAATCCTATTTGGAAAATACTTCTAGCAACTTTTATTGTTGTGCATTTATATTGGGTAAAGAGTAAAAATTTATTTCAAGCCTTGGTGATCAAACATCAATTCAAATGTCTTTCCCATAAATTAATGTCTTTCGTTTGTAATGTATACACTATGATGGTCATCTCTAAATAGTGAGGTGCAATATTTATCTATTAACTAGATTGAGCTTTCATATCTCATATGCTACAACATGACCACCTTTTATAAGCACTACTTTGATCCCCTCACAAGTTCCATCTATTACTAGAAGGAACTCTCCTTTAGGATTCATTACTTTCAAGATTGTTTTAGTGATTAATCTTTCCTAAACCAAGTTAGAAGCTTGTTAGAACTTACTTTTCCATTTGAATCTCTTACCATTACACTATAGGCAGGTAATAGGGATGATAATTTGTGAAAAATTGAGTATATATTTTCTATAAAAATCTACTAGGCCTATGAAACTTTTTATCTCCTAGACATTCCTAGATCTCAACCACTTTGGTATAGATTTTATTTTTGAATGGTCTACTACAATTTTGTCTATAGAAATTGTATGATATAGATATTGAATTTCTTGGTGGAATCAGGCAGATTTTGATAATTTTCTATATAGATGATGTTATCAAAGATGTTGAAGGATGAATTCAAGATGTTGTACATGTTCTTCTTTGTTCCTTGAATAGATAAGTGTTTCGTGAAGGAAAATAGAGATGAATTTATCCAAAAATTCATTAAAACACTATTCATCAAATTCATAAATGCAATAGGTGCATTAGTTAGCCCAAAGGGGATGACTATGAACTCATAATAATCATAACATGTTTGTAAAGTGGTTTTGTGAATGTCTTCATCCTCTAATCTCTAATTTTGATATATTAATCATAAATCAGTATTAAAGATGATTGTACGTTAAAATATTTGATCATAAAGACAATTAATGTGAGGTAAGGGATACTTATTTGTTATAGTCACCTTATTTAGCATCTTATAGTTGATGCAAAGATTTAACATCACATTTTATTTCTTAATGAATATCACTAGTACTCCCTATGGAAAAAAATATGGCCTAATTATTCCTTTTTCTAATAACTATTTTGATTGAACCTTAAGCTACATCAATTCTACTATTATTATTCTGTAAGGTTCTTTTTAAATTTGTTTATCTCTAGGAATTAGATCAATAGAGAAATCAAACACTTAGTTGAAGGGAACTCTTGATAATTCCTCAAGGAAGACATCCTTGAAGTCCTTTAGATAGGGGTACCTCTCTTTGAATGATTCATTTAGCTTTGGATTTACTAGGGTTTCCATATTGAAGATCAGGTACTCATAAAAAAGAATACTTTTGGTTGATTCTAGAACCTCCTCCATCTTAACCATGTATAGTTGACATCCTTTCTTCTCACTTCACCTATGTTGGGAGATGGATAGTTATTAGAGTTTTATATTTCTTCTAACTCCTTGGATAGATACAAGGTTACCCATGTAATGTAGGAACTCAACTCTTTTTGTAAATTAGTCCACACATGCTATACATTTCCATAACCACTATATTCTAAGCATAATATGATATGTGTTGGTGTAAGAAAGTATTTACTAATTACACTTTACTTAAGTTTACTTAGGTTAATGCATTAGCATATTAGTTTCCATATAGACACCTAGGAGTTTGCATATTCATATGAGTTGTCACGTAGAAAACACGATAGTTTGCACTCCAATTGAGCAGATGTTGTCTACTACATATCTTTATGAGATACACCTTTGCATTCTTATACTCTCATTGTTGCATGTATATTCATGCACAATGGAGGATAATCCACTCTTGGTGGACATGTGCTTAGTTTTTATGCGTATCTCTTTGCTCACTCCTAGTCATATCAGTTGCCTTTATATACAAGGAACTTCTATAATGTATTCATCCAATTATCTAATTAATCCAATTATCTGATATCCATTTTCATTTGATGATCATTTGTCTCTCTCGTTCTATCTACTGAGCTTCTTAATCTTTGTGTTGAATTATTTCTGTAGGAAAATTCTTACATGGTATCAAAGCTATACCAAATTCTTATATAGTATCAGAGCTATATGAAATTCTTACAATATGACCCCAAGAGTGCATTGTATAATTTGACCTTTATTGTGAACCATGGAAGTTCTAATATGGCCTAAAACATCCATTACTCTACCAATACTTGGAACAATTTTCTTATTCTACAATCCATGTGTTTCGCATGGACCCTATCCTTTTTGAAAAATGACTAAGAATTTTAGGGATACTAATTTTTTGTTTATCCCTTGTGTCATTGAGAATTGATAATAGGTTTCCATAAAGAATATTTTCCACCTCTATGAGTGAAACTATACTGTTAGCCTATTGGTCATTCACAATTGCATGAATTCTCTTCTAAAGGGAAATTTGTCTAATAGGCAATGTTTTTTTTCAATGGCAACACATTTTGGGTTCTAGTGGGGCATTGGTTAGTGTAATTCTTACAATCACATGTGAAACATCCACCTAAAGGAATTTTCTTCTCCCATACCATTGTTGATAGCTCAATGTTCTTTTGATTCCCAACAAATTCCCTCTTGTTAAATTTGTTATCTTAATTGTTACCCTTGACCTTTTATAGACTCAAGGCTTATTTACTTCTTTCCCTATTTTCTATTTATTAAAATGGGTATTTTGTAACCATTTCTCTTTCCCTATCTTTTCTCTATAATGGATTCATCTCTTTTTAATATAAGTTCATGTTAGACTACTCTTTCATAATCTTTTATACTGGTTGTAGGACACAACACATCTATGGTTCCTTTAATTTGGTTGTTAAGACTCATGATGTACTTCCTGAGACTATTTTTTTCATTATCCCTCAACTTAAGAATATTTTTCAACAACTTATTAAATTTCTTTGTGTACTCATGCACTAATTTATCTCCTTGTCCAAGCTCTTGAAATTTAACCAATTTTAGTTCGTAAAGTAGCTATGCTGACCATCTTTGACAAAATAGTTGGGAAAACCTAGTCCATGTGACAATTGTTTTAGTTAGCCTCATTTTTTCATTTTACTTTCCTAGAAACTAATGAAATCTTGATAGTTCATCAAGAAAGACATCCTTGAAGTCCTTTAGATAGGGCTACTTCTCTTCCAATGATTCATTTAGCTTTGTATTTACTAGGGTTTCCATATTGAAGATTAGGTACTCATCAAAAGGAATACCTTTGTTTGATTCTAGAACCTCCTCCATCTTAACCATGTATAGTTGCCATCTTTTCTATTCGCTTCACCTATATTGGGATGTGGAGAGCTTTTAGATTTTTATGTTTCTCCTAACTCCTTAGACGCATACAAGGCTACCCAAATAATGGAGGCACTCGACTACTTTTGGAAATTAGTCGATGCATGTTTTATGCTACCATAACCATTATTTTCTTAGGATAATATGATATGACCCCAAGGGTGCATTGTATAATTTGACCTTGATTGTGAACCATAGAAGTTCTAATATGGCTTAAAACATGCATTACTGTACCAAGATTTGGAACAACTTGCATATTTTATGATCAATTGGTTTCCCATAAATCCTATCCTTTTTGGAAACTGACTAAGAATTGTAAGGATACTAAAAATTTGTGTATCCCTTGTGTCAATTAGAATTGATAATAAGTTTCCATAAAGAATGCTTTCCACATCTATGGGTGGAACTAGAAAGTTAGCCTATTAGTCATTCATTTTTCATGAATTATCTACTCTAAGGAAACTTGTTAGCTAGACAGTGAGTTTTTTTTTATGGAAACACATTTTGGGTTCTATTGGGGGCATTGGTTAGTTTAATTCTTACCACCACATGTGAAACATCCATGGCTAAAGGTCCTTTCTTCTCCCCTACCTTGATAGCTCGACATTCTTTTGATTCCCAACATGTTTTGTCTTATTAATTTTTTTTAATCATAATTGTTACCCTTGACCTTTTATTGAATTGAGAATCATTTACTTCTTTCCCTATGTTCTATTTATTAAAATGGGTAATCTAAACCTATTTCTCTTGACCCATCTTTTCTCTCTAATAGACTCATTTCTATTTAATTTAAGTTCTTTTTAGACTACTCTTTCTTAATCTTTTTCTTGAGTTTACGATCCAAGCAAAACTAATCTAGTTGTTAAGACCCATGATGTACTTCTTGAGTCTATATATTTCACTATCCCATAACTTAGGAATATATTTCAATAATTTATTGAACTTCTTGGTGTTGTCATGCACTAATTTATTTCCTTGTTTAGGCTCTTGAAATTTAGCTAATTTTAGTTCATAAAATAGTTATGGTAGCAATCTTTGTCAAAATAGTTGGACAAACCTAGTCCATGAGGTAGTTATTCTAGTTAGCCTCGCACTGTCTTCTTACTCTCCCACCAATCGATGACTTCTTGCATCAGTTGATATAAGCCCCAAACTTATTTCTGAATCAAAGTGTAATCCAAGATCTCAAAATAGTTTACTATCCCCATTACCCAAGATTTTATTGCATCTCCTAATACAACTCCATGAAACTAAGGTGATTTGATTTTCTTTATATCTTTTTCTCATTATTCTTAAACTAGGGTTACCTTCTACGCTATGTGTCTCATGTTCATTTTGTTCTTCCCTATGGGAATTAGTGTGGTGGGTATATGTTTTCCTTTGTTCTTTCTTATGTGATTTGTTGTCATGAGTATATTCCATTCTACTCTAAGACCTAAACTCTTATACCTTATTTCTTGACCCTTCAATGGTATTGATTTTTTCCTATAGGCCATTCAATCTATTTTCAATTTTTCATCATTGTGTATTATAGTTTTTCTATCATCTAACATGATGAGTTAGGTAGCCTATTGTTTCTTTCTACCATTATTAACCTAGTTAGAAAAGTTATTATTGTTTACTCATTCATTAACAAATATTTATTCTAGTAAGATAATAAAAGATAGAATCATATAAAATAAATTCATGCAAAAAAAATGTTTTTCCCTTTTATTCACAATATTTACAAAAAAATTATTTACATCATCCCAAGATGGTCACAACTATGTAGTAGGAAATGTGAGTCACGGAAGCTAATCCTATGTCCATCACACAACCACACACACCTCAAAATGATTTGAGTCCAAGAAAAGAGATTTTAAAACCAACCCACAAAGGTTTTAGATCTCAGTATGTCAATGCAATCCAAGGGATAAAGAAACATTAACAAAAACTAAGATTCAACAAATATAAAGGTATGTAAAAGAAATTACATTTCAATAGAGACCTTGATTAGTTATTTCAAAATCTATACAAGATATGCAATATGAACTGACAAATGTACTAAATAAAATATTGAAACAACTAAAAGACATAAAGATAATTATTTTAGAAACTTGAACCTTGATATTTGTGTGTTGTATTTCTTCTACAATGGAACATAACTAGTTTAGGGCTGAAAACTACAAGGCAAAAAAAAATGATAAATCATTTGGTGATATATCATGGTTAAAATGGATGATAAGTTGTGACTTGGTCACTATTATTTCATTAGGGGTGACCCAATGATCCCTAATAAAGTGTGTGCAATGCAGATTTTTTATTTCTTACAATTAACAAAGAGTGTACTCTTATCCATAATGGGTTTTCCATTCAGTGATATGTTGATATCTAAATTTTGGGTTGTTGTGTGTGTTACTTAGGGTTTGGAAATCCTAAGTATTTCCCCTCTTCGCCCAACTATATGAGATTTTTAAAAAAAATAAAAAACGTAATTTTTTAAAAATTATTTTACATCATATAATATTTAATTCTTTAAAGAATTAAATATTAACATATTTAAATGCAAAATAATTGAATATTAAATTAATTTGAAATAACATAAATCTCTCACATAGTAATTCTAAAAGGAATTATTTATTATCATAATATGAAGGTGAAAGTAAAAGAAGTGAAAAGTGAAAGTTGATAAACATGAAATGAGTTAATTCTTCAAGAATTAACATTGGTGTCTAGTGAAAAGTAATTATCGCTCTTAATAATGAAAAATCAAAGCATCAAGGGGAAATCTTAAAGTTGAGGGATAAAGTAAAGAGATAAAAGTAAATTGGTTTTGTAAGAAGAATTTGTGCTAGTTGCCAAACTTCTTGTAGGAGAATTATTTAATGGGACAAAATATGTTGTAATAGGGTTCTTCTTTAGGTTTCACATACCTATGCATGTCTGAAGGAAAGGGAAGACAATTTTAGTTTTCAAATTTGTAATGGAGAAAGGGAAAGGGATTGAATTTTTAATTGTAAGTTTGTTTATGCTGCAAGAAGAAAGTAATCATATGGTGATTTTTTTTATTTGGAATGAAGAGATATTTATTTTCAAATCTATTGGTTTGAATTTTTTTTCCTTAGGTTGGAAGTCATCTTATGGTTTCCCTAGTCACATTTGAAACAATATCTTGCTCTCACTTATCAAGGATTTTTGGTGTGTGATGAAATCCATTGGTTTTATTCATCCAAATATGCAAAATGTGTATCAAACCTCCATTTCATTTCTCTATAGATGGGAAAATTGATTAGATGGTCTATGTGCCATACATTTTATTTTCTTTTAAAGTTAGTTAAATCAAACTTTCCATTCATATGATGTTGATGAATAGATGTTAGTATGTTCCTTCTTTACCTTCTAGTTCAAGGTATATCAAAAAATTAGTTACTATAAAGATGGAGTTGTACCTTCATTTCAAAATTTAGAGAGCACTTGACAAAATAATTGCAAGTGACTCAATTGTTGGTTTCAGAGTTTGTCTTTTAGTTTTGGCATTTAAGATTTAGTTGTGAAGGATTTTCAAAGAAGATAAATCTAGTTACTAATAGGGTGGCTATGTAGGAGTTTACCTAAGTCAACCCCCCACCTAGTGGTTTCCAACTCCACAGATAGATGATATGTCAAATGTAATGTGCATGATGCTCATGTACAAGCTTTTAATGTTCAATGTGAGGGTCCAAATCCTTGGATAAAAAATACTAGAATGACATATTGTACTAGAATAGAGATGAAATAACAATGCATAGATCCTGGGATAACCTAGAAAGCATACTAAACCCCCAAGGTTAAAGTACATTAAGTCATACTCATGATCCATATTTACTAGTCCATGATTGAATCTTGAATACTTTAATGATAGAATGAGAAGAGAAATATGAATAACTCTCTTTATTTAAAGGATGTTTCAAAGCCTCCTTTCTTGCACCCTATAAATGTAATAAGGAAAATTGGGATGTCCATAATGGCTTGTACACCTAAAGTATGTTTGCTTGATTTTTCCTGAGCATGCATATTCTTGTTTTCTTTTCCTGTGCTAAATAAAGCAATTGAGGGTGTTTATATATGACTTTTAGTAACTTTCTATTGTAGGCCGACTAGGATCAAGACCTAACACTAGACCAAAACTTGAAAGGGGAATAATGATTAGGATCCAAAATGTGACCTTTTTAGACACACACTGCAACCTTGATTGGTTCATGATGGGAAAAATATGCTCCAAATTGCTCCAAATGGGTCAGTGTCAAATTATCATAATAGGTCCCAAAATACATAAACCAAGTCCAAATTTTGAGGAAATCCCATTTTGGTGTGGAAAAAAATATTTTTGATTGAATGAAAGGAAAAGGGGCCTAGATAAATAGATTTGACCTTGAATTTTTTGTTGTATGATAGGAATGCCTATGACTTATTAAGTCCTACCATGATCCCATTTAAGAAGAGGATAGTAGAGAGTCATGAGTAAATCATAAATATAACATTAACATTAAATTACACAAAATGCATAATAAATAGTCATAAATTGAAGTGCTTCCAATTTAAGATAGTACATTTAGCTCCCACTTTAGCTGAATATGACACTATTTGAGGATGAAAGATGATGCAAAGAAAATGTTTTAGAGGGAAAATGGATATAGAAAAGTCCAGATTTCATAATCTTGCAAAAAAGTATTAGTACCTAAAACTTGTAGAATACAAGTTAGTGAAAATTTGAAATCACTTGGAGCCTAGTAAGAATTTTTGTGTGATGTTCATAGGTTCCTATATGACCCCTATTTTGGATTACTATTTTTTGAATGGTGAAATAGGGTGATATAGCTAACCTTGGAAACATGAAATGAAGATTGAAAAAAGAGAGGTCTTAAAATATAGTAAGAAAGTTATCAACACATCACTAAAGCAACTTTAAAGGAAGATGCATGAATCACAATAATAATGCTTCTAATGGAAATAAAATCAAAATTATTTAGAATAGGTTATGTTTTAAAAGAGTGAACACCTATTCTAAATGCATAGAAAAGAAACCCTAATTGTAACCCAAAATTGTATTGGAAATATGTTATAAATAGAGGTTCTTAACATTAATTTTGTCAAAATTCTGGATCACTCCAAATATACAAACATTGCCATTATATTTGGTATGTGTCTTCCAAATGGTAGAAACCTCTAATTTATGAAGATAAAAAGCTAAGAAGAGACATGTCCCATGTTCATTCAATAATTTGATATTAATATAATAATACATAATAATTTCTGACATAGTAATAATTTATTATTTAACTAATATATAGATATATATTATATCTCACACACATATATTATATGATAGCAAAAGGTCTCATAGTTATCTAACTAAAGCTACCATATAAGCATTAAAAATTTGTAATTCAAAATGATGAACATAAAAGGAGGGAAGAAAACATGTTTGTTTACAATCAACCTCATGAAAACTACTATTTGAAAGCTTTGAGGAAATGTACCTAGGCACAACTTTAAAATATGTCTATATCAAAAAAATCATTTAATTATAGTACTCTCAATAGGTCCTTATTAAATCCAATTTTTTTTACTTTTATTGACAAATGTTTTATGAATTGATTTATATATCTTTAAATCTACTTTCTTCATCTTTTCTTTGATCAAGTTGTTCTCTCTCTTTTCTTTTATCATAATGATCATGTGAAAAGGGTGGCATTATCTTTAATCTTTGTAATAACTTAACATGAGATATTGCCAAAAATATCATTCTTGTTCTCTATGTTGGTTTTAGATCAATTGTTTCCTTTTTCAATGCCAAACCATGAGATTTGTGTATTATAGTTGAACAAGCCAATCTAAATCCTATCTAAGCTATAGAACATCTATGTACATCACTAAAAAGTTCTATTATTTAAGATTTATTATTGATTCAAATCTAGTGTAGGTGTGTAATACATGACCACCCTAGGTGTACAAGCAATCTTGCATGCCCAAATTTTTTTTTTCTTTTTTCTTTTCCATAAGGGATATTTCTATGTAGAGTGGCTATTTTTGATATCTTGATGTTTTTAGTTAGTTGGTCACTTGAGCTCAAACTATTTTGATTTCATCTATGAAGGCTTATTTTAGATATATCAACCTACTGGTTAGGCTTCATTTCCATACCAAGTGTATCTGTTAATATATTGAGAATATTTGGTACAAAAGATTTAAATTTAGA
Organism: Cupressus sempervirens; assembly: GCA_028749045.1. NCBI lineage: Eukaryota > Viridiplantae > Streptophyta > Pinopsida > Cupressales > Cupressaceae > Cupressus > Cupressus sempervirens. The sequence goes on along the minus strand of CM053793.1, from coordinate 50,497,437 downwards.
TTTGAAGCCCATAGATGCTCTGAAATGGGGTCAAACTCTAACTAACAACACTTCAAAAATTACAGATTAGATATCAATAGAGGATATTTTCAAAATGGGCTAATCATAGTCAGTTGAAGCAACAATTGATGAATTATGGTCTAAGAAAGTTGTGCTACCTAAAATTGTAAAAAATGAATTTTTTCTAGGATGACATTAATGTAATGAAGTATGAAAATATTTTTTTTTTGGGTTGGTCAGTCTCTAGGTACTGGGATAAAATTCTAGAACCTTCTTGGGTAGCGGGAAATAACATATATAAAGAAGGCTCTTAGGGTTTTCTAGGATATTGTTGCTGGCAGTGGCTCTAGCATACAAAAGAATTCTATCAAGGCCTTATTAGAACTAACCATGTAGAATCTTATAAGGAGAAATTTTATTGATACCTTGATGGGATGAGGCCAAGGATTCAGAAGGAGTTGAGTATTGTTAGAATGAATAGCATTAAAACGACATACACATTTTCCTTTAGAGTAGAGTAAGAGTTGAACATGAAATTTGAGAGCAGACAAAGTTGAAGAGGTCATGGTGGAAGGTAATGTGAAGGCCAAAATGTAGATTAAAAAAGAAGGATGAGGCTAGAAGTACTTAGAATTATTAACACAGTAATAATTTCAATCTTTTCCATGACCAAAATAATAGGGATTAGAGAGGAAGAAGAGGCCTTTTTGGAACTTGTTTTCACTATAGAGAAGAAGGTAATAGATATTATGAATGTTCTTAATGCTAAAGAATAATATTTAGGAAATTTTAAGGATAGGTAATAGTTGAAAATGTAGGGGTAAAAGCACAAACCTGTGTCACCCTTTTGTAAAGTAAAAGACTAACAAAAGTATAGTTGTTCATTTCAATGCCGTAAAACTCATATTATTATTTTGAATTTAGAAATGAAGTAAACCAATGAAATTTTTAGAAATGGATAAAGTTTAGGATTATAAATTTTAATAATTATTTGGAATAACAATTGATTTATTTCCTATTTTTTATAGATGATAGTTTAGGTCTTGAAAAATTCTCAAAATGAGGGGTCTAGTTCCCACCACAAAACTATATGGAAATAAATTTATTTCCCTTTGATCTCAAACTATGTTGTATATATATATATATATATAGAACAATCAAAGAGAAAAAAAATCTTTAGACCTATATTTTCTCTTTTATAAGGATTGAAATCTCAACTCAACTGAAATTGATAGTTTTAATCTCCCACCACATTTTTCAAAACCAATCTATTCTAACCAAGAGAAAAATATACATTCTAGAAGAGGACTCTCTCTTCTAGAACATCATATAATTTTTTAGTTTTTTTTATATGATCTAATATTCTTTTCTTTCTCAAAATTGGCATCTTTTCGAGTGTTAAAACATGTCATTATAGATTTTTTTAATTACAATACACTATATGAAATAAAAACACTATAAAATCTATATGAGAATATTCTTGACTCCAAGCTCTATAAAATTGTGTTTACGTATTATTAAAAAAAATCATTAAAAATAGTAAGAATTATTGAAATGTCACTTTTCTAAAATAATTTTATTTCTTTAGTAATTGGAAATATACTAGTATAAAACATGCATTTAATAGACATTTCCAATTGGAAAAGTGTGAGACCATATATAACTTAGCTAGAATGAATTTAACTAGATCATATGTTTAAAAAAAAATATTTTTAGATAGAAATACTCAAATTCAGTTGTTTTAATAAGTCGACCAGAAAGGTGACCCAACTTTGTACTTTTACCCATAGACAATTATGCCAAGACATCACATTTTGAAGGTGTTAAAAGAGGAGAATTCCTAGTTAACTGAAGAGCTTTGTTGAGTGATGAGAATGAACCTAAAAAAATAAAAGGAGCTTATTTTGTACTAGGTTCAATTGTGAGGATGACTATTGTGATATGATTATTTATAATGGGAGAACTATAAATTTTTCATGAAAGGAGATGGTCACAGAGAGAGAGAGAGAGAGAGAGAGAGAGAGAGAGAGAGATTATTGATAACTATAAGGGAGAAATATGAGAAAGATAAGTTGAAGAGGATGACATACATGAGGTTGCCATAGATGATGAACATGAGATGATATGGTGAATAGAGTGTTGGAGAGAGAAAGGGAGAATAAGTATGGAGAGATAAAAGGAGAGATGGTAATTATAGGGAAACAATTATTGGAGGGAAATAAGTAAAGATATGATGCAGAGAGAGGAAGAGAGTAATCATAGAATGAGAGAGAGGGAGAGAGAGGAAGTAGAAGGTGAGATTTTTGAGGAGAGAAACTAAAGTTTTATGTATGGGAGAGTGGTGTGATAAAGTGATAGATGCGGCTATCAATAAAATAGAACAAAGAGAGAGAGGAAGAGAAATGAGATAGATCTTGATAAAGACAATGATTAGGGATTGTGATAGAAAGATAAGGAGATAGAGTTTTAGTTACAAGGAAAAAAATGTGTTAGAGATCTAAAAAGGGTGGGAGGGTGAAAGACTAAAGTTAGAGATAGGGAAAAATATGAATTGAAAGAGTGAGGGGGTGGTTATTAATAAGGGAGACACGTGAGATCTAAATAGAGTTAAAGAAGGGAGAGATGGTGAGAGACTTGAGTTAGTGATATGATTAAATAGGGATCTAGGGATGAGAGAATAATTATGAGGGATGTGTGAAAGAGACATAGTAATTGTGAGGATACATATGAGTGAGTGAGACATGGTAATTGTGAGGATACATATAAGTGATAGAGACAATAATTTTTAGGGGAGATGTGTTGGAGAGAAGTGAAAGAGGGTGAGATACATGAGGTATGTATAAAGAATAAATAAAGGGATGACATAGTTAGAAAAGGGAGGGGAGAAAATGAAAAGCAGTAATTAGGGAGAGTTAAAAAGAGAGGGATAGAGAGAGATTATGATTATAGGAAAGTGATAGTTAGAGGCAGACAAGCAAAGAGATGATGTAGAGAGAGAAAAAATAATCCGTATAGAGTGAAAGTGAGTTATTAGTGAGCGAGAGATAGATGGTAATTATTTCTAACATATGGTAAGAGGAGGGGAAGAAGAAAAGAAGGAGGAGAGGCTAGAGGAAGAGAGGTGAGATAGAGTTTTGGCATGAAAATAATTAGGGAATAGAACAAAAAAATATATTGATGTGCATGTGTGCATGAGAGAGAGAGAGAGAGAGAGAGAGAGAGAGAGAGAGGTGGGGGGGCAGTGATTTACACAAGGGATAGAAATATGGTCATTAGGAGGAAGACATTTTGAGAGGGGGGAGAAAGTGATAAGGGTAGATAAAAGAGGGTGGAGAGATGATGCAAAGAGAAGGGGAGACAAATAAAGATGAGATAGACAAAAATGAAGGATCAAAATAGATAGAGATGTTGATGGGAGAAGAGAGTGGGGGAGAGACATACGGTTGTGACATGTGTTAATTAACAATGAGAAGGGGGTAATATAGATGAGATAGATGGGTAAAACCACAAACATGTGTCATCTATTATAAAGAAATAGGATCCCAGAAGCAAACTATTCAAGTTTAATGACATAAAAATGACATTTGTGTTTAAAATTTGAAGATGATGTTAACTGATGAAATGTTTGAAATTGGATGAATTTTATGGCTATAATTTTATTTTTTAAATGAATAAATATTTATTGATTTTTAAAAACAATTTGAAGTCCATTTTTCAACTGCAAAATAGATAATGTGTGGTTCCCATCAAATAAATATATGTTAATCATCTTATTTTTCTCTAATTTGAAAATATATTATAGATAACATGTATGTATAGGGAACAAAAAAGAAGTATTGGTTTGTTATGTATATTTTGTTTCTATAAGTACTTGAGGTCAACATTATTAAAAACAAACAACTTTTTCCTCCCATCAAAACTCTCCTATCAAACCTACACCTTTTTCTAAAATAACTTACTTATTTTTTAAGAGGTCTCTCTCTTCTACAAATAAATATAAAGTTTAAACTTTTTTGATATGATTTATTAATTTTTTTCATTTTTTGAGGAAGCATCTTATGGAATGTTAAAATATATATATTTATAATATTAAAACAGCGTGAAATTTACTCTAAGATCTAGAAAAGGGTATTGTTATTTTTTTGAAAAAGAAATAAGTTTTGATAGAGAGGTGAAATTCAACCTAAATTGCTTTAGAGGTTTTAAAATGTGAAAAGGATCTAGATCTATGTGTTTACCTTGATAGATAAAAATAATAATAACAAAAAAGAGATTTGATGGGAGAGCCAGAGGGAGAGGGGGGGAGAGAGATAGAAAGAGAGATGGTAATTATAAGGAAGTGAAATAATTAAAGAGATAAGGTAGAGATAGAAAGAGAGGAATTAGGATATGAGAGAGAGAAAGGGAGAGATGGAGAGATTTGGGAGGGAAGAGAGAGAAAATTTATTTATGGGAGAGAAATGTCCCTCATAGAGTAAGAGAAGAGAAAGACAGTGAAGATATAAGTTGGATATATTTTAATTAAGGTAGGGATATGTAATCATATATATATATATATATAATCTAGACTCTAACAGGAACCAAAATTATGATTTAAAATTAGAATTTAAAATTAAAGTCTTAATATCTCTTCACTTTCTAGATATATAAAAAAAACTAGTACATTTGCATTTAAAAATTAAAATATAGAAATATAAATAAATCTATTAAAATTACCTATCTATTATTAAAAAATAATAATTAAATAATTGCTAAACTTGGAAAACCATTTATGCTCACATAAGCTGCGTGTGCTTACTGATAAAGATAATAGAGGCACAGAATGTGTGTGACTGCTATATTTCGAAGTTCATTAACATTCCATTAACATGTACTCAAAATAAAGTTAGTGATGAAGGTAATCACGGTCACGTAAGCTGCGTGTGCGTACTGGTAAGGATAATCAGAGTCACACAATGCGTGTTACTAATATATTTCCAAGTTCATCAACATTCCATTAACGTGTTAATGTAAAGATTATCTGGTAGTCAGTCGTCTGGTGTGTGCCGTAAAGGTAATCAGAATGCAAGTTTTGAGTTATACGAATCTTGTGATTTTTTAAGTCTTCTAAATTTATGGTGAGCACCACTACGGGGATTAGTGCTTTCGCAATATTTGCATTTCATTTCTATCACGACAGAGTTTGCTGAGTTCTCATTTTTTATTTGGTTTATATTTTACTAAAATAACATCAGATTTGTTTGGTAGCTTTATTCAAGAATAGACGGAATTGGAAAGATAGACAAGTGGTATTCCAGGTAAGTTTCATTTTATAATTATTTAGAAAATAATATTTTAAACATCAACTTAAATATTTTATAATTATATTAATAATTTATGTTTTTTTCCAAACTTTAAAATATTAGAAAATGATTAATATTTATCATAATATTTTGGAATCAATTGTAATAGAATGTTTAGGACATATTCAATTAAATATACAAGTAGTAAGATTTTTTAATCTTTCCTTGACTAGAAAAATGATATGTTTATTTATAAAGACATATGTTGTTCATATCATTAACTCTATAGATATGTTTTATTATTTTATTTAAATTTTGATTAATGTAGTACTATATTTATTTAGGTACAAATATTAATTTATATTTAAAAGAATGAGATTAGTTAATTTTCAAATTATGTATTAATTTTTCTATTCAATAATCACTGACTACCATTTCATACATTTTTACAAATATTTTGATAACATATATTTAAATGGATCAATTGGAGCTTCTCATATTTTAGAGAAAATGTTTTGATTATCAAACCAATGTTCAACTATCCATCAATAATTGTTGGATTCAACTATCTATAGTTTGTGGTAAATGATGTCTTTAAAATGTTTTATTCTACCAAACATAAAAAATCCTAGCAATGAGTAGAGTTTTATTAAATGAAAAACATTATTACGAGGTTTAAAATAGTTTATAATCTCTACATATCAAAAAACAATTGTGCTAAAGCTAAAAATTCAATATGGAGGAACTCTGAGAACAAGGCTCCTATAAGACAAAAAGAATTGATTCAATCATATAATTTATATAGTTTATTAAAAAAAATTAAAAATTAAAACTTTAGAAAAAAAAGTATAATTCAAAAATAATTATATGTGATTGGCTAAAACTAATGAAAATTTTGGCAAATCACAAGTACAATAAGGGGATGATATAGTTGGAAAAGGGAGGGGAGGGAATGAAAAAAAGTAATAAGGGAGAGATAAAAAAAAAGAGAGGGATAGGGAGAGATTATGGTTATAGAAAAAATGATAGTTAGAGGGGGAGAAGCTAAGAGATGATGGAGAGAGAGAGAGAGAGAGAGAGAGAGAGAGAGAGAGTGAAGGTAGTTATTTATGGGAAAGAGATAGATGGTAATTACTTTAAATATATGGTAAGAGGACACGAAGAAGGGAATAAGTGGGAGAGGCTATAGGGAGAGAGATGACATAGAGTTTTAGGATGAAAAAAAAGTTGGAAGCATGAATGCTAATAATATTCCTATGGGGGAGTATTGTAGATATGTTACTATGATGATATGTTGCATTCATGACTAAGTTTGTCATTGATGTCAATATAGTAGTCTTCTAAGGTATTTGATAAAAGAACAACGGAAAGATAAAGTTGGTATAGATGGCTAGTTGAGTATTCTCACTATCCAAGGTTATGAGAGATACTTTTGAGTATCTAGTATATGTAGTTAACGTTGGATGAAGAAATGATAAGTCTAGAAGAAGTTATGTAAGTTTTGGTGATGTCTATTCTGAGATAGAGTTTATAGAGGCATGTTCTTGTAAACTTGTCATATCTCTTAGCAAACTTGTTATTCTGAGAATCAAAGTTGAGAATATGAAGAAGACATGTCAGTGATGATGTCACTAAGTTCTCTCATCATAATATTACGTGTACAAAAAGATATTCAAGTTGCAAGGTGGAAGATTAACGTTATTGCTAAGTGTAACATGTTCTTAATGTGGTCCTATAATGATTAATTGAGAGGGTCTAATAGTTGATTCAGGAAATTTTTTTATGGACTCAGTATAAAGGAAGGAAATTTTCCTTTATCATAGGAGAGAGAATTGTATCACATCAGAAGTGATGATAAGAAACTAAGAGAGAGGAATGCGAAGTTGAGCAGAGCAAAACGGAAGTGAAGGAAACTTCATTACTAAGGTTTTGTTGAGTGATCTGAGGTTTGATATTTGGATTCGAGGTTTGTGACCTAGTCTACAAGATCTGATAGTGATTGGTTCAGTTGACAGAACAAAGAAAAGAAGAATATAATAGTAAATTGGATGTTTGAGCAGTGAGCTCTTCTTGTAGTTGAAATTGTATGTTTGAATAGTGGGCTTTTCTTGCATATATTATACTATAACTCCTAATAGGGTTGGAATCTCCTAACAGGGACTCATATATACTGAATGTTGTAATAGAATCCTAACAAGGTCCATTATCTAACAAGGAATATTTATATTAGTACATCATCTTGTGAGCATCATTTTTACTGGGGCTTTTCCTCTGATCAAGGGTTTCCCTAATTAACATATCTAGTGTAATTTTCTATGTCCATCTTATTATAGTTGTTGTTTACTTTGGTTGAATGGTTAAGTTTGTTTAAAGAAGATAAATGTTTTAATTGTTGAATTACTGATTCACCCCCATCTCTTAGTTATCTTGGTGGACTATTGTTTCTTTACAAATAATTAGGGATTAGAACAAGAAAAGATATTGATATGTGTATGCATAGGGGGGGGCGGAGAGAGAGAGAGAGAGAGAGAGAGAGAGAGAGAGAGAGTTGGTCATTATGAGGAAGAGATTTTGAGATGGGGGAGAAAGGTATAAGGGTAGATATAGAGAGAAGTGGGCAACATAGAGAGATGAGATACACGAAAATGAAAGCTCAAAATAGATAGAGATTTTGATGGGGGAAGAGAGTGCGGGGACATATCATGATTAACAATGTGTGTGTGAGAGAGAGATGCTTATTATAAGAGAGTAATTGGGGCATAAGATAAAGAGATGGAATAGATGGAGAGATTTGAGAGGGTAGAGAGAAGATTTATTTATGGGAGAGAGACATACTAATGCTGATTGCTAGGTTAAAAGTGTTAAATAGTCAAAATTGACATTTTTTCCTAAACTTAATTTTTTGCCAAATGTAATACAAAATTAAATATTTTATTAACTATATTGTAACCATATATATATATATATATATATATATCTTGATGCTACTAATTATTTTAAAAAAAATTGAATTCTTGACATCTCTAGACTTTCTTCATATATATATATATATATATACTCACATTAAAAAATTTAAACCTCCATATCTATGAACTATCTGCATATAAATACAAACAAATGTATTCAAATTACCTATCTACTAAAAAAAAATAACAATTTATGAACTTGAAAAATCATTTATGTTCACATAAGCTGCGTGTGCTTAGTGATAGAGATAATAGAGCCAGAGAATGTGTGTGACTGCTATATTTCTAAGTTCATTAACATTCCATTTAACATCTATTAAAAAAAGGTTAGGGATGAAGGTAATCACGGTCACAAAAGCTGCGTGTGCGTACTGATAAAGATAATCAGAGTCACAGAATGCATGTGAGTATCAAATATTCGGTTATCTGGTGGTAAGTCATCTGGTATGTGCCGTAAATTTTGAGTTATATGAATTGTGTGATTTGTTTGCTCTTCTAAATTTATGGTGAGCACTAAAGAAAAGCAATTCACAGAGTTTGCTGAGTTCTCATATTAATTACCACCGATTTGCGAGATCCACACCTAGCGTGAAAATATGGTATAATTTTATTCTTACGCTAAGATTTTAGATTACGGACTTTATGCCTGTTTGTTTTTAATACATATATTTTCTTAGAAATGTAAATGTATAGTTGTGGGCTTTTCTATTGTTGGCATTCACATATTTTCTATGAAATTTGTTGGAGGTTTTACCCTGCATTTCTGGCTTAAAGCGATGATTAATATGTTTAGATGGGTCGAATTATAGTTTCAACTCATCGTAGATATATTGGAGGCTGGTTTTGTGAAATTTAGTATGCTTCAATCTAATGTCAATGGGCTGGGGAAAATTTTTATGGAACATATGTGAATCATGGAGCTATTCGGAGATTTTGTTCATCTTGATAAACTTGTCATCTTAATAATTAAGGATGATGATTTTCTTGATTTAGGAGAATTTTCTGGTAAATTAGTCTCAACTTTTCAAATACTATTGTTTGAACTATTCATTTTTTGTTCAAATTTATATTTCTAGGTAAAAACATAATATATTTGCATTCTTATTGATTCAAATCAATCACTTCCTCTACACTCTAGAATGATTAATATAGATATAAAACACAATTTTAACTATGTTGTTGGAGAATATTTAGATTTTTTTATATTTTCTATATTCTACTATACAAATGCTATACTTGAGAATAATTTTTTATATTTTTATCTACACATTATATTATTATATCATTTTTATCTTTATATTTTTTTATAAGAACAATTTTAAAATTGTAATATCCAATATAATTATTTTTAAGAAAAATATATTTTAAATTTACACACATTTAAACTGGCATTGAAGAATAATTAGGTTTTAAAGAAAATTGCATTTTTAATTTACTCAATAGATACATTAGTTCATTAAGGATGATAAACAAAATGAATAGTTACATCACAATTTTAGTTTCTTTAAAGTCCACTACAAACTCAATACTATTCTTAAAAATATCAATTTTAATTATTAGGAAATAATATTATCTTTTATTAAAATATATGTTTGACTATTGATTAATTTGAATAAAATAATAGTAATAAAATTAATTTTAAATTAATAAACATAAAAAAAGTTGTAGTTTGATATTGGAGTTAATGATGAAATCTTTAAAATAAATCATTTATAGTATAATCTATAGTAAATGTCAGAAATTACTTGAATCACTAACAATTTATTTGACAAATTTTAACTATTTATATTTTTATGTTATATTTACAATTTATTATATATTAACTTCTTTTTATTTCACTTTTTATAATAGTTATTTAATATTCTCAAATAATAAATAATAAATATACCATGAACATATTAAAAATATTGATATAAAATTTTAGTAGTGGTGATTTTTGAGGTCAATATTTCCTCACAATGTCCAATAATAAAGTAATATTTCGTGTAATATTTTTCTATTTATATATTTAATGATGAACAAATAATATATTAGTATTTATGAACTCATGAATTATATTACATTTAAAATATTACAAAATTAGTTTATACTGAATAAGGACAATACAAATAGAATTAACAATAAGGCAACTACAAGCCACTTATTTTACTTTATATTTAATTAATGATATATATATAGATAATAAAAAAGATTTATTTTTAAAAACAATAAATAAGTTTTTGTCATCTTTTAATTCCTTTTAGTTAGTTCTTTAATCTATGTGGGGATTATTTATGATCTTATTATAATTATGATGTAATATTTTTTCCTTTTAATTTTTTGTACTCATTTTTTCACTTTTATTTATTTGGTAGTGTGTTTGAAGTTTATGCAACAACAAAAAATTTATTTAATTTATGGTGAAAGATAATAACATATTTTTTTTGATGCATAGACCTTTCCTATTAATTAAAAATATCTGCTTTATAGTCAAGAAAATTAAAAAGTATTTGCTTTTTATTTCAGGAAAATAACTTCAGCTTTGTTTGGTGGATTTACTCAAGAATAGATGGAATTGGAAAGATGGAAAAGTGGTACTATAGGTAAGTCTCATTTGATTATTATATGAAAAAAAAAATCTTCTAAATTAAATATTTTATAATTGTATTACTAAATTTTATTTTTTCTAAACTTTAGAATATTAGAAAATGATTAATATATGTAATGATATTTTAGAATCAATTATAACAAAATGTTCAAGATATATTCAATTAACTATACGAATAGTATGTTGTTTTAAAATGTTTACTTGATTAGAAACATAATTATTTTTTTATAAAGCCATATGTTGTTCATATTATTAATTTTATAGTTAAGATTTATTTTTATATTTAAATTTTGATTAATACAAAAGTTAATTTATATTTAAAAGAATAAGATTAATTAATTTTGAAATGATATATTATCTTTTCTATTCAGGACTCACTAACTATCATTTCACATATTTCTATAACTATTCATAACTCAAATTAAAAGAATTTTTCTCAAATCTAGGAAAGACACTAAGCATGAAGTGTGGAGTCTTTTTGCATATAGAGCCATAAAAAGTTTCTATCTTCTAGGGTTGTCCTTTGCCATTGTTTCTTTATTGCAATGATAATCCACTTTGATTTTGACCCCATGTCATTCTTCCCATAGCCACCAAGTCACTATCAACTTTGATGTTGACTATGCCATCAACTTCCCAATCTTATGGTCAACTACTGGTCCATCCCCTTCTGCCAAGTATGAAATTTTACCTTATGTCCTTAGACATGCAACCTTAATCTATTTTCTAAATGCAGTTTAATATTTTGTTCTACCACAATAATTATCTTCCATCCATAACATCCATGGGTAGAGATTACTATTATCTCCTTCAATGAAACATGTGTGTTTCTCGAGACAGTCCATATTAAGTTCAATCATGATCAAAGAACTTTTAGTTGCACCTCCTTTCAAGAAATACCTTTTATTTTAAAAATGAACCCTAGACTTGAACCAAATAATCTAACATTCTATAATAATCAATATTATTACATGATCATAGCCACTCTCCTCCTCCTTCCTGACATTTACTTTCTATAAATAACAATAAGGTTTTTATTTGGTAGTTCTGTAACAGCAATACAATAGCCTTCAAAAAAGCGTGGATTCAGTTGGTTTCCCAGTGGACCATCTACTTATAAATGTGTTTTTCTTAGCACTATTCATCTTCTGGTCACATCACAACATCCACCCAATTTCCAACAAGGCTAATATGATCGGTCAGATGTTTTTCAAATTTAATGCCACAGTGTTAAAAAGAAAACATTTAAGTATTCAAAAGGTGACAATCATGGTACAAAATTGTTGCCCGGTTATAAAATTCTTTCAATTTTATAAGCCTTGGTTAATTTTTATTAAATTGTCCAATTTTAAGCCTTAAATTGATCATTTTATCTGTGAAATCTGCAAATCTTTAAGTCTCCATGTCCCCGACTTGTTAGTAGTTCCGTACAGCACTTGAGATCATTGAAATCCAGCTTCTGAGCCTCCAGATATAAAAGGTTAATGATTGCCGCCAAAAAAAAAAAACACGTATTTATTAACCTTTAACTTCTTAAAAGGTTAATCTTAACCACTAAAAATACGTTTTTCTTAACCTCTCCTATAGGTTAATGTTAACCATCAAAAACGTGTTTTTCTTAACCTCCAAGTAAAAGGTTAATGTTAACCACTAAAAATACGTTTTTCTTAACCTCCCCTATAGGTTAATGATAACATTCGAAGACACGTTTTTCCTAACCTAAACTCTCAAAAGGTTAATGAGAGCTACCAAAAACACATTTTTATTAACCTTTATAAGTAGTCATTAACCTATTCAAAGTTCTTTCAATAAAAACTCAAATATGTACATGAAGGCGATTTGCAACAATGGAAATGAAACAATTATGCAGCCCCTTGATAGACAGTTTGTTTAAGTAGCCTAACCGCAAATCCATGCATAGCATCTGTGAGGAGTTTGGATTGGGAGCTATGGTTCAGATTATGGTGGTGCCAATTATGGTCCTACAGGTTGTCGGAAAAATCAGAGAAAGATTACAAAAACAATTATTATCATTACCAGTATGCAGATATTTCTTTTTCTCGATTATAGGCATGCAAAAATCTTAACCAACTCCAGCAACTCCATGCCCAATTGTTCATTGAATAATCCATCAGGAGAGAAGTCTGGGGAAATTTAGCAAAACTGGTGACAACATTTCATTTTGGAATGCAAGGATACAAGAGTATGCGAACGGTAGTTTTTACATGGAAATGCTTAAGGTTTGCTATCAAATGTAGTTCTATGAATGGCAGAATCCAAACAGTTCGATGTTACCATTCAAGGCATGTGCTAGTTTATCAGCCGTATAAGATGTAAAGAGGGTTCATAATCACGTTGTCAAAGATAGATTGAATCCGATGTCCATTTGAGAACTGCTCTAGTGGACATGTATGCGAAATGTGGGTGGATAAAGGATGCCCGTCGAGTGTTTGACAAAATGATTCAAAGAGATGTCGTTTGCTGGACTTCTATGATTTCAACTTGCGGAGAATTGGAAGTTCTGCATCAGGTTACTTGCATTCGTCGGGCAAAGACAGTAGGAGTTTGCAGAAGAGGATAAAGCAACTCAAACTTCCCATGAGCGCTCACGAAGACTACTATTTGTTCATTAAGAGACAGTAATTGATGGCCGCCAGCACAGAAGAATCACCTGCACCTGCTGCTACTGCTACAAATACCACGATGTCAACTGAAGTAACTAAAACTGTGAAGGAAGTAATTACAGCACCTGCACCGGTAGCTGAGCCTGAAATAGTCAAAAGTAAAGAAGAAGAGATCAAGGCAGACAATGGAATTGTTGCTAGCAGTCCAAGCTTGGAACCTCAGGGCACTTCCTTCAAAGAGGAAAGCTACTTTGTCTCAGATCTGAAAGAACCTGAGAAGAAAGCCTTGCAAGAGCTTAAGCTCCGAGTTGAAGAAGCAATGAAAAACAATGAATTCACCGAACCTCCTCCCAAAGAACCCGAAACCAAAGGGGCCGAAGCTACCGAGGCCAAAGAAGCAACTAAAGAGGAAACTAAAGAAGGAGCGAAAGAAATAGAAACAAAGGGTGAAGAGGATGCCAAAACCCCCGAAACCAAAGAAGAAGAGGTTAAGGGTACAGTGGAAGATGTGAAAATTGTAGAAACTACCAGTGAAGTAGATTGTAAGGTCGGTGAAGAGGAGGTTAAAAAAAAAAAAAAAGGAAGAGGCTGTAGTAACAGTCACTGAAACGATTGAAGTACCGGCTAAGGGCGATGTGCCAAAGCATGAAGAAATAGTAGTTGTTGTTGTTTCAGCTCCATTGGCAGAAACATCTGCTGAGACTGCGGAAACCCCTGCTGAGGTTAGTGTAACCAAAGAAACTGTGGAGGTTGAACTTCAACCCGTGGAGGACATCTACCTTTGGGGGGGTGCCTCTTCTCCATACACACGGTGATGAAAGAACTGATGTGATCTTTCTGAAGTTTCTCCGAGCCAGAGATTTCAAGGTTGCAGAAGCCTTCACCATGCTCAAGAACACAATTCTCTGGAGGAAACGATTCAGTGCTGATAGTATTTTGGAAGAGGATTTTGGTATTGAATACGATGGTGTGGCTTACATGCATGGGTATGATAAGGAAGGGCATCCAGTGTGCTATAATGTTTATGGGGTTTTCCAGGACAAGGAGACTTACCAAAAGTCATTTGGTGATATTGAGAAATGTGATAGGTTTCTCCGGTGGAGAATATAGTTATTGGAGAGGGGAATCCAGTAGTTGAGCCTCAAGCCTGGAGGTGTAAATTCCATGGTCCAAATTACTGACCTTAAGAATTCACCCAGACCCAGCAAGAAAAATTTACGACAAGCTACCCAGAAGGCTTTGGACATCTAACAGGACAACTATCCAGAGTTAGTTGCTAGGAAGATCTTTGTGCATGTACCTTGGTGGTATGCAGTGATGTCTGCAATGATATCTCCATTCCTGACAACAGTGAACTTAGAGCAAGTTTGTTGTTGCTCGCCTTGCTAGAGTGATAGAGACCTTATGCAAGTACATTTCACCTAAGTACGTGCCGGTGCAGTATGGAGGTCTAAGTAGGGAAAATGATGCTGAGTTCTCTGCAGCAGACGGTGGAGTTTCTGAGCTGTTCATTAAACCAGCAGCCAAGCAGATAATTGAGATTCCCATAATAGAGGTTGGATCTTCATTGGTTTGGGATATAATAGTGGTGGGCTGGGAGGTGACCTATAGCGAAGAGTTTGTGCCAAATACTGAAGGTGGTTACACTGTTATCATTCAGAAAGCCAAGAAAATGTCCATGGATCAAGAACCAGTTCAGAATTCATTCAAAATCAGCGAGGCGGGGTTATTCTCAGCATGAACATGATCAAGAAGCCCTTGAACTTTTCTAGACTATGCAATCGACAAGCTTGATGCTAGATTATTAAAACTTTTGCTAGTGTCGTTAGTGCTTGTGCCAATCTAGAAGCATTGGAAAATGGATATGCCCAGAGTGGGCTTGGCGAAGAGGCACTGCAACTCTTTAATCAAATGCAATAGTCTGGTTTGAAAGCAGATCTATTTACATTTCCTTCTACAGTCAGTGTATGAGCAATTGATGTTGTGAATGATTGTTTCTTTGTCAAAACTTGGTGATGATCATGAAGAAGAGTCTGTATCAAATAACTCAACAAGTCAATGATTCGACCATCTGAAGACATGTTCCAAGCTATACATTTCAATTAGTGGTTATTGTCATTTGAGGTTAATTTTGTAGAGGTTAATTAACCTCACCCAAATCATGTATTTGGGAGGTAGTTATTAACCACAGAAGGGTAGTTATTAACCTCTATGTCTATATAAGGGCTCTTTTGGGCTTTGTAAAGGGGACTTTTTGGGTTTTAGAAGAAGGGAACACTATGCAAAAATTTTGATTAGAAGATGATATTTGGAAAGTATGTACAGATTTGTCTTTATAATTAAAAATTCCTCTTAAGTTCTTGGTGCAAGAAAGTAAAGAAACGTGCAAATTGAGTTCTCTGATTCTAAATCTAAATTGTTTAGAATGTTGATTCTCTTTGTAGTGAGCATTCTCACGGTATGGTGTAGATGTTTATAAATCTGTGGATCAACATTGTGCTAGTAATGGTTTTCAAGCGTAGATCTTGATTGTTGTTATTAGTGGTTTTAATTTAGTAGTTTGGGAAAGCCTTGAAGTCGTGTGGTGCATTCGTCATCATGAGCTTTCTCCCCTTTCAATTTTAATTTTATATCTATTTGAAAAACTTCAAAATTATATCATATGAGGGAGCTGCCCCTCTAAACGCAGAGGAAGGCCGGATACCAAGGGCCTATCCAACTGTTGTGAACGGTTTGCCACACACACTCCATTGGGCAAATTCTTCTGTGACAAATCTGTTTACCAACAAAAATACAGGAAAGCTTCAAGAGAGACTAAGATATTAAATTATGTTCTGTAATTGTACCTTCGTTAGTAGAGTGATCTGTCAACGTACAAGTAAAATAGAGGCTGTGTTTGTAGTTTTGATCCGATAGTTAGGAGCCAATAAGATGGTTGAGTTTCTACTCTCTGCTTTAGTGACCTTCCTCAGGAATCAGTCCACAATCAATTTTCTTATTTTACAAGATAACATTTGAGATAACATTCCACCTCACTGAACTTCACAATTTTACTATGATTTCGAGGTATTGTCACTACTCAGACCACCTACTTGAATCATGATTTGGCTCACGTACCATGATGAATCTACTTTGAATGCAACTATGTCTGCACCTTGGACCTTTCGTTTTCTTTACAGCTTCCTTATATTCCTTATATTCAATAAACCAAGTTACTTCTCTCTTGCTAGTCTATCCTATAAAGGAGTGTTCTTTTACATAACAAGATCACAATGATTTAATCTTCTAATGATATTCCTGAAAGCATTTCTCATCACCGAGTAACAACTATAGATGATATTAAAATGATATAAATATAAGATTACATGGTCACCAATACTTCTTCAATCTCTCTGTGTTAAAGTTAATGGTAATACAGAGATTAGAGCTATCATTATACTGTTTAATGAATTCTTGAACGTCCTTTCACATTCCCCAGTGTTTTTGCTCAGATTCCATTTGTAAGAAAAGAAAGAGTAGGATTTACATTCGTTCTTTATTAGCTTGTTGGTGATCAATGACATGGAATAATACAGTGTAAACACTGAAACAAATCTAGTTTTCTCGTAAGGCCTCAGTTAAGTTTTTAAATCAACTAGTAATTGTACCCAACAGTTATAACACTAAAAAGAGATTCTATTTCAATTTGAGGTCAGATTTGAATGACTATTTTAGACCAGGATATTTCAGTAGTATTAGAGTATATCACCTATTATTTTCATAATATTTAATTTAGTATGATAAATGAATCTACTGAAAACTACTCTTCCACTTGAAAATTTTCGATATGTTATGACTAAGTTCTAGACATGATAATTGACATGATCTCCTACTAAAGCATAAACTTCACTAAATACCTATGCTGATTAGTAGCTGTCAATCCTAGAGACTTTTGTTTGCTAGATTATGGTTACTTATCAAACAAAATTATCAATCCTAATCTGTGGTCCCTTTCCGAATATGGGATATTGTGCATTTCTTAACCTCCTCATAATCTGCATCAAGTACTTGGTCTCCTCCAGAAGTTCTGGAGAAAGCAAACGACTGCAAATATTGTCCTATCTTCAAGGATGCTTTAGCTGCACCATCAACCATGGTGAGTATTTCATCTGCATCCTCATACAATAGACTCGAGTTCACTTATCATATCATTTGTAAGGCTTCTCTGAGGCTTTTCATTGTGAACCAATGCTTCCAAAAGACTTCATTAATTCAAAGTTCTAATTAATTGGAAGTTAAATTTTCTATATGTGCTAAATCGAAGATTATTTGGTGGGTTATCTAAAATAAAGAATTCTACCCCTTAATGAATTGCATATTTAAATTCTTTTGGTTTATTATTTATGCTTAAAGTCAAAGCAATGTTTTAACTTCAACTACTATATACCCATCTGAATTGAATTAAATTGGTTTGCATATTCAAATGAAAACATTTACTTGATGTACTTGTTCTCGTTGGCTCTAATACTTACCTCTTAGAAATCACCAATGTTTACACCCACAGCTGTTTTAACTTCAACTACTATATACCCATCTGAATTGAATTAAATTGGTTTGCATATTCAAATGAAAACATTTACTTGATGTACTTGTTCTCATTGGCTCTAATACTTACCTCTTAGAAATCACCAATGTTTACACCCACAGCTATATGACTGAATATATCTCATATTCAAAATAATGTTTGTTATTCATATAAGGAATTGAACATATCTAAATGGAAGTAACAAGTTTCCATTGAAGAGTCATTATTTGTGAGTTTGTGTATTGCTTGTATTGAACTTTGTTTTTTTGAAGTTCAATATGTGCTAAATCTAAGATCACTTGCTGAATTGTCTTTAAGAAATAATTGTCCAACTATTTATTGCATATTTATATTCTTTGAATTATTTTAATAGTTTTTTGTCAGGACTTTAAATAATTACAATATCATTTGTGCTTCAAAGCATGGATTTTTTTACTTCTCGCTTACTGTGATGCTCCAAAGCTGATATATGTTTCTATGAAGCAATAAATATATACTTCCTTGAAATTTCTCAAGTTGGCATTCTGAAATACACGAGTTATGATTCTATCATGTCATGTGCTCAAGCTGGGATACTATCATTTTCTTCCTTTCTAATATTTCTAGTTGTTGCAATAGACAAGTAATAACATATATGCTAGTAGTAGAATTGCATATTTATTGTAATTTACCTAACTATCTTCTTTAGTAATTGTAACTTAAAAATATATTTTATTAATATCAATTATTTTTATGAGTTTTCATTATCAATTGCATGCATTAAGCCCCTTAATTATAAATTAGTAACATTACTTTACATATCATATCTATCCTTATTACTAAGGACAATCTCACCATATAAATAATTTCTTCCAACTTAGGACATTTTTCTTTAAAAATGCATCTACTCCAAACATTAGGTGATTTAATTTAGATGCTTGAAATAATGGATTAAAGTAAAATAACCATATTGCAATGTTGTCATAATCAATATTTCATGTTTTTATTTATATTCCTCTGATTTTGATCCAATCTAATAAGTCATTTGTTGCAATTAGAATGGTATAGTGATGCAAAGGAAGCATTGTTATCAGGTTTGTTGGTTGATTATTCCAAGTACTCAATTTCTTTAAAAAGAAGTCAGAGAAATCATTTTTCATAAAGTATTCATGTCCTTGTTTCTATTAGTCAATAAACTAAATGGTGTTTGAATCTAGTAGTTTGTAACTATTTTCTTCTTCTAATAGCCTTAGATTTGACAATTTCCAAGATTTTTAAGCTTGTAGGTATTACCAACAAGCTTCCTATGCAAGAAGATATTTTTGATTTCAACAAACATTTATGTTGGGACCAAATGATTCTATTATAGAAGTAAATAAGCTAGAGTGCAGCCTTTGACTATACTCTATGTTCCAAGATGCTTTACAATCTAGTAAGTACACTCCATGTGGACATTCATTATGTGGTGAATGTCCTATTCAATCCATGGACCATGGTAAGATTGAGATTTTAAGACATCACATTGTGCCAGTTTCATTTATATTGGTTTATTTTTTCTGGTAATGGTAAGTTGACAAATGTAGGTAAATACAATTGCCCAATGTAACAACTATAAATTTGATAAATAAAGTTCACTAATTTTCTAGTGCATTTTGTTTAAGTTTTTGAGTTGAGAGTAAATAGCTATAAATTAAGGGCAATATTTTTAGATATTGAAACATAAATACAAAGGTTTCAAACTATTCTTTCTATGCATGCTAATAATGAAAATTACAAAAAAAAAAGATACAATACTCAAAATGTTTGGAAAGGGATTGAGAGTTGTTTCAAGGAGGGTTTTGTACAATCAAGTGTTTCTGCTATCTCTTGCTCATGTTTGGTGCTCCTATTTGGATCAAGGGAAAAGTTATTATTGGGTATTTAACCACTCAATCATGGATCATGTTCGATTACCTCATCTAATTCATGAGCCAAAGTTATGAAAAATAAATCACAACTCTTTAAAATTTCACTCGGAAAGAACCAATACTGAGTGGTAGAATTGTTCAACACAAGAAGGTGTTGAGTGATAGGAGGACAGTGCTGAGAAAGCTTGACACATGAAGGAGCCAACTGTGGTTAGCACTTAGGGCAACTTGGCATAGTGTATGCCGAGTGTGATTAGCATCAAGGGATGTCGAGTGAGCTTGGCAATAGAGGATGCCAAGTAAGCTTGACAATAACAACAAAGATAGAACCTAGTCAAAGACTAGACCAAGTGAGCAGTATAACAAACTGCCATTAAAAATTAGAGAGGATAACTTCAAAATTTGCAAGTATGGAAATCTTAAATGTAAAACATGTAATGTTAAATAGAAGGAGGACAACAGATTGCCAAGTATGCTTGCTTGCTTTCTTTCTTATATTCAACAAAAAAATTACAAATTTGGGAGCATTCAGCTTCAACTAGACAAACCCTAAAAACTTCAAACTAATAAAACTTTAAACTTTAATGTTATAACTCTAATGGATGCATACAACAATGCCTGGAGCAATCATTGCTTCACAGGTCAAATCAAAACAAACTTACAAAATAAAAAAAGAGTCCAACACGTACAATTGCAACCACAAGACTAAACTTTCTAAACTTTGACTTGATTTACTGATCGATTTCCTTCTCTGCTCTATGCCTTTGCACTTCTTTGCTTTGCAACTGATCCAATCCCTCTCTCTGATCGAATTGATCAGATTCATTCCTTTTGTCTCTTAACAATTTTTTCGCCTATAATTTCAAATTTGAACTCATGTATCGTGCATTCAATGCTTTTGACTGTTGTGTAGGCTGTCAATGTAGTAGGTGGGCATTTGGCTATAGGGGCAACCAACCTATTGCATTAAATATTTTTGACACTCCATCTTTTCCCCAAGCCAAACAAATAACAATCACTCCTAATCCAAATCAACTACACCAAGGCTCTCTCTTAGGTACACAAAAGTTCCAATGCCTAAGGCTTAGTGAATATGTCTGCTAGCTATTGCTCAGACTTGTGAAATTCCATCTTGATATCCCCATTCTCCACCAATTCTCTAATGAAGTGATATCTAATTTCTATATTCTTTCTTCTCCCATAGAAGACTAGATTCTTAGATAGTGCAATTGTGGAGATGTTGCCACAAGAGATTGTGGTTCCATCCTCTTGCCTTTCATTCAAATCTATCAGGATTCTCCTTAACCAAATAGCTTGGCATGTTGCTACATTTGCTGCTATGTATTTAACCTTTGCTGTAGATTGATCAACAATAGGTTGCTTCTTAGATGCCCATGAAATTGCACTTGATCCTATATGGAACATGTATCTGAAAGTGCTCTTCCTATCATCTAAACTTCAAGCCCAATCACTATCCGTGTAACCAACCAACTTGAAATCATTATCTATAGTATAAAAAATTCCAAATCACTTGGTACCATTCACATACCTTAGGATCCTCTCTCCCACTTGCTAATGGGAATCCTTTGGTGTTTCCATAAATATGAAAATCAAACTTACTACATGCATCATGTCTAGATGAGTTGTAGTCAAATACATAAAACTTCTAACCATACTCTTGTATAGTGTTGGATTTGCACTTTTGCTACAATCTTCTTTGCTCAACTTTAGACCTACTGCTATTGGTATTGGGGTTGCTTTGTTATTTTGCATTTTGAATCTCTCCAAGATTTGCCTTGCATATTTTTCTTGAGAGATGAAGATGCCATCATGCATTTTCTTTAATTCTATTCCTGGAAAATACTTCAAGAGACCTAGGATTGTCATTTCAAATTCATTCTTCATGACCTCTTTGAAATCACCAATTAAGAAATTATTATTTCCAGTGAAGATTAAGTCATCAACATACAAAACAACAATCAACACATTACCACTTGCTATCTTGATGTATAGTGTGTGCTCACCCTCACTTTTGCTAAAGCCATTACTCATCAAATATGTGTCAATCCTATTGTACAATGCTTGTGGAGCTTATTTAAGCCCATATGGAGCTCTCTTCAATCTATACACTTTGTGTTCACCTACAACTTCATAATCGGGTGGCTACTCCACATAAACCTCTTCCTTTAATACACCATTCAAGAAGGTGGATTTCACATCCATTTGATATGCCTTCCATTTGTGCTGGGCTCCAATTGCTATGAAAGTACACATGGTTTCCATTCTTCTAGTTGGGGCATATGTCTCATCATAATCTCTACCATATTGCTGCTTGTACCCTTTGACCGCTAAACATGCCTTATGGCTATCTATTTTTCCTTCAGCACTGCACTTGGTCTTGTAAACCCATTTCACTCCAATTACTTATTTCTTGGGAGGCAAAGTAGTTAACTCCCATGTTTTATTTCTTTCAATAGCATCTATTTCCTCATCCATGGCATTACACCATTTCTCTTCATTCACAACTTCCTCAAAATAAATTGTATCACTATGACAAAATAATGCAAAATTTACACTCTCATCATAATATTCTTCATACCTCTCATCTTGGTATATCTCCCTTAGAATCTTGATCATTATTGGAAATAGGGAGGCAAGAGTAGGATCTAAATTTTCAATATTGCTGTTGCTACTATTTTACATACTAGCTCGATGTTGTCTTGTTGTACTTGGAGCTATTGCTTAGCATGTTAAGGGCTGCTTGCCTTTTTGCCGTTGTTTGCAATCCATATTAGCTACTCCATCTTCTTGCTGATGACCAATGTCATCTTCTTCCTCTTCAATAGTAGGCCCTTTACTTGAAGTGTTGGAGGATTCACCTATCAAGCCATCTCATGACTGATTTTAAAGAAATTTCACATCTCTTGAAATGACGATCTTCTTGGTGATTGGATCATATAGCCTATAGGCCTTTGATTTTGAGTTGTACCCTATGAAGATGCACTTCACACCTTTTTCATATAGATTTTTCCTTTATTCTTTAGGCACATGTGCATATGCTACACATTGAAACACTCTCAAGTGTTCAACTGTACATCTATTTCTTGACCAAGCCTCAAGAGGTATCTCTTTAGGAACTAATTTTGTGGGACACCTCTTAATTAGATATACTTTTGTTTCTACAACTTCTCCCCAATATTCAGTTGGAAGCCCTTTTTCATTCATCATGCTTCTAGGCATTTGATCAACAATAGTCCTATTCTTTCTCTTAGCCACTCCATTTTTCAGCGGAGTATGACTGGTTGTAAGCTCTTTCTTTATACAATTCTTCCTACAAAAATTTACAAACATATTGGAGGTATACTCCCCTCCTCTATCTAATATAAGGACCTTAACATAGTGTCCACATTCTTTTTCAGCTAGGGCTTTAAATTCAACAAATTTGTCACATGCTTCAGATTTGTTCTTCAGAAAATACACCCATGTCCTATGATTGATATCATCTATGAATGTCATAAAATAAGTACTCCCCCAAATAAAAGTTTTTTTAATAGGGCCTATCAAATTAGAATGCACCAATTCTAATGGTGCTCTAGCCCTTCTAGAATCTCCAAAATTAAAAGGAAGCCTATGTTGCTTACCCAAAATACAAGCCTCACACTTGTCATAGGAATCTACTATGCTTGGAAAATCATCTACCATTATTTTCTTAGACAACAAATTTAAACCAACAAAGCCAAGATGTCCATACCTGAGATGCCAAAGCTTGGAGGGGTCTTCAATCATGCTGCTAAGAGTTGATTGCTAATGTACTATTGTACATACATGCTTGGGAGCTATAACTCTGACTTGATAAGAGAAACATGTCTCTATCTTCAATAGGAACATTTAGTTCTTTGTCATTTGGACTACTACAAGTAATCTATTACTTCCATCCTTCTCATGAATGACACACTTGTCATTTTACATTAGCACCTTGTGTCCATTTTGAATGAGATGTCCAACACTTATCAAGTTGTGCTTTATACCGGGGGCAAAATACACATTTTGTATCCCCTTCTCACCTTACTTGGTATGGATTTTGATAGATCCTTTGCGCACTACAGGAATGGTTCCATTGTTTCCCATCTTAATCTTAGAATTAAAATTCTAATTAATGAAAGAGAATAAAATTTCATTACAACTCATGTCGTTATTGTAAGAATTTACCTTAGGGAAAAATTCACCCCAGACCAAGAAGCACAATAGCTAACACAAAAAGACCAACAAAGTATGATCAAAATAACCATATGATATTGAATTCATTATATAGAACACTAGAGGTGCCTGAATATAAAGGCCTCTATGATGCATCTAGAATGCCTAGGAGTTAGCAATATGATAAGTTTTACAACCAGGCACATGTCCACTAGGTGTGGGTTATTCTCCATTAAGCAAAAGAGTTAGTATAATGATGAGAGGATAAGCCTACAAAGGTGCAGTAGGTACAATTATGTTGTAGACAATATGTGCTAGAATAATAGTACAAACAACTATGTTGTCTACATGATGACTTAGTTGTTTATGAAAACTCCAGTGTTGTAGACACCATGTGCTAAATTAGAGTTGCATACTCCTATGCTGTCAACATGACAACTCATATGAGTGCACATAATCCAAGGTGTCTAACCTAATAAATACTAAAATGATGCATTTAACCTAAATAAACTTAAGTAAAGCATAAATAATAATTATTTACACTAACACCCCCCCTTAAGGGAAACTTAGGGGAATGCACTTAAGCTCACAAAAGCTAAGATGAAATGCATAATGGGTCCACACTACTAGGCCATGTTAGGTACCCAAGTACAATGCAATGCTAAAATGCAATGAAATCTCTTTGTAAATGGAGGAAGAGGAAAAACCTCATGGGGAAAACCCTCCCCCAAAAAAGAGAGATATGTACAATATAGAAGAGAAGGATCATGTGACCCCCTTGGTGAAAAATCCCTCACCCTCAAGAGATCTCACAAATTAATATACTTGACCTCCATGAAGGGCTTGGTGAAGATGTCAGCTACATGCTACTCAGTAGGAAAATATTGTAGTGCAATGATCTGTTCATGGATCAACTCTCTGATGTAGTGCATATGAACCTCAATATGCTTTGTCCAATGATGCTAAACTAGATGTTTCAAGATTTCAATAACACTTTAGTTATCACAATGGATTGTTGTGGGTCAAGGTAGATCAAATCAATACTTCTTTAGAATCTACTATAGCCAAATAGCCTCTATCACTGCATTCATAGCTCCTTGATACTCAGCCTCAGTTGATGAAAAAGAAATATTGTTTTTCTTTTTAACCTGCCAACAAATGGGGCCCAAACTAAGATAAAACACGTCCTAAAGTAGGCTTGCGAGAATCAATATCTCCTACATAGTCAGAGTCTATATGTCCTACTAACTGAAGAATGTACCAATTGCATAGTGTATCCCATGTGTATATGTACCCTAAATGTAATGTAGGATGCGTTTGGCTGCCTTCTAATTGTTAGTGTAGTTTTTTATTTTTCCTATTTTGCTAGGTTTTTCCTACACTTTTAATAATCTCGCTTAGGTTAATAAAGCATGTCTTATTAGGTGAATGGTTGTGAGGTGTCACCTTCCTACATATGAGCATCCATTAGCTATCTTGGAAAGATACTTTGCTATCTTTAGTCCAATAGATGGTTGCTCCTCATTGGTTGGTGTTGCCACCTCCTCCCTCTTCCTAGCCTATATAAGCATGCTACATGGCTTGTATTTGTATCTCTTGTTTTTGCATCCTCTTAATGCTATTTTGCTTCCAGCATTTGCATTACTCTCTTGGAGACTAACTCTATGATGCTATTTTGATTTTGTATCATTTGCATTCATAGTTTAGATATTTACTCTTTGAACTAGTTTTTTGGGTTATTAATCTTATCAGATTCTAACATGGTATTAGAGCTTTTCTATGTGCAAGAGTAGATTTTAGTTTTCTTATTTGAGAGATTCGAGGGGGGGGCAAATAAACTTTATTGTAGTTTTTTGAAAAACGAAGTATGCTCTTCTCTTGCATCTTTGGATGATCCTGAGAATCAGAAAAGTTTTGACAAAAATAATTTTTCTCTGGGGTTTCAATCTCAAATCTGACAACCAACTTGCATATTTGGAGTTTTCAATCAGTTTTGCAGGTTGCAACATGCCATTGATGGACTTAAGAAGCTAATTCAACATTTTCATGTCATATTTTGGTTGTTGGGGTCATTTTTTGATTTTTGGAGCAATTTTTTACTGTTAAAGGCGTCTGATTTACACTACAAAAATATTTTTTGTACATTAGCAAGAAAAATACTTTCTGGGTTTTGTTTGCAGCTCTGAAAAACCATCTGGGTATCTTTTAGATTTTGCATGCAAGTTGTATATTTTGCAAAATTGAGCATGCAAAGCTACAGCCATACCCCTCTCCATTGGCAGTCGCAGATTTGAACGCAGTTTTCAAATGTCTCGTTCTTGCTCATACGGACTCCGATTTTGATGATTCTTATTATGAACTTGGCTATTTTTTTGTGCTCTATCCACTAGTGGAGTTGTTTGTTGATTTTCATGCATGAATTCTTCAGAAATTGTAGATTCTCAACCATGACTGTGCACAGTTCTCATTTTGGAAACTTTAGAGGATCATAACTTTCTCATACGACCTCATATCAAGGCGATTCTTTTTTTGAAAGTGCATGATTTTTTTAATAGATTGTAGTGGTGCTATTTTTTTCCTTGATTATTGCGCCCAAGTTTAACTTTTAGCATATGCTCTTCATGAGGGTTTGTAATGCATTAAAATCAAGACCACTAAGTATTTCTTTCTAGTGGTAGTTGTAAACACACTAAAATAAAGTGCCAAATTATATTTTTTTGGGTGGGTTCTTTGATTGAGTAAAAAGTGGGGGGCATTGTCGTGGCTGGATTCTCTTCTTTTTAGCATTTCTTCTCTGCATTTCTTCATCATGGATCAAACAAATATGCCCATCCTAACTCCATACAATTACTTTGAGTGGAAATCACGCATGAAAATTCACTTAAGGAAAGCTGGATTAAATAGGATAACTATGGGACTTGAAACTGAACCTGCTAAAGATGAAGATAAGCCTAAGTGGTTTAACAAATGTGATGAGGCATTTGGAACATTGTGTTTGTCTATTTCTCCTGACTTGCTATTTCACATTGAGTCTTTGGATACACCAAATGAAGTATGGACAAAGCTAGAAACACTATTTGGCACACAAGATTCAATGAGGGGTCATATCTTGGAAAATGAATTAATTAGTTTGTATCCAGGCAATTTCAACACAATCCAAGATTTCTTCACCAAATTGAAATCACTAAGGCTGCAGTTAAAACAATGTGGAATTGAAAAGAAAGATGAACAAGGGTATGTGCAAGATCATGGTGTACCAAACTATGGCCTTAAGTGGCAGTGAAAAACCAACAAATCAGGGTTATGTCAACTTGACACATAATTTTAAAGTGGTTCTGGACTTTATATCAAAAAGTTGTAAGAAAATAATCTATAGGAAATTGAATCTAGTTTCTAAACTACAAGGCCTTATCTAGAGAAAAAATTATTTGATTGGTCAAAAGTTTGGATTTTAATGCAGTACTACAAAAATTTCAGGGAAAAAATAAAAAGTAGGTGTATGTCTGACCACCTTAATCATAATCAAATGATAATATTTTTAAATATAATTTTAGATATAAAAAATTAGACTCATGCTTGGATGTGACGCATATTTTTGGAAATTTTTATTCTAAATAAATAATTAATTATAAATTTTTTACTATACTATTTTCAGAATTAAAAAACTCCCATGTCTGACCACCTTAACTAGTTCAAAAAAAATCAAAATTAAGTTTTTTTTTTTTTTTTTCTTATACTAGTCAAAGCATAGAATGTGACGCATCTTTTGAATTTCACAAATCTTATACGGTTTGAAAGTTATAGCTATTTTTCAACCAGTATGTCAATCAGCACTTTGTAGCTAACTCCATTAGAAAATAAGTAATAATTACTTACTGAACTCGTAATTTGACAAAACTTACATTTATGAAAAGCTAAGAAGATTCTTAAGAAACCCTTTTCATTACATCAAATTTTGGTTTAAAAAAATTCGTCAGCTACATGCTTGAAGTAAAAAACACATAAGAACATGCGAAAAACACATTTTCGAGATGTTTTAAAGATGACCATATAAGGTTGGTATTGAAAGATATAGTAGGAATTATAAATGTGTTAATTTTTTTCATTTAGTATCAGGATGGGTGGGAGAAAAGTGGGAATACATTTTGAAATTCTTTGAGGCATTTCAGAACTACATATTTTTCAGATCGCCACTTTTCGGCACACCATCATCCTGCACATACCCACAACTCATTCTTAATATTCTCTCTAAGCTAAGTTTAGAATATTCTGTGTTTGTCTCTACCTTCTATGCTACTAAGGGTGCACTTGGTACTCAATTCACCATGCCATCTTTAGATGATTTTGCTATCAATCTCACTCGAGAACAGGACAAGCTAATCCAGATGGCCACTCTTATGTCCTCTAAGTCACATGCCTTGGCTTCCAACCAAGGCACAAAATAACAACAAGGACAAAGTAGTAACAACAATAGTAAGGAAAAGAAACAAAAGAATAGCGAGGAGAAGAAGGATCAGATATCGATTTCTTCAAAAGCAACTATTGATATACCATCTTCCAAGGGCGATAAGCCTAAGAAAGAAAAGGTCAAATGTGCCTATTGTAAAAGACCTGGTCATGATGAACATAAATGTTTGCAGAAACAACTTGATCACTTGACATACATTCTTGAGAAGAATAATATCAGTGTTCCTGAGTCTATCAAACAAAGTTCTAATGAAGGGTCTAACAAAGAAAAATAAAATAGCAAGGGGAAAGGAAAGGGCAAGGCTCTTTTTGCAGTTACTTCCTCACCATCTACTTGGGTTCTTGATTCGGGTACTTCACACCACATGGCTTCATCTAAGGAAGAAATTGCATCCTTGGAGCCATGTACTATGCCTTCTATTTTGATGGGTGATAACACTCCTGTTGAGGTGTGTGGGAGAGGGTCTGTTGATGTGGGGGATGGCACATTCCATGATGTTCCTTGTGTACCCTCATTGTCAACTAATCTCCTATCGGTATACTAGATCACTCACACAGGTTTAGGCAAGTGGGTTGAGTTCACTCCTAATTTAGTGGAGATGCGTGAGTTGCACAATGATTCTACAGTTCTAGTTGGGAGAGCAGATCATCAGTCACGACTCTATATGTTTTCTCACTTTGTTCCCGATCCTCCTTTGAATGTTTCATTCACTCACTCTAATGATGTGAGCAGATTATGGCATGATCAGTTTGGCCATCTTAACTTCCACTACTTGCATCAGCTTAACCATCAGAGCATGGTCACAAGGTTGCTTTCTACTTTGACATTGGAGTCACTTGGAATACATGATAGATCTTCTAATGGGTCAGATTCACTTGAGTAGTCTTCTACCTCCACTTCTGATGCAGAGAGTGATTTAGAGGACTCACCTCCTTCCTCTCCTTGTCATCATTTATAGGTTGATGATTCTCCTCTAGATTCTCCATCTTCTGGTCCACTTTGGGCTGGATAGACCTTGCAGTTTGCAGGTGATTGGGTTGGAGATCCATCAGAAACTAAGAAGACTCATTCACAATTCCAAGATGCTCTACATATCTTCATTGCTACTGCCTCAAATCCACAATCCTTTCATGAGGCTTTTGGTATTTCTGAGTGGGATACAACTATGCAGGAAGAGTATAGTTCCTTGATGAGAAACCACACTTGGGATCTTGTCCATTTTCCTAAGGGAAGAAAACTTGTTTGATGTAAGTGGATCTACCAAACAAAATTTGCAAGCTTTGTTGGGGGTGCGGGATGGTTCATCTTTTGGGGGGGACTCTTCCTCACACTTGGAGTCCTAATTTTCTTTGGGGAGTCTCTTTTCTCTCTCTTTTGGGGGAATTTTATGTAGATGGGTACCTCATCAGGCTTGACTTGCCAGGACCCATTTCTACATCCACCTAAGCTTCTCTTATGGGGGGGTGTTAGTGTAGTTTTTTATTTTTTCTATTTTGCTAGGTTTTTCCTACACTTTTAATAATCTCTCTTAGGTTAATAAAGCATTTCTTATTAGGTGAATGGTTGTGAGGTGTCACCTTCCTACATATGAGCATCCATTAGCTATCTTGGGAAGATACTTTGCTATCTTTAGTCCAATAGATGGTTGCTCCTCATTGGTTGGTGTTGCCACCTCCTCCCTCTTCCTAGCCTATATAAGCATGCTACCTGGCTTGTATTTGTATCTCTTGTTTTTGCATCCTCTTAATGTTATTTTGCTTCCAGCATTTGCATTACTCTCTTGGAGACTACCTCTATGATGCTATTTTGATTTTGTATCATTTTTCATTCATAGTTTAGATATTTACTCTTTGCACTAGTTTTCTGAGTTATTAATCTTATCAGATTCTAAAACTAATGAAGTTCATGTGGCTCTTGCATAAAGTGAGAAACCATTCCAATTGCAAATGAAATATCAGGGTGTGTATATGTCAAGTAGATGAGGCTTCCCACCAATTGTCTATATAGAGTTGCATCAACAAGTGGAGAGGAACACTTTGCCTCTAACTTAACACTTGAAAGGAATGGTGTAGTTGTACCCTTGCAGTCACTCATGTGAAACCGAGGTAAAAGATCAAGAGCATACTTGGGCTATGATAATTTTATCCCTGATGAAGACTGTTGTATCTCAATTCCAAGGAAACAGTGTAGTAGTACCAAGTCTATCATTGAAAACCTATCCTGTAAAGTAGCCTTGACATTGTTGATGATGGATGTAGTACTTCCTATAATGATCAATTTATCCACATCAAGTATAAGGAGAAAATGTGAATCTTCCCTCGAAAGAATGTAGACATTCATGTCAGAATGACATCTGGTAAGGCCTTTGGAGAGAAGGAAGGAATCTGTCTTGGCATACCAAATTCTAGAAGCTTGTTTAAGTCCATAGATTAACTTCTTTAATTTTCAAACTAAGGAAGTATATTGTATGAATCCCTGTGGCTACTTCATATATATCTCGTCATATATATCACCATTCAAAAATGCACTCTTCACATCCATCTAATGAACAACCCATCTTTGAGCTACTGCAATAGCTATTGACAAACAAATGAAATTGATCTTTGCTAGTAGTGCAAAGGTCTCAGTGTAATCAATTCTTGGTACTTGAGAGAAACCTTTTGCAACAAGGTGAGCCTTATGTTTATCCACTGCAAATTTGGTTTGATAGATCCACTTACATCAAACAAATTTTCTTCCCTTAGGACGAGAGACTAAGTCCCATGTATCATTTCTCATAAGCGAGTTACACTCTTCCTCCATTTCCTTATCCCATTTTGGAATACCTGATGCTTGTTTGAATGACTATAGATCTAAAGTAGCTATAGTATAAGCATGTGGGAGTGAGTTGTGATGTGATCTTGTCCTCCTTGTATCAAAAGGATTCCCTGCCAATAGTCTTGCAACATCCAATGTTTGCTTGGCCCATCTTGGTTTGGAAGAAGATGTAATAGGAGTATCCTCAACTTCTACTAGCTGATGCCTCTGTGTTGGTTGGGGATGAACATCTTCCAAGTCACCATTTTCACTATTACTCTCTTCAATGAAGGAGGAAGAAGGAGGAGTTGAAGATGAAAAACTTGGACAACTTTATTCAAAATGTACACTCCTCTCATAGAATATATCACATGTCTTTGGATCCATTAACTTATAAGCTTTGTGTGAGTATTTCTGTGGAGGTATTTTTTTCCATGTGGGATAAACAAAGACTCTGAAGTGCTTAACTATAGGTTTCCTACTGGTCCATACTTCAAAAGGAGTTACACCATCCAAAGCTTTTTGAGGACTTCTATTTTCAATACAGTTAACACAATTCATTGCTTCAGCCCAAAAGACTTGATCAAGAGACTTGTTTAATAACATGCAAGTGGTCATCTCTTTGAGAGTTCTTTTTTTTCTTTCAACAACACCATTTTGTTGTGGTGTATATGGTAGTGAATTTTGAAGATCAATACCCTCTTTGGTGCAAAATTCTTTTAGTCTTGTGTTCACATACTCCCCCCATTATCTGTTCGAAGAATTTTGATGAATTTCCCTGACTGCTTTTCCACTTGAGCCTTGAAGATGATAAATTTTTCATATACTTCACTCTTGTGAGCCATGAAGAAAATTGAAGTAAAGCAAGAGTAGTCATCTATGAAGGTGAGCACATAGCAAGACTTGCCAAATGATGGCACTGGAAATGGTCCCACCATATCGTTATGAACCAATTCAAGAACACATTGTGCTCTCCAAGACTTCCCTTTTTCATACAAATTTTCAGGATATTTTCTAGGTGAGAAACTTGAACAAATAGCTTCTAAAAATTGAATTTGAGGTAGACAATTGACCATATTCTTGTTGCTAAGTTGCTAAAGATATTTGTAGTTGAGATGTCCAAATCTCTCATGTCATAGTTTAATTTCTACATTTGAATGTAATAACAAGGCTTGTGCATTTGATTTTGGCACAAAGGAGGAGAAAGTATAAAGCCTTGAATCATGATTGGCTTTGCCAATTGCAATCATTGAGTCATTCTTAATGCTTTTTTCTACCATTCCACTTTATTACCACCTCCATAGTGAGTCATTTGGTAGACTGAAAGAAGATTAGAGGTAAGGTTAGGTACATATAGAACATCCTTAAATGTTCCATTATTCATCTCAAATTCACCTTTACCTTCAACTTCCATCTTTGTATCATCACCAATGAAGATGTGTGGTACCTCTAAATGTGTCACGGAAGAAAAATCTTGAGTTGACACACCCATATGATGTGTGGCACCTAAATCAATGATCTATTCTCCATGACTAAGAGTGTTTGTGAGTAAAGCATGCGCTTTGCCCTTAGAATTTGAGGATGAATTTACTCTCAAATTATAAACATTAGGTAGTGGAGCATTGTGTTTCTTCATGATGTTCTTCAACTCATCAATCTATTTATGGTAACACTCATGTTCACCATGACCCAACTTCTTGCAATAAGCACACTTTTTCTTCTCCTGATTAGAGTTCCCATTCTTGTTTGTATTTGAGGAAGACTTGCCTTGTTGATTTGATGGTGGTGTTGTCTTTTTTGTATCCTCTTGTTTTTTGTTCTTCCACTTATTCTTCTTGCCCTTTCCTTTATTTGAAGTTTGAGCAGCTGAATTTTGAGAACCCTCATTATTAGCCACCAATGCCTTAGACTTGGATGAATTGATAATCCCCATTGATTGCAACTTCTTTTCTTCATCAGCCAACAGTTAAGCAATAAGCATCAAAAGTGAGTTTATGATAGGCAACCCCTGATGTAGTCTTTGTGGTGTTGTAAGAAGAAAAAACTGTGGAGTACTCAGATGATAGCTTATTATGAATGAGATAGATCAACTTTTCATCTTTAACAAGACTACCACAATCATCAAGATTTGTTCTTAATTCATTCACCTTAACGATAAAATCTCATATAGAATCAAATGTCTTAGGATCTAGGGAGAGAAGCTCATCTTCTATTTTGTAAACATCCTCTTCACTTAGTTTACCATATAGGTTTTTGAGGGCATCCCATGCTGCCTTGGATGTCTTATACTTCTTAATCTAATAGAAGATTTTGTCCTCAACTCCCAACATAATATCACCTTGTGCTTTCCTAGCTGTTATTTCCCAAGCAGTAATTTCACTTTTAGATACTTGATCATCTAATGGTTTAGGAAGGGTACCATCAACATATTGGGCAAATCCATTATGCATTAATTGACACCACATTTAATAGACCACATAGCACAGCTATGTGGTGTTAGTTTTGGAAACTTAAGATTTCCCATGATGCAAGAAATGAAAGATAATAGTAGAAAAAGAGGAACACAACACAAAGAGACACTCCACTGCTTATTCAATCAAAAAACCCCCCCTAAATGAAATATTTTGGCACTTTATACTTAGTGTGATTACAATAGCCACTTGCCAATTTTGGCCTTAGTGGTCTTCTAATTTTTCCTTTTTATAACCTCCTTATAGAGTACAAATTTGGAACTTTACATTGTACAATAATTTTTAAGCAATACAAAGAAAAGAAAGGACTTACTTCTAAAAGTGATATTTTTGTCCACACAAGCCTATAATCTCATTGTAAATTTTGAAAGTAGATAAAAAAATATGCATTTTCAAATAATATGGAACCTAATTTCAAGTCAAAATGAGCCTGTATAGAGCATTTGAAGTTGCAAAATGCAAGATTAGATAGTACAATCACTGAAAGCTACAATTTTTGATAAATTCGTGGACAAAACAAGGAAAAGAACTATATCACTAAAAGGTTTAGGAAATTCTAGTAAAAAAAAATTGCACCTAATTTGGAGCATGGATGACTGAGATATAGCCTCCCAAAGTTGAATTGTCAAATAAAAAATGAAACTAGAGAGGGGTTTGATTAGCAAAACATGATGTTAAATTTGACATCCAAATGGCCATCATAGTAGTTCAATTTTTCCAGTGGATGATGGTCAAATGACTATCAATTTTAACATAGTAAAATGATGATGTTAGCAAAATTCAGGTCCCCTTAGCACCGTATGAAATGTACGGATGCCTACTGAGTTAGATTGTATGGATTGATGACTATGCATGTGAAAGGGATAGGGTGTCAAAGTACAGAGTTATTGATAGGGTCTGTTGATGTGTATAGGGTCATATTTAGACCTATAGAGTTGGCACCTACATGGGTTTCCAAGGGTTGACCTATCGCTAAAAGGTTTGTGTCTGAGCTGGCACAAGGGAAGGGACTAGAGTGTCATGTGGACACTAGGATTGGTATGTTGTGTGGTTGCTATGTGTCTAGGGTTACCACCAGAGTAGCTATAACTATCGTGCTAATCGTTAGAAAGTGAAGACTACTAGAGATGATTTAATGGTGCTGCAAATTGACTTTGCTGGGAGGTGAGTGCCAGAGCTAGAGAGAGATTGCAGCGCCAGAGTCAAGCCAGATAAATTTGCCACTGTGGAGATTTTTAAAAATGTCGGCAGGGACATTGGTTTAGTCCCACATTCATAGTAGGTGGGATTGTGTATGTGTGTAACACAACAAATGCCAGTATATAAAGAAATCAAAGCTGTCAATTGGTTTGGATGTTGGGAATGTTCTATTTGCCAAAATATGGAATGCAATTAGTGAGTTTATTGTGCAGTCATTTTCTAGTGTAGTCGATCGATAATGTGGTAAGTCAATGCTAGATGTTGCAAGGAATATCTTCCATAATAAAATGAAATATTTTGCGGGGGTCAGGGTTTCACCACCTAGTTCTTACAATTTTTGTTCTTTGTAGGCCCTAATGGCCAAAAAAATTCCAAAAATAGAATTAAAAAATAATGGCAAAGGAAAAATTAATTATAGATCTGAACAAAATAATTGCACAGATTTAATAGATCATACCATATTTTGCAAATCGGGGTCTAGGGTGCTGGTTTGCAAAAGAATTTTGCCTCAAATTTGACTATTGCCCAATATAGGAAAATTTATAGGCAATTTTCATTGAATCAACACTTCGAATGAAATGGTGAGGTCTTTTTTGGCTCTAGATGCTCACTATATCTGTGGATTCTCTAGATCTGAGCCAAGGTGTCCTTAGAGAGGTGAAGCAAGATTGGTCTCCAATGGCTATGAAATGATGCTCCTATGGCTCTGATACTATTTAATAATTTTCCTTAGGGAACAATTCACCCAAGACCAAGAAGCACAATAACTAGCACAAAAGACCAACATAGTATCATCAGAATAACAATATGATATTGAATTCATTGTATAATACACTAGAGGTGCCTATATATAAAGGCCTTTATGATGCATCTAGAATGCCTAGGACTTAGCAACATGATAAGTCTTACAACTAGGCAGACATCCACCAGGTGTGGGTTATCCTCTATTAAGCACAAGAGTTAGTGTGATGATGAGAGGATAAGCCTACAAAGGTGTAACACATACAATTATGCTATAGACAAAATGTGCTAGAATAATAGTGTGAACAATTGTGTTGTCTACATGATGACTCAGTTGTTTATGCAAATTCTAGTGTTGTAGACACCATGTGCTAAATTAGAGTTACAAACTCTTGTGTTGTCAACATGACAACTCATATGAGGGTGAACCCACAATAATGGGTTCCACTTTAGTGGGAGGAATAAAAATGAAAAAAATTGCAAAATGAGAGATTGAGTTTACCATATGTTCGTGCGAACACACTTATTGTGTTCGTGCGAACTTTTTTTTTAATCATGTTTGCGTGAACATATTTCATATGTTCGCTCAAACATATGTGATATATATGTTCGTGCAAACATGATTTGCATGTTCGTGCGAACATACGTTCACACGACCATGGTAAACGTGTTCCCGCGAATGCCATGTTCGCACGAACATGCAAAATCACAAAAAATTTAACATTTTTTTCTTTCTTCTTTTTTTTTTGGCTCTTTTGACTGCCATAATTGCAGGAGAATGATCTCCTACTGTAAAATAAAAAATTTCAAAAAATAATTTCAAAATGTGCTGCTCGGAGCAAGCTTTCCAACAACTATAGTTTTATTACATAATCTAATCATTAAGACTTTCAAATATGAGTTTAACTCATTATAGGTTCATTACCGATTGAACATTAACCAACTTTGACACCTCAAGAAAATTAGTAAATTAGGTCAAAAAAATTTTAAAAAATATGGAAGCACTGGCTTATTGAGATACCTTTCTATTCAAAAAAAATTAAAATGGTTTATGATAAATTGACTTCAAATTATCTGTGTCAAATGGAACGTATGTCTGAATTACAGTTCATGTCACTTCAAAACTTCATAAACTATACAATATTCAACAAAAATAAATCAAACCAAATGTAGTCACTGGATATTGATGTTACAAATCCAACGCCGAAAGAATTACTTTGTTATCATTTCTAGAAAAAAAGTTATGTGTGTCAAATAGATTGTCACTTTTTTAAATATTGAATTTTATTATGTACCACTTTTTGGAGGAGATAAAAAAAATTGACATAAATAATTTTTTTTTTAGATTAAAAAATATGGTTACAAAGTAGGAAAAAAGTACTCAAAATCACTAGCTTATGTCATCTTGAAATTACTTATAGTTTTGGAGATATAGTCACTTGAACGTGATGTTTGTTGCAAAAATATTGATTTCAGTGTCAAAATTGGTCAAAAAGTGGAACCCATTATTGTGGGATCACCCATGAGTGCACATACTCTAAGGTGTCTAACCTAATACATAATAAAATAATGCATATAACCTAAGTATACTTAAGTAAAGTGCAACTAATAATTATTTACACTAATAGCTACAACTACTATCTAGGTACCATACCTTAGGGCTGCCTTCTTCACCAATGTTACACATGATAAAGGCTATGGGATTGATTGCATTTCCCATGTTCACATTAGCCACACTAGCATTCTACTTTGACCAATCACCCCACTTCTTCCAACATTCACTAGCATAATGCCCATAATTATGATAGTGGTAGCATTCAACATTGCTCTTATTAGAGTTGTAATTCTTCTTACCTCCTCTAGAGCTATTTTGAGAGGTGCTTACTCCCTCTTGGTTGCTTGATCATCCTGAGGTTTTTGCATTAGCATTCCTTTTACCATTCCTTCCATGGCCTCTACTTCTTGGGCCTCTACTAGAGCCATTTTTTCCTCTCCCCTTGACTCTTGAATTCTCTTGAGCCTTGAAAGACTGCTCTTGGAAAGTTGTTGCTGATATGTTTATCCAGTGATCATGAGTTTGAAGAGTTCTCATCAACTCATCTATGTTCAATTTGGTGAGGTCCTTTGCTTCCTTTATGGTAATCACAAGATTGTCATATTTCTAAGGCAAACTCCTCAGTATCTTCTTTGTGATTCTCTTCTCTACATAATCTTCTCCATTTGATTTGAGCCGGTTTATCGAAGTGGATATTCATGAGCTAAACTCTATAATAGGTTCATTTTCTCTCATCTGAAGGTTCTCAAGCTCCCTTCTGATCATCTATAGCTTTACTACTCTAACCTTATTACTCCCCTTGAAATTCATCTCAAGGATATCCCATGCTTCCTTTGCATAATTTTCTACTACAATCTTGGGAAAAACTTTCTCTATCATTGCTGCCTTAATTAGACTTAATGCATTAGTATCCATTCTCCTTGAATTTTTCAATTAAGTCTTCTATGGGTTTGTGAGGGCAACATATAGTGCTAAGATTGCAACATCACTGAATTCATTGATCACAAGCTCCCACAAATTATGAGCTACCATTATGGTTTTAATCTTCTTTGCCTATGTATCATAATTCTGTCCATTAAAGGACAGTGGCTGCTATGATTTCTTTCCTACATCTCCCGCCATATCAAATATCCTAGAAATTATTTTCCCTAACTCACTATGGATGTGGAGCTTCAAAGATTTGATACCATGCGAAAAATAAATCACAAATCTTTAAAATTTTGCTCAGCAAGAACCAATGTCGAATGGTAGGCTTGTTTGGCACAAGAAGGTGCAGAGTGACAGGAGGATGGTGTTGAGTAAGCTCGGCACATGAATGAGCTGAGTGTTCTCAGCACTTAGGGTAACTCGGTATAGTGTATGCCAAGTGTGCTTAGTAGCAAGGGATGATGAGTGAGCTAGGCAATAGAGGATGCTGAATAAGCTCAACAATAACAACAGAGATAGAACCCAGTTAGACTAGACTGCGTGAGTAGTATAAAAAAATGCCATTAAAACTCAAAGAAGATAACTTTAAAACTTGCAAGTATGAAAATGATGTAGCAACCCTAAGTGGACTTGAAACCATTCATACTATGAGGGACTTCCCAAACGTTTCTACAACATTCATCAAGCATCCTCATTAGGATCTTCTCATTGATTTCATCAACTCCTTCTCTATCAAAGTACACATATAATGTCTTGTTTCACCATAGGCTCTACATCATTGCAATCATTCAAATGTTCCTCCATCCAATCACTATTTTCCTATTATCTCCACACAATACCTATTCCCTTCACAAAAATTTCCCAACACATTGATGAAGGAAGTTCATCACAAATTGCCATGTTGCTATCCCTTACATAAACCTAAACTCATAAATTTTTAACTTTTGACCCTAACCGTATTTCCTTAATCACTCTAGTCAAATTTGGCAGAACTTGGCCCTCTCCAACATATCAAAATCATGGTATGATCTAATAGTTCAATTTGGAGACATGTCCCCCACACTAAGACTAAAATTTTCAAGATAGTTATTCCTTCAACTTGACTGTCATCAATCACTTTCCTTCAATGGCGTGCATGCCAAAACTATTAATAAACACCTACACACATGGGGGAATCAAAATAAATTATGTCATTTTAGAAATGCTTTACAATAATTGAGAGTGAGGGGGGGGGGAGGTGAATCAATTATTCAAGGTCTAAATGTCCTAATAAAAATTTTCACCAAGTAAAGTGAGCACATTAAACTAGTCATGTATCCAAGCTTAAACTTTTGTACTTAGCAAGTTACTAAAAATCAATATGCAAGAATACCACATGAAGAATCAACACATAACATAGTAATTTATGTGAAACCCAATTTGGGAAAAACCACCACCAACATGCTACTCAATTCTCACTCTTTTGAAGTGATGCCCTGTGAATGGCCTATTGGCGCTAAAAATTGCATGGTCAATTTTGAGCGTCCATTGAGAAAATCAAGTCGCATAAATGCTTTTAAGTGCATTCGTACTTGGCTATACCTGTGAGCCCCTAAGGTGTTTAATGTTTCTAACACCCTCCATTCAGTGTGTCTAAGTGTTCCATGATGTTAAATTGATATCTTGGGTCATTTTGTGAAGTTCGATTCTGAGCTAGTTTCAAATCTACATTTTACCTCGAGTGTCAAATAGCGACAGGAGGCCTTGTTTGGATTTGAATATCTCATGCCTAGAAATGTTTTGTGACTTTCCACTTTGGGAGTGTCTATTTTTCATACTCGAGAACCTATGTTTCATATTTTGAGTCGTTTCGAGTCCGTTTGACTAGGTTTTGAATCCCTGAAAGGTGGTCAGTTACTGTTTTCATGCACTTGCACTTTGATCACTTTTCTGGGAAGCCCTGTTTGACGTGTTATAACTTTGACCCAATTGATCCAAATGTTGAAATTCCTTTTGTATTGCATTATAGATGTCAAATACTTGTCATGTTTTAATTTTTAAGTCTTGACGAATCCATTTGATTAATTTTCGAATGCGATTCCAAACACAATTTCTAAAGTTCTACTGGTGTCAGCAAGTGCAGATTGATTGTAACCCCTGTTCGTGATGTCCTATCTTGAAACTTGTGATTGGTGAGATCGAATGGTTTGTTTCTCTGTGTTCTATACTGAAAATACTACAAGTGTGCCAGTTTTCAAATCTTGACGAATCCATTTGCACACTTTTCTAGGGTCATTCCATTTGTAAAAATCATTATCTTGTCATTGTTTCATGTCCTGCAAATCCAAGTAGCCAACTTCAGATGCTCACCATTTGCGCCCAGTTATTCGTCATGAGCCCAAATCGTAGATTCATAATATCCTTGTGATAGTGAACCAATGCCCCAGTTTTTGTGCCCCCATGTGCTCATTTGCCTAGTTTTCCAAGCTGATTCCAGAGCCAATATGTCATTTTTTGACGTGTTTTCTTACAGGTAATCCCGAGAAGGCAACTTTGACGGTCAATATATTTTGACTAGAAATTCGTCATGAGACAAGATCTGACAAGGTAGAAGTTTACAGAGAAAAGATTCAGTGTGTCAGTTTTCAGAGCTCAATCAGGTGATTTAGTCAGTTTTTGAGGCCAGTCAATGGACCTTCTGGCACCAAATTCACAGTTTGCAAAAGGTGGGTAAATAAGTTTTTAATGATACAAATGAAGTCTTGAATGTTTTAAAATGGAGATTTGGAAAAAAGAAACAGACAATGGAAGAGGTTGCCGACAATCATAAGGTGTCCTCACCTAGTCCTTCCAAGTTTCCCCCTGTGTGTCTTGAAAGAAAGATTAAGAGAAATTATAAGGCATATGATAGCATATGAATTCTTATGAAACTATAGTGGCATGTTTAATGGAATGTTTGAAGGAGCTTGACTCACATATAAGAGACAATGACAAGACGTAAGGAAGAACGTCCACTCCCAAGCCGTTGCCTTCATCCAACCCTTGTTATGTACAGAGGCAAATGAAAGGAGGAAAAATAGAGGATTGCATTTCAAATGGACACTTGTCACTTGAAGATCAAATCTGAGATTCTTTCCTTTGCTATATATTTCTATCTTTCATTCTTTCTAGGGGTTCCAGTCTTTTGGGAGAAAACTAGTCACTATTGAGATACCAAGTTTTGGATTCAGTTTTGATGTGTTCCCATACTATGATACCATACATTCTTCAACAAATTTCTCTCATGTGAATAGTAGTAGTGTAGATTATATAGATAGTTCTGATATGTTAGGTTGTTTCATGTTTTAATTTCATGCATTTGATTGTATTGTTTCAAGGAAGTGAATACATATGAGCAAGCATTTCATTAGTTTCATTCTAGTTCTCATCTCCTGTCTCAGTAATCTATAGTCTTATGTGGTCTTGGAACAAAGAGCTGAGATCCATTTGCTTCCCCTTCAGGTTGTATGTCTTATATATCTTGCTGTTGGAACAAAGTGCCAAGTAAATCCTAGATGTGTTTGACAGGGTTGTTGGTTATCTTCAGAAGGATATTTCATAAGAATGAGGTCTTAATGAACACCAATGTCTAAATCACAAGGTGATTAGATAGATCTGATGTTTGGGTATATGTAATATTGTCTTGATGTCACAGATGTATTTTTTGAATTCATGAAATTGCCCAATGGATTAGGCACTAATTAGTTATAGGATCACTTGTTATACTTCTGCATGTTTGAGGATTTGTTGAACATCAACATTATTATTCAATTGTATTTCCCTTTTATGTTGAAAAAGCTATAATAGAATGCCCTCACTTAGCTTATGAGGTTCCTAGATCTGCATTTAGCTATTGTAGATTGATGATTATTTCATGATTTATCAAGAGAAATAAGGGTTTTATCTTCTTCATACTAGATTCAGTGTATGTTTTGATAACTGGTACCATATAAAGAATCTATAGGTCTACCCACCTAGGTTTTGCAGAGCCTGAAGAAGAAGAAGGGTCTAGCCTTATAGTTGGCCTGGTGTCTGAATGGGCATGTTGAAAATGGGAGTTAGCTGCCCCTAGATGTGTTTAGTTCTCATCAGGGTAATTGGAAACTAGTAACATTTTCAAACACCAACAAGGCCTACCCTTTTAAAGGCTACAACATACTATTAAATGTGACCTGGTTAAAGGATTTAAACCATCCTATTAGAAGTGAGCCTGGTTAGAGGACTTTAGAACATTCACTTGGAATGC
The DNA here is from genome assembly GCA_028749045.1 of Cupressus sempervirens. NCBI lineage: Eukaryota > Viridiplantae > Streptophyta > Pinopsida > Cupressales > Cupressaceae > Cupressus > Cupressus sempervirens. The sequence continues at coordinate 50,454,909 of CM053793.1, read as the reverse complement.
CAACTTGTTAAAGGATTTACAAATGGATGTTAAACCAACCTAAGTCTAGAGGATTTTACCCTAACGTATTACAATTGTTAGAGAGTAACAACAAGGGCTTTTTACTTGATACAACTCACAACTTAACTTGTAGATTTTAGATCTCAATTTAGCTCTAACAATTTGCCTAGCTTTCAGTCTCTGTGGCTCTGACAGCTTGTCATCCTTTCAAGCTTTGTCTCCTTGAGTCTTCATGCTCGATATACTAGTGTAGTCTCCTATATGGCCACTTATCAAAGCAGAGTCTCTATACTCTATTCTTTCCTTTCTCTCAATACCTTCTTCTTGAAACCCTTCAACAACTTCCCAATTTTGGCAACCCAAAAACTCTTGCTTCTTGGCCTATGAATCCTTAAATTGAAGTCTGGAATGCTTTTCCTACTCGATTCTTCCCTCCTTTAATTTTAGTTTGAATGGATTAGGTAGGATTCAATGAATCTAACCCATATCTTGTTCCTTCTAGAAACATCATGAATAATCTTCTTGAATTTGCCCAAAAATGCTTTACCTAAAATTCTATGCTTCCAACTCATCATCCTTATCCTCCATTTGGTTCACAAAATTCAAGGTAACAAATTTGTCGACTCAAATTTGGAAAATATTTGATTTTTCAAATAATGTAGTAGCTCAGCATCATTGAAATTTTGGTGCTCAACACATGCTATATTACTCAGCACCTACTACATTTTACTAATACTTGACATCTATTGTGGATTCACTCAACATCAACTAAGTTTTTTTGATGCTCAACAGCTATTACTTTGCTCAATACTTGAACATGCTCAGCTCCTTCTGTATCACTTGGCACACACTGGATTTTTCATTTTCTCGGCACTTACTTAAAATCTTCTTGGCATGAACTAGCTTTCTCGACATCCACTAATGAACTTAGTCAAGCTTTGTAGATAGCTTTGTTACAACTTATCCCTCTAGAGTTTCTAGGTATGGCCAAACTCTGTATCTTCAAGTATAATATCAATACATGATTTTACCATTGTCTTAACTGATCTTTATACTTCATTACAAAACCATAACTCAACCTTTCCCTTAGGTACTTTTGTTACATCTTGTTGATTAAATCCTCTTCATTAATCAACTAAGTGATAGTACTTAGATCTTATAAGCAATTGTCATTCCAAAAAATAGCAGGTTTGACATCAGTGACAAAACAATGATTGAAAACATTCTTTATCAACAATCTCCCTCTTTGAAAAAAATCTTCCTTCTTTAATAATGTTCTTTTCAATCAGATTCCAACAATCTCCCTCTTTGGCATTGATGGCAAACCAAATTGATCAACCAAGTTATCAACAATGCTAACTAGGTTAAAATAGTAAATCAAATGCCAAAAATAAAAAATTATTCAAAACTATTCATTCTATCAGCAATTTTGAATTTCTTATGACTCCCTTTGAATTCTGTGAGTATTCTCCCTCTTTTGCTGATAAGCTATCTTCTCCTCTCTATCTCTCCTTCTAATTAATTCTTGTCTTTACTATTTTCTCCCTTTGATATGCTATTTCCTTTTCTTCTTGTTTTCTGCTATTCTCCCTTTAGATATATGGTCCTTTGGATTTTCTATCTCTTTTTGCATGCATTGATCATCTGCATTGATCAATTTAGCTACTTCTCCCTTTGCCCATTTGATTTTATAGATTTGATCAATTTTTGCTATTTCTCCCTCTTTGAAAACAATGCCAAGACACATTATCTCAACATCTTACCATGCAAGTATAGCACTTGTAGGAACTCCAATTTCTCCCTCTATCACCTTGCTTGTGACTTGTTTGGAATTTCAATACTTTGATTACTTCAAGAAAAAACCTAAAGTAAGTATCCTCTACATCAATTTATAACATTTCAACAATCAATTCATTTGATGTAGGGCAATTTTGTTGCTGCTCAAATAGCCTTGGATAGGGGTATCACCCCTAATTTACCTCTAAGATATTCAAATGCATCTTTAGGTAGTGCTTTTGTGAAGATTTCAGCAATTTGTTCCTTGGAGTTGACATATTCCATCCTCACTTGCTTGTCTTCCACCAATTCTCTTACATAGTGATACTTAATTGCAATGTGCTTTGTTTTGGCATGCATCACATGATTCTTTGATATGTTGATGGCACTTGTGTTATCACAATAGAGTATCACAAGTTCAATCATTTCTTCCTCCATACCTTGCAACACACATTTGATCTATACAATATTGGTACAGTTCATAGCAGTAGCAACATACTCAGCTTCTACTGTGGACTATGAAATAAATTTATTTTTTTTGTTAGTCCAAGTGATTAATCTTTTACCTAAGAAAAGTACTCCTCTACTAGTGCTTTTTCTATCATCTATATTACCTCCGTAGTCTGCATCAGTGTAGGTTTTCAACTCAAACTTTTCACTCTTCTTGTAATATAATCCAAAGTCATCAGTTCCTTTTAGGTACCTCAATATTCTTTTTACTACCATAAGATGATTTTCTCTTGGATTTTCAAAAAATCTTGCCACTATTCCAATAGCTAATGCAATGTCTAGTCTACTATGCACAACATACTGCAAATTTCCAAACATTGATCTATATAATGTCTTAGTTACTTCAACCAATTCATCATTTTTGGATAATTTATGTCCTATAATAATTGGTGTACTGACTAGTTTTGAGTCTTCTAAACCAAATGTCTTGAGTATCTCCTTGATGTGTTTTGATTGAGTCACAAATATATCATTTTTGAGTTGATGAACTTGCAATCTAACAAAGAATTTAATTTCTCAAAACATTGACATTTCAAACTCATGTTTCATCTAATCAACAAAATCTTTGCAAAGGGCATCTTTTCCTCGAAATATTATATCATCAACAAAGATTTCAGATATCAAAATGTCTTTACCTTTTTCTACCTTGATATACAGGTTTCTATTGTCATCTATTCTCTCAAATCCTATCTTCACAAGATATTTGTGTAGTCTCTCATACCATGCTCTAGGTGCTTGCTTCAAACCATAGAGTGTTTCATGCAGTTTCTAAACCATATCTTTGTTGTTGTCATCAAAAAATCCCTCTAGTTGTTCTATGTAGACTTCCTCTTCCAGTATACCATTCAAAAATGTAGACTTTACATCCATTTGGTAGACGTTGAAACCTTTATAAGAAGCATATGCAAGTAGTGTTCTTACTCCTTCCATTCTTGCAATAGGGGAAAATGTTTTCCCATAGTCCAATCCTTCTTCTTGTGCATAACCTTTGTAGAATAGTCTAGCATTATTTCTTGTAATCTCACCATTCTCATCAAACTTGTTTCTAAATACCCATTTGGTACCAATCACATTCTTATTAGCTAGTCTTGGAACTAGGGTCCAAGTTTTGTTTTTCTCTATTTGACCTATCTCCTCTTCCATTACTTTATGCCAATTGTCATCTTGCAGTACATATTTTACTATTTTGGGCTCAATCTTGCTTAGCAAACATGATTCATTCCTTAGTCTATTCCTTGTCATTGGTCTAGCTTCCTTGTCATCAATGATTTGTTCTGCAGGGTGATGTCTTCTCAGATACTTGGATAATTTTGGTTTTGTCCTTCTTTCCATTCTTGATCTTCTAGATTTAGAGTCACTGTGTACATCTCTTTCTGATATTTCATCATCTCTTCCATGTGAACTAATTCCTCAATCTAAATATGTATTTTCCTCATTCTACAACTCAACTTCTGAATGCAACTCAACATTCACTAGTTGTGACTCAGCTGATACTAAAATTTGTTACTGATTCTCAACTTGATTGGTAGCATCTTCTTCAGTAGGCATTCCTTCATAGAAATATAAAAAGGACCTATACTCCTCTAGTTTCTTGATTTCATCATCTTGAACTTCTAAATTTACATTTTCAGTCTCCACAATCTTGTTAGTGTTAGTATTCAAAAACTTATATGCTTTACTTCTAGTGGAGTATCCGAGGAATATGCCTTCATCACTCTTTCCATCAAACTTGCCATTTCTAAAATCTTTAAGAATATAGCATTTAAAACCAAACACTTTGAAATGTTTTACTTTGGGTGAGTGACCGTACCATAATTCAAAAGGTGTTGCATTTGTACCTTTCTTGACTTGTACTTGATTCAAGGTGTACACAGTAGTACTTATAGCTTCTCTCTAGTATTTTAGTGCAACATTCTTCTCCATCATTAATGTTCTAGCATAGTCTATCACTGATCTATTTCTTTTTTTTACAATTCCATTCTATGAGGTAGTTCTTCGTGCTAATGTTTGTCTTTTGATTCCTTTGTCATTGCAAAATGTCTCAAACTCTTTTTATGTAAATTCTCCTCCTTTGTCTAATCTTGGGTACTTCAGACTCTTTCCTATTTCCTTCTTAACCTGGCCAAATACCACTTAAACATTGAAATGCATCAAATTTTAGCTTTATGAACATGGCAGTCATCATCCTAGAGTAGTCATCCACAAACAATATTATGTATCTATCTCCTTGGTATCTTTGTACTTCTATTGGGCCACATAAATCAGTATGCACTAACTCTAGTACTTCTTTGGAAGTGTAAATTTTTCTTTTGAAACTTGAATTGGTCATCTTTCCTAGCTAACATTGTTTGCACATTGTATTTTTAGGCTTCTTTAATTTAGGCAAACGTCTGACTTTTTTCATTTTCTTGATGATAATCAGATTATCAAAGTTAACATGACATAGCCTTTTATGCCATAGCCAAACATCATCAAAATTAACAATAAGATAGGTTGCATCTTCCATATTTAGGTAAAATAGATTACTCCTAGTTTGTTCACTTTTTCCTATCAGATTTCCATCAGTGTCAGAGATTTTGGTAGCTTTTTTCCCCAAATTCTACTTTGCAACCTATATTGCCTAATTGTGACACACTCATTAGATTGTAGTTTAAACCTTCAACATAGTGTGCATTATCAGATGAAATTTTCTCTATAAGTTTAATAGAGCCTTTTCCTTTGATTAGACATAGAGCATCATTTCCAAATCTAATACTATTTCCATCATATTGAGTAAAGGTAACAAATTTACTTTTATCTCCTATCATGTGATGTGAGCATCCACTGTCTATGATCTACCTATCATTTTTGTTCACACAAGTTACTAGTGTTGTTGCTTCATCTTCATTTGACTCATCCTTCATGGCTACATAGACTACTTCATCATCATTTTCATCAAAATCTTCTTCTTCAACAATGTAGTACTTTTTGCCTTTGTCTTTGTAATCTTTGCTATCATCTTCTCTTCTATTCTTGTTCTTGTTGCCTTCTTTGTAGTTCTTCTTCTGTGTGCATCTTGCAGCAATATGACCTACTTCATTACAATTAAAACAAATGATAGGTAGCTTACCTTTGAATTTACCTTTTCCTCTATGAAATTTTCTGGCCAGTAGTACTTCCAATTGTTCCACATCTTCTTCATCTGTGCTACTATCACTAGATGCATATTTTACCATTTTATTCTTCTTCTTTGGTTTCACCTCTTTACTGTCTTTCAATGATATCTTAGCTTTGAAAGTAGATTCAAGATTCTCAAGTCTATAGTTATCAAAGTTGGACAACTCAAATGCAGTGAATCTTCCTACTATACCTTCAAAAGATAGTGTGTTTCCTAGTACACATCTTAGTTCTTGTATGACTAGAACTCTAATAGCATAGATGGGGAGAAAATTTCTTAAGAATTTTCTATTAATATTTTTATTTTATAAATGACCACCAAAAATTCTTATTACACTTACTACTTCTTTCATTCTAGAGGCATATTGAGCAACATTCTCACCTTCCTCTATTTTCATGTCATCAAACTTTCCTCTGAGGCTTTCTCTTTTTTCTCTTTGAACATTCTAATCTCCTCCATAAATATCATTCAAGGCTTTCCACATTTTGAATGCAGAGTCACATCCCTTGATGTCATCAAATTCAACATAGTTGAGGGTAGAGGCAATCTCTAGCATTGCTTGATTGTGCTCCTTTTTCTTCATATCTTCTACAGTGGGAACAACTAGATCAACAAGTTCTACTTCAATTGAGGTTTGTGCATGGTCACTTATTGATCCAAGGTGTAGCTTCATCAACCTTTTCCATGCAGTGAAGTTGTCTTTATTAAACTTGGGGACTTCTCTCTTGGACATCCTGATCTTCCTACTTCTAGTACCTTTAAACTAAATCAATAGATGACTTTGATACCAATTTTTAGAAATTCTTTAAAATAACTCGGGGGGGGGGGGGGGGTTGAATCAGCTATTCAAGGTCCAAATGTCCTAATAAAACTTTTCACCAAGTAATGTGAGAACATTAAACTGTTCATGCATCCAAGCTTAAACTTTCCTACTTAACAAGTTATTGAAAATCAACATGCAAGAATACCACATGAATAATCAACACATAACATAGTGATTTACCTAGAAACCTAATTTGGGAAAACCCACCAGTAACATGCTACTCAATTTTCACTCTTTTGAAGTGATGCCCTATTAAAGGCCTGCCTTGTTAAAGGCTACAATACACTGTTAAATGTGACCTGGTTAAAGTATTTCAACCACTTTGTTAGAAGTGGGCCTGGTTAGAAGACTTTAGAACATTCACTTGGAATGCCACCCTGTTAAAAGATTTACAAATCACTATTAAACCAACATAAGTCCATAGGATTTTACCCTAACTTATTACAATTGTTAGAGAGTAACAACAAGGGCTTTTGACCTGATACAACTCACAACTTAACTTGCAAATTTTAGATCTTAGTTCAACTTTCACAATTTGCCTAGCTTTTAGTCTCTATGGCTCTAATAGCTTGTCCTCTTTTCAAGCTTTGTCTCCTTGAGTCTTCATGCTCGATATACCAGTGTAGTGTCCTATATGGCCACTTATCAAAGCAGAGTTTCTGTACTCTATTCTTTCCTTCCTCTCAATGCCTTCTTCTTGACACCCTTCAACAACTTTGCAATTTTGGCAACCCAATAGCTCTTGTTTCTTTGCCTGTGACTCTTTAAATAGAAGTCTGGAATGCTTTTCCCACTCGATTCTTCCCTCATTTAATTTCAATTTGAATGGATTAGGTAGGATTCAATGAATCTAACCCACATCTTGTTCCTTTTAGAAACATCATGAAGAATCTTCCTGAATTTTCCCAAAAATGCTTTATCTAAAATTCTGTGCCTCCAGCTCATCATCCTTATCCTCCATTTGGTTCACAAAATTCAAGGTAACAAATTTATCAACTCAGATTTGGGAAATATTTGATTTTTCAATTAATGTAGTACCTCGACATCATTAAAATTTTGGTGCTTGGTTTATACTATATTACTCGGCATCTACTACATTTTACTGATGCTCTACACCTACTATGGATTCTCTCAGCATCAACTAAGTTTTTTTTATGCTCAGAACCTATTACTTTGCTTGACACTTAAACACACTTGGCTCCTTCTGTATCACTCGGCACACATTAGATTTTTCATTTTCTCAACACTTACTGAAAATATTCTCAGCATGAACTAGCTTGCTTGGCATCCACTAATGAACTTAATCAAGCTTTGCAAATAGCTTTGTTGCACCTTATCCTTCTATAGTTTCTAAGTTAATGTAGGCTGTAGTAATGGATCAATACAATATGTAACATTTTTCGTGATCATTGATAAAGACATAGGTAACCACCAATGATTGCTCTAATCACTGCCACTTATATTATTATCTTTGCTCATTGGTAGACTTGGCATAAATAGGGAGATGAATACATGCTCCCATATGACCCTACACATGAATCTATGTGGCCAATGGCTGCATGACCCTACATGGGTATGTAACAAGTCATAACCATAGTATAATCTCACTGATTCATAAATCAATTATCTATTATTTATGGCATAAAACTATATATATATTAATGTGCAAACAAACATAAATAACTTCTCTAATATAGCCTTAATCATGTGTGTGTGTGTGTGTGTCTATATATATATATATATATATATATATAGACAAAGATCTATGTGTGCATATATATAAGAGAGAGTCATATAATATAAAACACTTCTCATAATGCTATATAATTAACACTCTCACTTAACAAGGGAGAAGTGAAATATCGATCAGATCTCATGAACTTTTAATAAGTTATCAAAAACAATAGATTATTTGATGTTAACACTATGAATAGTGACTTGTCAAATAACTATAACCACAATATTATGAACACTATCATAACATGTATTATGATCTCCTGCATTCCAAAACAATAACTAAAATAATCATAATACTTTTTGTTATCAACAATTTCTAAGCTATCTAGAATAGAATTGTCATGATAACATTCCTATCATTTGTATGATCATCACCTTACAAAGATTACCTTCTAAATATATATGTCTATGAAAGATCATCATCTTTCATTAGATATTTGATGCAACTATTCAATTAGAAGCATAAATACAAATACAAAATTGAAATTGAAATTCAATATTAAGGTTTATAATTTGACCATACCAAGTTTTCCACCGTAATACTCCAATTTAACCTTGGCAAGAGGTTTGGTAAGAACATTTGTTGCTTTCTCATTAGTACTTATGTACTCTAGTTTAATAACATCTTGATCTACCATATCCCTAATGTAATGAAAAGGATCTCAATATTCTTAGATTGATTGTTAAAAAATGAATTCATTAGAGGATTGATAGAACTTTGATTATGATAGTGAATGATAGTGGGCTTCAAAGGTTTCTTAAACAACCCAACTAGCAACTTCCACAACCATAAAACTTCTTTGGCTCCCAAGGTGAAGGCTATATATTCTATTTCAATGGAGCTTAATGCAATTGAAGATTGTTTTCTGCTGAAGCAAGAAATCATAGGAAATCCAACACTAAAACAACATCATGCAGTAATCTTACATTTTGTTGAGCTGCTTACCCTATCTGAATCAGAATATCCATGAAGATTGATTTCAAATTGATTATATTTGAGTCCCACACCAATTATACATCTTAGATATTGTAATATATGCTTAGATTCCATTAGATGTATCTTCTTTTGTTCACACATGAGTTGAATTAATGTATTAGTTGCATAACATACATCAAGATGTGTGTTCATCAAGTACATTAGTGACCTGATGATCTGCTTGTATTAAGTAGGATCCATACGTTTAGATTCAAATCCTTCATTCTTTAGTTTATGTAAGTTTTCTTCCACAAGAGTAGTGAATGCTTTACAATCCATCATTCCAAACTTAGTTAAAATATTAACAATATATTTTCCTTAATTTAAGAAAATATAGTTGTCCTTTTGCCAAATTTCTTGATTTAGAAATTAATGAAGTCCTAGGTCTTTCATATCAAATTATGTTGTTAGTTCCTATTTGCATTTGGCTATAAGATGTTCTTCACCTATTATTAGCAAATCATCAACATATAATACAAGAATAATCATATCATCTCCATTTACTTTGAGGTATATGTTAGGATTAGCTTCATTCTTGAAATACTCTAATTTTGTGAGATAACAATCTATTCTTTCACACCATGCCCTAGGTGTTTCTTTAAGGCCATATAGTTATTTCTTTAATTTACACACATGAGACTTTTTGTCATGAGTGATGATTCCATGTGGTTTCTCGATATATACTTCTTCTTCAATTACACCATTTAGAAATATTTTTTTGACATCCATTTGATGTATCTGGAGGGCCCATTTGCCGTTGCACCAAAAGCCATGACTATTAGTGAACATGGAACACCACATAATTAACTACCTATGGGCAGGGGAGCGTGTCGAATCACCCAAGAATCTCCCTCTCAACACACATACCAGGTGCTTACGTGGGTCAGGAAGGCACCGGGGAGATTTGAACCCATGACCAAGCCAAAACTAGGCTCTGATACCACTTGTAAGGAAACTTGGTAAAAAAGAATATAATCGTTTCCACATAACCCATAATAGATCTGAAATAAATACAAAATTAAAATCCACATGCAAGAGAATAGACAACATACCCACAAAATGTGACACAAGATATACCCTGGGAAACCCTCGTTGAGGGAAAAACCCAGCCTCCAAAAGCATCCATCACCATGTATTATTCAGCAAAAAATACCATTTCCATACAACCATGGAAGCCTTCATGGCCATAGCCACAACTGAGCAAACTATGTGAACAAGCATGAATCCAAACATCCTATGCCATGCTTTCAACCTTCACAAATGCTCCCTTGGCTAACCTGTCAAGCCATGTCCCGCTCGACTCTTTCCTTTTTTCTTCTTGTCAATCTCTATATACAACAACTACCCTTGTGGCTTCTTATATAGTAGCAAGTCCCACAAAACCACCAAGCGGTATTACATAAATCATGTGCTAAAACCATGTGCTACCTAACCCACTGACCCACATTTAATATTGGGCATTTAATTCTTTTCCCCAATATTAAATAATTACATTAAATATTATCACAGTGTTACAATACAACTCATCAAGAATATTCCATGGGAATCTTTACATGTTGCACATCCATCTAGGTACAACATTACATAATAAAAAAATAAAATAATCAAATAACAATATTATGCAATGTGTGCAACACCCATTATCTCAACAATCTCCCACTTGTTGTATACATTGCATAGGGTCAATCTGTAGCCACACAAAATGAACAACGGAACAATCCCTCCCAGAACATCCACCATCATGGATCAAAATACACCAAGTGCTCCATCCTGGTACCCGCAACAAAATAAAATTATTCAGCATCTCGAACATGAATGATCTCACCTTCTATTATGCCACTCCCACTGGACATACATAGAAGCCATCCAAAGAGAAAGCCACCCAACCTGTCGCATTAGAAGATCATAAAATCTTGTACCAACTAAATTCCAAGCACAAAAAACTTGATCCAAAGGTAATCACATGTATCCGTAGTTTTCAAAATATCCATAGCTGAAATAGCACCCACAACAAGTGCCAAACCCATCCAACTATCCATACCTCAAAGGTATAACAAGTGAATCTCATATCACCGACATATCCAATCTATAACCTGCAATCACAAGCCTCAAGAGCAATACCTACCACATATATACCAAGAAGCTCCCATTGCAAAAGATAATGTCAAATCTATAACCAATCCACTCAACACATCTCAAAGAAGTGAATCCATGTAGTATCAAGGACATCCACAATACATAAACTGATATCTTGCAAGAAAAATTCTCGTAACAAATCTCCAATGCTCTCCCAAATTCTCCACAACCAACAGAGGAAAGAGAAAGAAATAACTATGTCATCTTTCACATGACATACATGAGCACAAACCAGTGATCACAATCTCTAACCAATCTCAAATCCAATGTAAGCAAAACTGAACATCCAGGAAGATAACCAAGACCAGAGAAACCATGCAAATCATAACCTGTATCATGTCCTTCTACACACACCTCTAGATGCAAAATGTGCAAGTATGATCTCCTCCATTAAACCCCAACAAGAAGCCTCAACAACACCCAAACCATACCATATAACTAATCATGGATGTAAGCCTCTCACAAGAAGATCAAACTCAATAAACCATTCCTAAACCAAAGAATAACCATTCCTAATCCAAGGAAAATGCCCAATATAGAACCATCTCCCAAAATCAACCAGCATAACAACATATGCACATGGAGATAACCAATGCTAAACCATCTCTCAAATGAACCCTCCAGAACTAACTCATGTACCATAGCTCAAGATCCATATCCATGAAAGACAAGCATAAATATAATGCAACTGAGAGAAACAACGGGCTATACCTCTCAAGTAGCAAACTGCCAAGTGGACCAAGAGTGGGGAATTTCCATTGCACCAAAAGCCATAACTGTTAGTGAACATGGAACACCACATAATTAACCACCTGTGGGCAGGGGAGCGCATCACATCACCCAATAGTATCTTCTACCCTTTAGATGTTGTAATTTCTATTATAGTCCTAACACATGTGTACCAAGCAACTAGAGCAAATGTTTCTTCATAATCAATTCCTTCCTTCTACAAGAATCCATGAGCTAGAAATTTGGCTTTGTGTTTTTCAATGTTGTCATTAGGTGCATGCTTGATTTTGTATAGCCATTTAGAAGAGACAATTGATTCATTCTTCGGTCTAGGTATAACATCCCCTATATCATTTTTTAATATTGATTGATATTATTAAATCATTGCATCTTTCCAAGATTTTCTTGATAAGGCTTCTTCAACATTTGAAGGTTTTGTTTTGATGAGTTTAGAGAGTAGTGCTACATAGCATTGTTGATTCTTGTTCTCTTGCTTTCTCTAACTACTTCTTTAGGTTCTATATGATTTTCTTCTATCATTTTTCTAGCCCAAAGTGCCCTATTTTTATTGTTATAAATTTCAGTATTCTTTGAATTTGGAATGATTGGTGTAATATGTTTAGTGTCATTCTCCATCTCATTCTCTACTGAAAGATCCTCATCTAGTTCTGTAATAGGTTATGTATATGATTCATCAATGTTCTTTGAAAGATTAAAAGAAATGTCTTCTTCAAATTTTGCATCTCTATTGACTTCAATGGTACTTTGACTAGGGACAAAGATCATGTAACCTTTGGTTGTTTCACTGTATCCAATGAATATACCGTTCTTTCCAAATGGTTCTAATTTTGTTCTCTTTTATTTAGGAATATGAATATAAATAAGGCACCCAAATATTCTTAGGTGACTTAGGTCTAGTTTGTTTCCTATAAATATTTTTTCAGGAGTTGTATTTCCCAATATTAAGTGAGGACATCTATTTTGAATATAAAATTGCAGTATTAGAAGCTTCAACCCAAAAAGAGGTATGAAGATTTTGGTCATGCATCATAGCTTTGGCTCATTCAATAATTGATCTATTTTTACATTCAGAGACTCCATTATGTTGAAGATTATATGGTACATACAATTTCCTCTTAATCCCAATAGTAATGCAAAAGTCTATGAAAATTTGTGAGATGTATTCACCTCCATTATTTGATTGTAAGGTTTTTATTTTTTGACCAGATTGATTTTCAATTAAGGTTTTGAGTTATTTGAATTTAGATAACACTAATTGATTTCTTTGTTTACGAAAGTAGATCCCAACTTCTCCTAGAATAGTCATCTGTAAAAATAACATAATAGAGACATCCATTTAGGGAAGGTACAGACATAGGACCACATGGATTGGTATGAATAAGTTCAAGTACAAAATTTTATTTGTGTACACTTTTGGGAAAATAATTTTTTTATGTTTTTTACCCAGGGCACAACCTTTGCAAATGCCTAAATGATTAGGTTTAAGGCTAGGTAACCTTGTTACAATTTTTCCTATCGATGATAAAGCACAAAAATGAAGGTGACCTAGTCTTCTATTTCATATTTCATTTGTACTTGATGTTTCATAATTTAGAGTTAAATTTTCTCTAGTTGCAAAGTTTACAAAAAATTCCATCTCTAAATCCAATGGATATAAATTTCTTCATGTTTGAATTCTTTGGCCAAGATAGAACTTTATCTTCTTGGAAGGTGATATGATACCATTGATTAGAAAGACCGAAGATAGAGTGCAAATTTCTTTTTATATTAGGTACAAATAAAACATTTTGAATTTGGAGAGTAATACCTGAATTTAGTTGAATTGAACATGATCCAATACTTTTAACTAGGTGTGTAGAGTTGTCTCCAATGGTTACTTCTTCAAAGGAGTATCCTTCGAAGCTTTCAAATTTATCTCTAAAGATAGTGATATGACTTGATGCACCACTGCCTATAATCCAAGTATTTTTGTTGGAGTTTAATTCACTTGAGAGTGCTATATAAAATTCATTGTTTTCTTCTTTTCCCTCTTTTCCCTCTTTGACTTCTACTAGAGTTGCTTGAATTTACTTTCATTTTGGACAAAAGTTATGAGTGCGACCAAATTTATCATATTTGAAACATTATACTTTTGACCAATCTCATTTCTTGTATGATTTTTTGAATTCCTTCCTATTTCATTTAAATTTACTTTTCTTTTCTTTATTGTTGGTGTTATCTTGAAGAGCTTGAGTGTCTCCTTCTTGATTTAAGACAATTTATCTATAAACTAATGTTGACTCTTCTTGACTACATTCATTTTAAGTAGTTCAAATTTAGGAAGATTAGGCCAAGAGCTTAGACCATGAATACAAGTTTCCCATGATAGTGGTAGTCCTTTCAAGGCTATAATGCTAAGTTCTTTGTCATCTACTTGAATTTCGATAGTCAAAATTTGATATATCAATTCTGAAATTCTTTAGAAATAAGACATAGTTGATTCTTTGTTGTTCATTTTGATATATAAAAGATCTTCCTTCAATGTTAGCAATTTGCTAGTGTTGTTGATTTTGAACATATTCTTAATTGTAAAAACATCTTAAGGGTTGTTTTAAGAGTAGATATATAGGGGAGAATCTAATCCTTCATAGAATCTATAATAATCTTCATGGTTTTATTGTTGTTCCTCTTCCAAGTTGTTTTATCTAGATTATTTTTTGGTATTGGTTTATTTGACTCTATATATTCTTCTAATTCTATCTCTCATATTACAATCATAACTCAATTTTCCATGACGAAAACTTTGATGCTCCTTCAAGTTTGTGCTATAACCTTAAGTGATTAACCATTTTAAATTTAAGACATTTAAAATTTGATTTTAATGATTCTGAGATCAAGTTTTCCATATCAGGATGGCTTTGATACCATGTAAATGTCTAGAATCTTTGATAGAGATTCTACTTAGTGTTGCTATTTCAATATGATATATAATATCAAAATATCTATTATAGTATATTTTAGACTCTAAGTCTTATATAATGGTCAATATAATAAAAGACTAAATATCATACATTTAATGATCGATATAATTATCAGACCAAGTTAATGTATATTGTAGTAATGGATCGATACAATATCTGAAGTTATTTTTGATCATCGATGAAGACTTAGGTAATTGATAATGATTACTCTGATCAATGCCACTCTTATTGGTTTTTTTTCTCATTGGTGAACTTGAAATAAATAGGGAGATGAATACATGCCCCTATAGAGGCATAACTCTACATGGCCAATGCCAATGTAGGGTCATGACCTTAAGTGGGTATGTAACAAGTCATAACCATAATATAATCTCACTAATTCATAAATTGATTATCTATTGTTTATGACATAGCACTATATATATATATATATATATATATATATATATATATATGATTAACCATTTTAAATTTAAGACATTTAAAATTTGATTTTAATGATTCTAAGATCAAGTTTTCCATATCAGGATGGCTTTGATACCATGTAAATGTCTAGAATCTTTGATAGAGATTCTACTTAGTGTTGCTATTTCAATATGATATATAATATCAAAATATCTATTATAGTAAATTGTAGACTCTAAGTCTTATATAATGGTCAATATAATAAAAGACTAAATATCATACATTTAATGATCGATATAATTATCAGACCAAGTTAATGTATATTGTAGTAATGGATCGATACAATATCTGAAGTTATTTCTGATCATCGATGAAGACTTAGGTAATTGATAATGATTACTCTGATCAATGCCACTCTTATTGGTGTTTTTTTCTCATTGGTGAACTTGGCATAAATAGGGAGATGAATACATGCCCCTATAGAGGCATAACTCTACGTGGCCAATGCCAATGTAGGGTCATGACCTTAAGTGGGTATGTAACAAGTCATAACCAAAATATAATCTCACTAATTCATAAATTGATTATCTATTGTTTATGACATAGCACTATATATATATATATATATATATATATATATGATTAACCATTTTAAATTCAAGACATTTAAATTTTGATTTTAATGATTCTAAGATCAAGTTTTCCATATCAGGATGGCTTTGATACCATGTAAATGTCTAGAATCTTTGATAGAGATTCTACTTAGTGTTGTTATTTCAATCTGATATATAATATCAAAATATCTATTATAGTAAATTGTAGACTCTAACTCTTATATAATGGTCAATATAATAAAAGACTAAATATCATACCTTTAATGATCGATATAATTATCAGACCAAGTTAATGTATATTGTAGTAATGGATTGATACAATATCTGAAGTTATTTTTGATCATCGATGAAGACTTAGGTAATTGATAATGATTACTCTGATCAATGCCACTCTTATTGGTGTTTTTTTCTCATTGGTGAACTTGGCATAAATAGGGAGATGAATACATGCCCCTATAGAGGCATAACTCTACGTGGCCAATGCCAATGTAGGGTCATGACCTTAAGTGGGTATGTAACAAGTCATAACCATAATATAATCTCACTAATTCATAAATTGATTATCTATTGTTTATGACATAGCACTATATATATATATGATTAACCATTTTAAATTTAAGACATTTAAAATTTGATTTTAATGATTCTGAGATCAAGTTTTCCATATCAGGATGGCTTTGATACCATGTAAATGTCTAGAATCTTTGATAGAGATTCTACTTAGTGTTGCTATTTCAATCTGATATATAATATCAAAATATCTATTATAGTAAATTGTAGACTCTAAGTCTTATATAATGGTCAATATAATAAAAGACTAAATATCATACATTTAATGATCGATATAATTATCAGACCAAGTTAATGTATATTGTAGTAATGGATCGATACAATATCTGAAGTTATTTTTGATCATCGATGAAGACTTAGGTAATTGATAATGATTACTCTGATCAATGCCACTCTTATTGGTGTTTTTTTCTCATTGGTGAACTTGGCATAAATAGGGAGACTAATACATGCCCCTATAGAGGCATAACTCTACGTGGCCAATGCCAATGTAGGGTCATGACCTTAAGTGGGTATGTCACAAGTCATAACCATAATATAATCTCACTAATTCTGAAATTGATTATCTATTGTTTATGACATAGCGCACTATATATATATATATATATATATATATATATAAGTGTCCAAACAAACATAAATGACTTCTCTAATATATCCTTAATATGTGTGTGTGTGTGTGTGTGTGTGTGTGTGTGTGTGTGTGTGTGTGTGTGTGTGTGTGTGTGTTAGAGAGAGAATTTATAAGACAGACATATAAGATAAAACACTTCTCTTGATGCTATATACTTAACATTATGAACTATTCAAATATGATTTCATCTTTCAAATCCTTACAGTACTGTCAGTATTCTTTATTTAGATAAAGAGTTGTTAGTGGTAGTCATTTTAGGTTTTTGATTAACTCTTAAGCTTTTCCTAACACAAATGTTGGTTAGCTACTATCATTTCTCTATTTTTTTTTAATACATTTTAATAAGATTGCTAAGATTTATTTCTTTTGGGAAACTTTGAATCGTAATGGGGAAAGGATATTATGTTTAAGAAAATTAAAAGAGGGATTATACCATTAATTTCTTTATTCTCTTTGGAGAGGGCTCAATATTCAATTTTGTTTTACAAAGAGACCAGATTTCTTGGTTACAAGTAACACTAATAATTTTTTTTTTTTGTCTATGAATGAATAATTAAAAAATTGGAGAAGGAAATTAGTTCTATTTACATATTTCCTACTAACAAGAGTCCTAATGGTACTAGTCTAGGCAATACTTCATCTCTAAAGGGAAATAAGAGCAGCCTAGAAAGTTATCTAAGATTAGTATGCACATCTTGTATCCAATAGTTCTTTGAATAGCTTCTAATAAGAAAATACAAGTGCATACTACTATGCCATAAAAGTGGAAAAAGATATAGTTGATTTACCACAATTAAAACCTTAACGGAAAGTGATTGCAATTTACTGATCTAAATGAATTTCAATAGTATTATAAAATACTATTTATTATTCTACAATCATGAAACTAGAATCATACATAATAGAGAACACAGATATGTGTGGGAAAAACCTTTCCAAGTAAAAAACCCCATCCTCCAAACCATCAAGCTAATGTATTATTTAGCAAGAAGTTACAATACATTTTCAACCTTCACATGGAGATTTATATCTTGCTCCATTGTAGAGAAAATCTAGCAACATAACCATATGCAAACAACTTCTCATTTGTCTCTTAATTCTATGTAACAACACATTATATTTATAGAGTTTTCATACAAAAGGAAACAATTTCTGAAGTGTCTACATTTACCACATCTACAAATTATTTTAGAAACTTCCTTATGAACAACACTTGCATAAAAATAAAGCATAAGAGAAGAGATCGCTAAAAATTAGAAGCATTCTATTTTTCTACTCCAAGTCTTTTCTTGTGGAAGAATCTAGCTTCATTTAGAAACTTTCCAAGAAAGTACAATTAAAGAAAAAAAGTCTAGCAAGGTCTGATCACCTTATTCTAACAATCTTCCACTTGATGAAGACCTTACAAGATTCAAACTAATGAAACTATATAATCATAACCATCCATGAAACCACATAAAACATAACATATGCTCTCATGCTCCAACTAAATGCCTGTAAAAATAACACAAGCATAAGATCCTTTTGATAACAAAGGCTACACCATACTTCCACCACTCCACTATGCTCATGAGCTACATAGAAGCATTAAAAAATATAAACTTCTTAGCCTAATACAACTATGAATTCATCCTCTAGAAAACAAGATAAAATATTAGCCATAACAACAACCAAATTGATTTGGTCCAATCCAATTGATAAACCCATGAGATTGAAAATAACATCCACAATAAATGTTAACCCATCCAATCAAAGGTATCCAACATCAGAAAATTCATGCCAACAACATAACCAACCCATAAGCTACAACCTCAAGCTCTATGAGAAAACCAGTCAATGAAGACCAAACACATACAAGAACTATCATTGCATGGGTAAAATTTCAAGTAGACCAAGAATAATCTATAAGGATTCTCCTCCAAGATATGAAATTCACCTCATGAATTATCCAAAAATAATCTCCTCATAGGTCTCTACTAAATTCACATCCAAAAAGAGGTGTAGGCTCCTCAAACTTTCTATGGAAATGTCATCAAGAGTATAAATCTCAACAACATGTCTCTCATATCAAGAGAACTCTAGCCTCATCTAATTCTCCAAGTATCCACAAGCACCTATGATCAATCACTCAATGAAAAATTCCATTGTAACATAGCATTTTCATGAAGTATTAGACAAATGATCAAAGTAATACTAAACCAAGATCAATGTCAAAGCTCCAACCATGGAAGCTAGAACATAAAAAAGACATCATGATCTAAACCATTTGCTCCAAAGAGATAACATGTTCCATGTGATCATATGAAATAATCGTATCATGTCAGAACTCTAAAAGAGAAAACCATGACATAAAAGATACCATGATAACATATCAAATAAAAGAATAAACAATGTCTCTACCAATGACCCCTTGAATCCTAAATAGGTCAATATCTCCAATCAAATGAAGGTACCATATCCAACTAGTGAACCAATAAATGTGAATGACCCTTCTACAAAAATAGGATCTAAGGCATCCTCCAACATTTGTAACACTAAAGAAGATCATCCATTACCATATGATGAAAAAATATAGCCATTGCTAGAGCTCCCACTAAAACATGGTACCAAGATATCCAACCATATGACACACCATCTTCTAAAACTAAAAATCATTCAAGCCCATATATCACGCTAAGTGGAACCAAGATCTCCAGACTAAGGAAATTCACATTGCTTTAGGACTCCATAATTGACTATCAAGTACCCAAATATCATCCATCCTCTCATCCTAAAGTAACCACACAAATGCACAAGTGACTACAAACAAGGCCATCTAACAAGTCTACACCAACACTGAATCAAATATGGTGGATATAGATAGTCTGCATCCAAGATATCCCATTGAAATTAAATGGGTGGCCTACTTGTTGACTGCATAACTTGTATATCCAATCATTGCAACATGAAAAACCACTATCACATTAGTAACATATACAAATGAGATCAAAGAGAATATTCATGTAGATAACATGAGTCAAACACTAGATCAAGCACAAATTTGATTTGCCAATTATGTCCACATCGAGAACCATAGTCTAGGAATCCAAAAAAGCATCACCACAAAAATGTTGAGTAGCTGATCATGTACCATCTTATCCATGAAGAGAAAGAAACACACCTCCTCTCACCATGCACAAAGAATGCATGCATGTAGAACTAAAACTATCTCATCTAGCAATACCCTATAAGAACCAGAGTCTAGAAAATATCTCTTCAATAGATCCACAAAAAACTACAAGTTTTTATTTCAGCATGCAAAACCTGCCAAAACATTGTCTTTAAGAAAACCCATGCACACCCACACCCACTTCTCATTTGAAAGATTCAATAGTCTAAAAAAACACCAAACAATTAAACCCAAAATAATGGATTTTCACAGATGAGCATTATCATAGATTTTAAAGAAAAATCAATAAACTCCTTAGATCCAATGAACAAGAGTCCAAGTCATGCATGTATAAGCATCCAAGAGGGAAACATAGTATAGGAACTTCAAGCCCACTTGTAGACAAATTCCATAATCACTAATAGTACATACATCTGAGAGAGATAGGGTATCTAGAAGCTATCAAATCATCCAATGGTAAACTCCATAACCTCTATGTATTCTAGGTAAAAAAAGAGACACCTTCAAATACCCATGCATAAATTAATTTTTTTTTGTCAATCAAGAGCTCTATATCAATGTCATTTCAACATGACCAACTCTATTTTATCTATCTTCACCATCCTTAAAGAAATGTCTGTGGTCACCTAAAAACTAAATCAACTACACGACTTCCACTCATCAAATAATTAATTATTAGTCAATTTCTTCAAAAAAACTTCTTCAAGCTCTGCAAGCTAAGAAATATTAATAGAAGAAATACCCAGAACTAGAAACACTATGAACCTTCACATGCAAGAAACATGCAATTCAAAAAACTAAGCTTTGATACCAATTGAAGGGAAATGAGAGCAGCCTATAAAGTCATTTGAGATCAATAGGCACATCTTGTATCCAATATTTCTTTGAATAACTTCTAATAAGAAAAAACAAGTGCATAATACTATGCCATAAAAAGTAGAAATAGACATAGTTGATTTCCCACAGTTAAAACCTTAAAGGAAAGTGATTATAATTTACCAATCTAAATAAATTTTAGTAGCATTATGAAATACATATTATTATTGTACAATCATGAAACTAGAATGAGACATAATAGAGAACATATATATACACGGAGAAAATCTTTCTAGGTAAAAAAACCCCACCCTCCAAACCATCAAGCTAATGTATTATTTAGCAACAGGTTACATTACATTTTCAGCCTTCACATGGAGATTTACATCTTGCTCCATTCTAGATAAAATCCAACAACATAACCTTGTGGAAACAACTTTTCATCTCTCTCAATTCTCTACAACAACTCATTGCATTTATAGAGTTTTCATAGAGAAGGAAACGATTTCTAAAGTGTCTACATTCAACTCATCTACAAATTATTTTAAAAAAATTATTATGCACAACCCTTGCATAAAAAAAAAGCATAAGCGAATAAATCACCAAAAAATAGAAGCTTTCTATTTTTCTACTCCAAGTCTTTTCTTGTGGAAGAATCCAATTTCATTTAGTAGGGTAAAAGTACAAAGTTGTGTCACCTTTTAGGCTAACTTATCTGAATAACTAAATTTGAGTATTTCTATCTAAAAAATAATTTTTTTCAAACATATGATCTTGATAAATTTATTCTAGCTAGGTTATATATGGTCTCACACTTTTCCAATTGGAAATGTCTATTAAATGCATGTTTTATACTAGTTAGTATCCAATTACTAAAGGAATACAATTATTTCAAATTACTAATGTTTCAATAACTCTTACTATTTTTTATGATAATTTTTTAATAACATATAAACACCATTTTATAGAGCTCGAAGTTAAGAATATTCTCATATAGAGTTCATAGTGTTTTAATTAGATATCATATATTCTAATTAAAAAATTCTAAAGTACATATTTTAACACTCGAGAAGATGTCAATTTTGAGAAAGAAAAAACATTAAATCATATCAAAAAAATTTAAAAATTATGACATTCTAGAGGAGAGAGTCCTCTTCTAGAATCTATAAATTTTCTTTTGGTTGGAATAGATTTATTTTGAGAAATATGGTGGGAGATGAAAATTATCGATTTGAATAAGTTGAAATTTGAATCTTTATAAAGGAGAAAATATAGGTCTAAACCTAATTTTTATTTTTGATTATTCTAGCTACATATGTTATCTATAACATAATCTGAGATCAAAGGGAAATAAGTTTATATCCATGTAATTTTGTGGTGGGAACAAGACCCCTAGTTTCCAACATTTTTCAATAAATTATCTTTAAAAAATAGGAAAATATATAATTTCTTATTCCAAAAATTTATTAAAAATTAAGATCCTAAACTTCATCAATTTCTACACAGTTCATTAGTTTACTCCATTTTCAAATTCTAAACAATAATAGCAATTTTATGTTATTGAAGGTGAACATCTATACTTTTGTTAGCCTTTTCCTTTGTAAAAGGGTGACACGGGTTTGTACTTTTACCCAACAACTTTCCAAGAATGAAAAAATAAAGCCATAAATCCTGGTAAGGTTTAGTCACCTTATTCCAACAATCTCATATGACTAGGTTGGCAGAAGCTTTAAGGATATATAAAGACTTATTTACTCCGTTGTTTCAAAGAAGAATGAGAAAACTCAAAATTAATGTGCCCATAAGTACGTTTGCTTCTTCTTGTTGATATGGAATTTAGGAATCTACCATGTTGTCCTCTACACTTTTCTCAATTTTTTCTGACCAACTCCCCCTTAATAGTGAACACCTATTTATCAAGATTGAAGAATGTAGATAGTGATGTTAAACTGTTTTTCTCCTCCCTCATAAAGTGGTTGACTCTAAAGCATAAATCTTTCTTTTTAAGTTTCCTTCGTAAATTAACTCCATCCACTTCCCTTTGGATGGAAAAGGTGGTCCTCCAATTGCATCATCCTCCTATTGTACATCTTACTCACAAATAGCTAGACCTAGGAGTACCACAAAAGACTATAGACTGCTTGATTAATAATTCCCATGGTTAAAGTGTGCGATTTGAGAGGGTGGAAATTTCTCTCAAGGGATCAGGTTTGATTATTCAAGCTAGGAAAATAAAATGAATATGGCTCTCCCGTTCTATGGTGAATGATAGATTACTTATCAATAGGGAATCAATATAATAAATAAAATATATAATTTATTTTAATTCAACATTAAGATAAATGAAGTGTAGAAAAATTGAAGATGACAAAAATAGGCTAGATTAATATCTAAACTTCATTTTTCTATCTTGAGAGAAGAATATTTTAGATGAGAAGAAGAATATTTTAGATGAAGAATAGTCAATTTGATAGGAGAAGGATGTGTTGAAGCATTCCTAGAGCTCAATCACTTGGCCAACTAGGTATAATTTTTCATATCTTATGATTTTTTATTGTCTTAAACTTGACCATACAACATCCCCTTTCCTAGTGATACATTTTCCCCCACCCCCCACCTCCCCTCCCTTTGGGTTGGTTGTGGTATTTCTTGCATTCAATTCTAGAAAAAAGTGGTTAAACCTTTATGATAAATAAAAGTAATAAAATTCTCAATATGTATTCAAATTTTCTTACCCTAGAAAACCATGTGCAATTAAAATTAGTTAGATTGTTTTTAAACTAATTATTAACACCCATAATTTTAATTTGTGGCATAATCAATAAATTAAAATTAAAATAAGTTAAATTGTGAAAACCTAAATTAAATAACTAGAATCCACCTAGGGCATCATCTATAAAATGAGAGTTAGTCCACACAAAATCACTTATGGAACAAATGTTGTACTTTTGTATTGTATATGCCCATACTTCCTAGGCCATGAAAGCCATAAATTTTCAATAATTTCTTCCTCCTTAGGGAACATTTAAAAAAGCCATTATAAAAATAGAATAATTCATTGATCACATCAAATAGTAAAGACATGTACATAGAACTATAAAAATAAATGGGTGTGACATACCCTCCCCCTTATGATTCATCATCCTTGATGACAAAAAAATTACAAAAAAATTTATAGTGCATAAAATTCCTTCTAAACTATATATATATATACACATTAAAAAGATGTAGAAATTGTTAATGGATCTATTCATAGTCTTCCCATGTGGCACTATCCTCTGAGTATTGGTCCCACTTGACCTTTCATTTCTTTACCTCTTTATTACATAGGCATAGCCCACATGCCATGACCATGCTGACGATATCAAACATGACCACCCTAATGTCTTGGATCTGCAAATTTTTCCAACCAATCATATCTAAGAAGTGAAAAAACAAACTTTTTGAGGTATGAAACATGAATGCATTATTCATTAAAAAAAGTGCTAGTGGTTGAGCAATCTTTTACATGACTAGGTTTATCAATTTGAAGATTTCAAAAGGTCCAACTTATCTTGGAGCAAGTTTGGAGGATTTGTCTATGGTTATTGCACCTTTTAAGATTTTACTTCTAATAGTAAGTTTTCACAAACTCTAAACTGGTGGGGTGTACATGATGTAGGAGCATCGTAGACTTTCTTGCAATCCTACTTGTTGGAGAAATTATGGTTTGTGGTTATTGACTTGATTTCCAAAGAAGTGGTGCTTGGTCACTGTTGGGTATGGTTTATGGGAGCTCACCATACTTTGTGAGTTTGATTTGCATTATGTTTCTTGGCATGGTTTGGGAACTTGACATAGTTTAAGAACTTGACATGGTCTCTAGAGCTCGACAATGCTTGGGAATTTACTGGTGCTCAGCTTTGTTTTGCTGACACTCACCTTGGTCTTGGTTTATGTTGGTATAGATTTGTTTATGAGCCAAATTTTGGTATTTAATTTATGTATGGGTATTAATTTGTGTTGTGGCCAACTTGTGGCTCAACTTATATTTAATGTAAGGAATTTAATTTAGTTTGTAATGAGCTAGATTGGCTTGTGGCTTAGTTGGGTATAAGTAAGGGGTTTTCATAGAGTTTTTGAGTAGTGGTTATCATTCTAGCTGGAAGAAGGGGAAGAAGTGTAGATGTGAGTTTTGAAGAGCTAGTGTTGCAGCTTGAGAACTAGAGGATTACTTGGTGGACCTAACAATACAAGTGTGGATTCTCCTTAGTGTTCTTATCCAATTGTGTATCTGGGCTAGCTAGGATTGGGTTTGTAAGTTGGATCTTTTTGGATCTTGTAAACTAATTTTGAAATTATTCTTTATAGTTGGACCTAACCTAGAAGGCCTTATAGCTAAGAATATTGCATGTAATCAGTTATATTTATGAATAAAGAGTTGTGATTTTGTATCAGATCTTACATTATTGTTGCTTTCTTGTTGTATTTTCACTATGTGGTTATTTTTTGGCACTAGGACATCTCCTTTGGAGATTCTCCAACCTTGCACTACATCAGATGGTATCAAGGTGAAGTTTGTCCCTAAGTGTGTAGATAGATCACTAAAGTTGTGGTAGTTTGCACCATGATTCGCATAGAAGGTTGATCTTGTGGAGTTTTTTTATCTTCTAGATTTGTGGATTTATTACTGTGGATTTCTTAAATTTTGGAAGATGCCTCGAAGAAGATTGGACCCTAGGGCAATTAATGATCTTAGTGATTCCATGGAAGAAAGGATCTCAAAGAAGATAGAGTAGAGTTCAGATCTAAGATTGCATTTATGAAGAGTGACATGATTGTAGAAATTGTGAGTGCTTTAGGTGGCATAGCTAGGCATGTGGGGACTAAAGGTAGTTATGAGGAAGTTATTGAAGACTTTGAAGTAGCTAGATCTAGTGACAAGGACATAACTAATGTTGTGGAGAGACCTATTAGAACTAGGGCTGGTTAGTTTGCTAGACCTAGATCTCATTTGAAGTAGAAGCATAAGATGGAGGTATCTAATTTCTCAAGAACTTTGACTTTTGAAGACCTGATTGATTGGATTGGTGAATTGGAAGACTACTTTGAGCTTGAGAATATTGAGGATCCACTCAAAGGGAGGTTGGCACAAAATAAGTTCAAAGGACATGCTACTCTTTGGTGGAAAGAATTGCAAAGAGACAGAGAAGAGGATGGTGAAATAAAGATTTCTAGATGGAGATTGATGGTGACTAATTTGAAGGCTAAGTTCAATCCTATTGATTATGAACTTGATTTATTTAAAAGGTTGTAGAATTTGAAGCAAAAATATATGTCTATGAAAGATTATATTGAGGAGTTCTACAAGTTGACTATTCAGACTTGTCATAAAGAATTGTCAAAGGAAAAGGTTGCTTGGTACATTAATGGTTTGAGATTCAATATTCAATATGAGGTTGGTATATTTAATATTTCTTCAGTTGAGGATAATTATTAGTATGCCCTAAAGGTAGAGGATAAGTTGAAGAGGAAAGGTCAAGGTAATCCTCAAGGAAAAGAGAAGTAGGATAGCTTGGCACAAGCTAAACCAAGTGCTAAAAGTAAACCAAAATTGGCTAATTAGAAAAGGAGAAAAGGTAGAGGTGAGTTCAGAGGTAATTGTTTCAAATGTGGGAAAGAAAGGCATAAATATTTTGAATGTCTAATTAGTAGGATAGCTATTTTTGTGAATGAGGTTGCAGTTCAAGATAGTTAGCTTGAGTAAGGAGAAAGTTTACTAGCTTAGCAAGTACTGGTTGGTGAGAGGACATTTGATCCTTGTTAGAGGACTAGTTTTTTTAGAACTCATTGTAAGTCTTTACTGAAGAGATGGATCAAACACTTGGTTTGAAGAGAGTAAAACATCCTAATCCTTATAGGGTTGGCTGGTTGCAAGGTGAACATGCTTTGGAAGTGAGGGAGCAATGCCTTGTTGATTTCCATATTGGGCAGTATAAAGATCATGTTGTGTTATATTGTGGATATGAATAGTTTTCATGTGTTACTTGGTAGAGCTTGGTAGTATGATTGAAGGGTTGTGCATGATAGTGTCAGGATTGTGTTTACTATTGAGAAAGGTGATAGGAATTTTTCCTTGATTCCTTTATAGAATGAAGAACTTGGTAGGAGGAACCTGACTATTGGCAATTGAGTTGAGTTGGAAAATTTTAAGAAGGTTGGAGATCAGTATGGAAAGAAGACCTATAACATACTTGAGATGGATGTGAAGAAGTAGAAGAAGAACAAAGGAGAGAGTGTACAAATTGAATATTTGGAGGATATGTATGTCAAGAACTAGTTTGGGATTTATGTGTTGAATCCTAGAAGATGTTCTTCTAGTTACTAGAACATCTTTTCAAACATGCGGTGTTTGATGTAGGAGCATTCTAGAATTTCTTACAATCTTGCATGTTGGAGAAATTATGGTTTTTGGTTATGGACTCAATCACTAAAGAAGAGGTGCTCAGTCACTATTGGGTATGGTTTATGGGAGCTCGACACACTTTGTGAGCTCGGTTTGCACTATATTGCTTGACATGGTTTGGAAACTCAGCATGGTCTAGAAACTTAGCATGGTCTAGGAACTTGGCATGGTCTATGAACTTGACATGGTCTCTAAAGCTTGGCTATGCTTGGGAATTTACTAGTGCTTGGCTTGGTTTTACTGACACTCATCTTGGTCCTTTTTTTGTTGGTGTGAAGTTGTCTATGAGCCAACTTTTGGCATTTAATTTATGTATGGGTATTTAATTTGTGTTGTGTCTGACTTGTGGCTTGACCTATATTTAATGTAAGGGATTCAATTTAGTTTGTAATGAGCTGGGCTAATTTCTAGCTTAGTTGGATATAAGTAAGGCATTTTTGTGTATTCTTTGGGAAGTGGTTATCAATTCAGCTAGGAGAAGGAGATCAAGTGTAGATGCAATTTTTGAAGAGCTAGGGCTATGGCTTGAGAACCAGAGGATTACTTGGTGGACCTGAGGGTGTAAGTGTGGATTCTTCTCGGTGTTCTTATCCAGTTGTGTATCTAGACTAGCTGGGATTGGGTTTGTAAGTTGGATCTTGTAGAATTGATTTTGTAATTGCTCTTTGTAGTTGGCCCTAACCCAGAAGGCCTTACAACTAGGCATATATCATGTAATTAGTTATATCTATGAATAAAGAGTTGTGATATGGTATCAGATCTTGCATTATTTTTTCTTTGTTGTTGTATTTCTACTATGTGGTTATTTTCTGGGGGCTAGGTGATCTCCTTTGGGGATTCTCTTGCCTTGCACTACATTAGTACACTTATCATTAATGTATCCTTTCTACTACTCAATGGATTCTTCCAAAATTTTCCTAATCAATCTAACATATCCCTCCATTTTTTACAACATCTCCTAGATTAGTACAATCATGTCTTCCATCATATCCCAGTTGATAGGAGTTCTAGAGTTTCTTCCATACAATGCTTTGAAGGGGGTAATCTTTATAAAATATTACTAGGTATTTATAAATGCAAATTTAACCAATGGAAAATAATCCTCACATTTTTATTTTTGATCCATGTAACACATTCTAAGTAAATATTCCAAGATTTGGTTCTCTTTCTATTTGTTGATCGATCTTGGGATAATATGTTTAACTTAAGTTTAGTTTTTTTCCCAAAGTTGAGAATAGATTTTACAAGAACTTGGACACTAGTTGAGCATCTCTATCAAAAATTATCTTCTTAGGAATTCCATTGAGTCAAAAGGTTTCTTGCACAAACTTGTCCACAATTGGTAGAGCTCCATCTCTTAGGTTACTTGACACAAAATGTGATATCTTGGTAAGTATATCCATGACTACCAATACCATATTATTCAAGTTGCATGACATGGGTCATCCTTTGATGAAATACATATTAGTAATCTACCACTTTCATTCATGATTAGCATGTGGGTAGAGTAAAATAGTAGGGTGGTGGTGTTCATCTTCAACTCCCAAGTATTTGAGTTAGCTAGGCATAAACTATGTTGCATATCTCTTCACGCCCTTCCAAAAATAAAAGGGTCTTATATCTTCTATGAGATTTTTTCACTCTTGGATGTCTTGAGCATGGAGCTGAGTTGATCTCCTTGAAGATATAATCCTTAGTTGTGATGAGTCTAGAATATATAGTTATCCTTAAAATTAGAGTATTCTATTTAGATCACAATGGAACCCATCATATTGGTTATCTTGAGGATCTACTTGCAATACCTTCCTAACCCAATTGCACAAGTTATCACTCCCATAAGAAGATAAAACTTGCAACTTCAAGTTTGTTTAAATACATGTTATTGTGGAGATATGTCATCTTTGATTCAAGGTGTTACCTATCTTATTTTATTTTCCTTTAATGTAACTAATTTCAAAATCATATTCAAGGCTTGTGCCTTTGGTGAAATGGTAGGGATTCTTGCCTATAGTGCCTACAAAAAAAGTTCACATCTCCATAGGATCACTCTCTATTATGGTTCTTAATTGAAAGTTCTTGACTTTGACCCTTGGTGAAATAGTGGGGCTTCTTTCTTATAGTGCTTACAACCAAGGGTTAAAGAATATTATTGGCTTCAACCTATTACCCCAATTTTTTGACCAAAAATTATTGGATAAAAAATGCACTATACTAGGGTTTGTATGACTTCTATCTGAATCCTTGCTCATTTTTTGTCTATCATACCACATTTATTGTGGGAAATACTTTTGGTTATAATGGCCTCAGCCTTCTCTAGCCCAATAGTTGATGTTGGTGTTGGAGCTACTACTATTTGAGAAAATGGCTTTTCCAAACAAAGCTCACACAAGTTCATTCTCAAGATGTTCCATGAGTTAACTCCTCTCTTGATATTATTTTGAATGTCAAGGAATTTGATAGTGCATTGACTTGGTTAGATCAAGAAATTCTAATTGGGTATTTTTTGGGTCATACTCCTAAATGTATGCTACTAGAATGGATTTCCAAGGGTTGGATACATCAAGGTGTCTACCTTGAAGGCATTCAAAGCCTTACCATAGGATTTTTTCTTTTTCTCTTTAGAAATCATGGCCAAGATGAGCATATATTTGTTTGACACCCCTGATCTGTCAAGTCCTCTCTTCTAATTTTTCAGCTTAGGTCTCTCACAATTTTTCTATCTCTGATGACCACAAACTTAAGGTTCCCATATGGGTAGAGTTCGCTAGATTCCTATCCCATACTGATCTTCCATATAAGCTATTGCACAAACTATTGGCAAGGTTATTTTCCTTGAGCCAAACAAGTTCTTCAATTCTCAACCCTAACGTAGGGCTTGTGTTGAGGTCAATCTCTCCAGGGACCTCAAAGAATTAGTGGAAATCTAGATAGGTGGTACCACCTTCGCCCAGAAGGTTCTTTATCTAAACCTCTTGAATACCTATAACGCCTTGCCAAGGGATCGAAAAGAAATAAGCTAAAGTTTTACTAAGTTGCTAAACATTTTTTTTTTGAAACAAGAAAGAATAACATCATCTAAACATGACAAACATCAATGGTAGGAGTAAAAAAGCACTACCACCCGACCACATGGAACCTAAATGGCTCACTCCCACCACGCTGAGGAGATAGTCTCAAGTCCCAAATAGGATATCAAACCACATATCAAAAGTACACTCTAAGTCCAAGAAATCCTAAAATTAATCTAACTCAAAGGGTTCCAAGACAAGTCGACATCTATACCTAGAGGCACACAAGACACATAGGAAACCTACTATGTAAGCTGGCAAGTGTCATTGCACAAATCATGTTGGAGTTACCTGAGAAGTCCCTTAGGACCCCTGGGTCATTAATGATTCCTATGCAACCACTAGTATCCTCTCGTACTAACAAGGCATACTACAGAATGCAAGGTCACAACCAAGCGTTCTCTCTACTCCCATCCTAGTCTGTACTAGCACTTGAGGCATGGTCAAGAACATACAAAGACTCTTATTAGGTTCATTTTACTCTCATTTATTGTAATGTTTTCACTTAATTAAACAACTTACAATGAGTTTCCTTGGTAGCCACTTAGGGCCCCAGCCCCCATTGCAAGCCACTTCCTAACACTACAAGTAGATAACCTACCCTAGGCTCATAAAAGAAAAAAATAATATTTATATAAAAATCACCTCAGCCCTATACAAGTGACTAGAAAGCATCAAAAGATAATCCACAATAATCACATCACTTCTCAATGAGCAACTAGAAAATATCTAAGATAAATCACAACATCCATTGGTTCTCAACAAGAAACCAAAAGGTACAAAATAAATCACAATACCCATTGGCTCTCAATGAGCAACCAAAAAGTATCCCAATAATACTAATTAATGACTCAAAATGGTTAAGTCAAACATGTCACAACATGACATTATCAACAACAAAGTGAACACTTCAGTCTTATCAAGTGATTGAAAGGTAATTCAAATATAACTAATCAAGGACTCCAAAAATGGTTAAGTCAGATATCTCATAGCATAAATCTCGCCATCCCATAAACACATTGAAACAATAATCAACAATATAAACACATTCAACATAGAGCATACCATCACATACCATGGTTAAGTAAAAATAATTGAGATCGAGATCAACATTGACATCACATCACAAACACATAACCCCCAAGCCTTTAGTAACAACCTAAAACTAGTCAAAGCTAGGTCAACCCTAGAACCCAAAACATAGACAACAATAAAAAATAGACTGCAGATTCCATAGTTTAGTTTGATTTAGAAAACACACAGTTGAATTAAAAGTAAGTTTTTTTAGATTTCATTTTCGAGGTACATTTCAAGTAAAGGATTTCTAGTTAACCCTACAAGTTGACACATTCACTTGTTGGAATGAATTTTAGAATTACCCTCCCATAATATTTTACATCAATTTCCTAAAATAACCAAAAGATAATTATCTATTTAAAATAACCCCATTGTTTTTAAATAAAATAATTAAGATTTACATTAAAACCCAAATTTATTAATAATCATTAAATAAACCTAATACTCCCTGAACATCTTATTAATTATTAAATATTAATAATTACTAATAATTTCATTTACCAATTAATTTAATGACTAAAACTCATTAGATAACATTATTAAATATCAATAAAATTAATATTAAAATTTATTAATAAAATTACTAAATAATAATATAGTTTATATTATAAAACATATTATTAAAATCTTATTAAATAATAATAAAGTTAATATATTAAAATTTATTAATAAAATTATAAATAATAATAAAATTTATGTAAAATTATTATTAAATAATAATAAATATTGACAAATCCTTATATATAAAAAGAACTACCACAATTACGTAAAAGTTGTCAGTTCTGAATATAGTCGTGCAGCTTTCATAAAAAGGGCTGCCAACCTTTAATGCAACCCCCTCCACATCGCAGGTACACTGTGACTAACATAGGTATAGGCAAAAAATCATGTAGGCCACCAAGGTAAGTGGGTTGGGAGGTGGGGGGTGGTGGCCTCACCTCCCCCCAATAATATTTTATTTTACTTTATTTATAATTTTAATTATAAACTTTCAAAAAAATCTCCCCTCAAGTTGTAACAATACAAATATTATTTTATTTTTTAATAACATTTATTCGTGCAATCAATTTACTAATAATAATAATTTTAGATATGTGTGCGTACACACACACACACACACACACACACACACACTTTATTTTTACTCTTTTTACTATATTTTGCAAATATAGTTTGATAGAAGATTCATTATCAACTATTCAAATTTTTAATCTAGGATTTTCATTTTCAAAGTCAAACCCTTCTCAATTTAAATTCTAATTTCTTTAATCTAGAGAACAAGGGTTTATGATTACTTCTCTAATCTCCATGTATGCAGAAGATATTGGCAAGCATTTAATAATTTACAATATTGAAATGTTTAACTGTCCATCACAATGAATTTAGATTTACAATCCAAAAGCATGAAGAAGACATAATTAGTGATCAAACACAAGACCCTACCTAAATTTGATGCTAATATGAAACCACCCGAAGATTGTGAGAGAGTTCACTTCTATCCAAAAATCTCTCTTTGAAACTTTCCTAGAAATTCCCTTACAAAATTTGCTTCCAATTTTGCTTCCAAAAATTTGTGCCCCTCAAAAATGAACCTTCAATTGGTGATAATGAGTTCTCTCCTCAAATCAAGGCACTAATTGTGTGTTCACTCGAGAGGACTCCTTGCTCACCAAACTCAACTCCAAATTAACTATCCTTTATCTTTTCTTTTATCTTTTCCATGAACGTCAAATGAATTATTAAATTACTTTATTTAATTTTTCACTCAACTTCTTTTTAAATTAATTAATTTCTTATATTTTAATCTCATGCAAACTTAATACTTTTTCATAATTTAATATCTTTCTCCTTTTTTATTTATTTCCAAAACTTAATTGATAAACCATTTATTAACTCAAATAATAATATATAGCATTTATTTAAAAATGAACTCTAAATATATCATTATTAAATTAAATAAATATTATCATGTTTAAAAATTATGCTTATAACTTTTATCTTTACATTTAATTAATCTCCCAATTAATTAAATATAATTAAATATTAAAAATATCATAATAATTTTCCATTAAATTAAATTATTAATTTAATCTATTAATTAGACTTAATTAATAGAAAATTCACCAAAGACTCATAAAATAAAATACAAAAACCTCTCATAGAAAAACACATACAAAATCAAACTAAAGGGTTATAATCATGAATTAACATCATTCAATGCATTCGGAGGGTACACAATTCATATACTTGTCCTAATTATCTAGGAAAAATGGCTCAAAGGTTTGGGATTTAGACATAAGAATTTATCTCCCCTCTCTTACCATTGAGATAATGTGATAGGGTATGCTCATCTTGGCAATTTAGGGAAGTCGATACCTAGTACCTACAACTTGCATAAAAACCATACATGTACAAACACAATATTCCAAGCTAAATAGGCAATGGCACGAAGTGGTACATCGTGTAGATCTTGATTAGTAGGTGACTATGACTCCCTTCCTTAACCACATCAAAAACACCATACATAAAGAAAACAAACACGCACACCAAACACATGTAGTATGGGGTAAGTATCCACAAGAAAACACATATGTTAATAAACCATCTAACTAATCATCATCAGTAATTGAAACACTATATAATCATCATGCATATATAAAGTATAGATTATCAAGTAATCTCATCATACAATCAACTAAATGTAAAACAATATCCGATAATCTCAAAACAATACTAGTAGTAATCAAGCATGCAACTGGTGTAAAAGAGTTTAGTAATGATAATAGGAATGAGAACTAGGAAAATGTAAACTAGGGCAAACACTACAATATCAATTAGGTAAAAGTACAAAGTTGTGTCACCTTTTAAGCTGACTTATCAGAATGACTAAAGTTTTGTATTTCTATCTTTTTTTTTTTTTTCAAACATGTGATCTTGATAAATTTATTCTAGTTTAGTTAGATATGGTCTCACACTTTTCTAATTCAAAATATCTATTAAATGCATGTTTTATACTAGTTTGTATCCAATTAGTAAAGAAATAAAATTATTTTAGAAAATTGACATTTAAATAACTCTTACTATTTTTTATTGTATTTTTTAAATAACATATAAACACCATTTTATAGATCTCAAAGTTAAGAATATTCTCATATAGAGTTTATAGTGTTTTAATTAGATATAGTATATTGTAATTAAAAAATTCTATAAGTATATATTTTAACACTTGAGAAGATTTCAATTTTAAGAAAAAATATTGTTAAATCATATCAAAAAATTAAAAAAACTATATGACATTTTAGAGGAGAGAGTCCTCTTCAAGAATGTATAATTTTTCTTTTGGTTGGAATAGATTTAGTTTGAAAAATGTGGTGGGAGATGAAAACTATCAAAATTAGGCGAGTTGAAATTTGAATCGTTATAAAAGAGAAAATATAGGTCTAAAGCTAATTTTTATTT
This sequence comes from Cupressus sempervirens, assembly GCA_028749045.1. NCBI lineage: Eukaryota > Viridiplantae > Streptophyta > Pinopsida > Cupressales > Cupressaceae > Cupressus > Cupressus sempervirens. Next base: position 50,419,827 of record CM053793.1, on the reverse strand, counting down.
TTGATTGTTCTAGATACATATGCTATCTATAACATAATCTAAGATCAAAGGGAAATAAGTTTATTTCCATATTGGAACTAGACCCTTAATTTTTAACATTTTTCAGTAACTAAAAAAATTGAAGTTAAAAAGTAGGAAAGTATGTCAATTCTTATTCAAAATAATTATTAAAAATTATAATCCTAAACTTCATCCATTTCTACACATTTCATTAGTTAACTTGATTTTCAAATTAAGGTGAACAATTATACTTTTTTTGCCTTTTTTCCTTTGTAAAAGGGTGACATGGGTTTGTGCTTTTACCTTGATATGAGTGCTAGTCCAAAAAACATGAGATTAAGGATTTTCCATTATTCGAATGCAATTATCCACTAGTCTAGGAAGCTAAACCCACTCTGGCAACTAAAAAAGATGAATGGACTACAATTGTGAAAAATTAAAAAGACTCCATTATAGCTAAGGTAGGCTCTTTGCCTCAAGATAATGGTGGTCCCAGCTCAAGCCTGGTGCCATCAGAGCCTTTAGTCCCTTTTCTCCTACCTATGCCTATTTGAAACCCTATTGCTTAGGGGACAATGGGTATGCATATCCCTCAACTCTCACCCTTCATGGGTTTGAGTGCCACAACCAACTTTGATGATTTTGTCAAATTCCCTCTATCATTTTCATAGCCTAGAAGGCCACAATGAGGTATTTGATAATGGGGAATAGATATGATAGGTCATCTCTTTTGAACACCCCTCATTTGATTCCTTCACATTTTTATGCAAAAAATTATCCTCTCTTGGGGACAAGGAAGATATGCAAGTTGTGTTACAATGAATTGTCTCTCATGGAATGTGTTGGAGCTAATAGACCTCCCTAGAAAAAATTATATTTGTGATAGTAGGTGTCAACTTGGTCATCTTAAATTTGTGTCTTAAAAAAGTTAAAGTTGTTTGGTTTCTTCTTTACTCATCCTACTATGTTTTTTGGTCAGACAGTTCCTTATTTGCTTATCAACATGAGGCTATATGAGGTGTTTCTATCACTCTTCTCTCTCCTCATTTACTTTCATTAGTTATTTTTCTTGGCTCTAACCCCATGCAGAGGATTGTTTATATTTTTCTCTCTTTTCATAATCATTCCTTTGGTATTGTTAACATCTATACCCCCAATAATGTTCTCGAGTGTTCACACTTATGACATTGGTTGGTAGATCACTTGCCACCTGCCACTTGGGGTTTTTGTGGGGATTTCAATATGGTCAAGATGACTACTGATAAGGAAGGGCTTCTTCCTTTTCAATGGGCAACTAGAAAACACAAAGCTTAGTTTTACATGCAAAATAAGTTGAGCCTTTTTTATCCCAATGCTAACCACCACTAGTCTGGTGGGATTTGACATACTTGGTCTAACTTTCAAGCTGGGTCTGACAGAGTGTCAAAGGGACTAGATAGGGCTATACTTTTGGCATAGCCCCTTTTTTTCTTTTTCACATGAACATGCACTACCTGGGTGAGTGCACCAAGTTGGTGTAAAAAAGGGTGGACACTCATAAGAAAATAAAAAAATCAATAACCTAATTAGGTTTCCAGTAACATGATTGGGTTATTTAAAAGTGAAATGCAAGCATGGCTTGGTATGCAAGCTTGGAAATTATACTTTGAAAAACCCAATCAGATTTTGTAAAGTATATGTTTTTTTCTGCTGCCCACATTTGAGGGCATTTTTATACCCTCCAACGACAACAAAAATGTGGAGTATAGAGGAGAAGGTCAAAACCCTATTGGGTTTGGGATAAAAATTGATTTTTTATTGCATTTCTACCAATGGCACCCTAAAAATGAGGTAGGTCTTCATTCTATTCACCATTTATGTATTTTTCAATCAACTTTTGTAATATAGTTTTATAATTGATAAGTTTTGTAATTGTTTAATTTTTAAAAATATATATGGATCAAGGAGTTCAAGAAAACAAGGGAGAGATGAAAGACCACCTCCTACTCAATCAAAGTCTCCACCTATCATGATGCAACAACAAAACACTCCACACATTGTGACACAACCACAAAACCCTCCATCCATAGTGACACAACTAGAAAACCCTCCACCCATAGGGACACAACCACAAAACCCTCCACCTGTAGTGACACAATGACAAAACACTCCACTCAATGTTCCCATTCAAAAACCACCACCTCCTATAAACCCTATATATAAAATTGCATCATTTAACTACCACACAAGAGTACCTCATAAATTACCTTACACAAAATAGTGCTAACATTACCCAAGTGGTCAATAGGTTGCGGTCATCTACACTTTGTCACCACTCAACCGTAGTGAATACACTTGAAAAAATGGCCCAAAATGAAAATGAGGTGTCTAGGAAGGTTAAAAAATGGGGTTCATAGAGGGATAGGTCTCATGAAATTTGTGCTGATGGGTTATCATATCAAAAAGTGAGAGATGAAGACATAAAGAAAAGTACTATACATTCTCTTTTCACCAATCCTATATCTGATGACTTCCTATTACACACAACCAAAAAAATTTCTATTTATTGGTGAACTCATCCTAGGATGAGATCATGTTTATGGAATAGGTGGTATATGATATTTTACCTACCAACATGGAATAATTATGATGTGCCTCTATATTTTTGAGAAATCTATATTGTGAGTTCATCCTTAGTGAGAAGCCAAATTACTTTGACATCCATTAGTTCTAGGATAGATAGAAAGACTTTTCATAGGATAGACTTTGGACTCATAGGGTGGTGCCACAACATGAGAGGAGATGTAAAAGATGAAAAAAATACCTCATGTTGTGCTCCCATCAATTGGAATGGAGTCTATTGATTTACAGACTCTTCATGTGGCTACATCATTGGCAGATGTTATCATTGAGCATGGTTCATATTTAGGTGGTTTCCCCACACCCATAGAACCTCAACCATCATTAGATGAACCTTTAGGGTCATCACAACATGTAAAAACTCCATCATCATCACCTATGGCACCTCAGTTATCATAGCCTATGAAAGCTCCATCAACATCACTTGCACCACCAATGTCATCTCCGCTTGTGTCACCTGCACCACCAATGTCATCTCTACTTGTGTCACCTACACCACTAGTATCATCTCCACTTGTGTGACCTACAACACCAATGTCATCCTCACTTGTGCCACTTGCATCATTATCAAGTGAATCATTACAATCTTTGGGACCAATTAAAATTTGTGTTTTAGTTGTTAACACATGTGTGATGGGATAGATATGGAGGTTTCTAAGGATAGAGTTTCATCTCATCCATGGGTACATTGTGGGAATACTTGTTATTCATACACAAATGGGTATTTCATATTCATAGATGATATGATGGCGATGTTTAGGATACATAGGATTGTTTGTTTGTTTGAGTTTTGACATGATATTGTTTAATCACCTAAATATCATAAAAGTAATTTTAAAAAAAAAATTATAGATCACTTTAGATTGATATGTGAACAATATAAAATGCAGGGTGCAACAAGCAGTATGAGAACACCACATTGTACTCATTCTGCTAGAGGTGTGAGGCTAGGAGCAAGAACACCCAAGGTAAAAAAAATAAAATATTCTTAAAAGTATAATAATACATTGGCTTAAAAATATTGTTTCTTAAGTGGTATGACATTGAAAACTCACTTATAGATCCTCTTCCATCTCATACCATCATTGAACCCTCCCATTCATTAAATCTATCCAATTCCCATCCACATCTCTTGCTGCTAGCATTATTTGACATGATATTATTTAATCACTTAAATATCATAAAAGTAAATTTTATTTTATTTTATAGAAAATTTAAGATTGATATATTCAAACAATATGCAATTTAGGGTGTAACAAGTAGTATGAGAACACCACATAGTACTCATTCTACTAGAGCTGTGAGGCTAGGAGCAAGAACCCTTGAGGTAAAGTTTTTTAAATATTCTGAAAAGTGCAATAATACGTTGGCTTTGAGATATTGTTTATTAATTGATATTCTTAAAAATAATATAATACCTTTCCATCTCCTACCATCATTGAAACCCTCCAAAATTCATTAAACCCATCCAATTCCCATCCACATATCTTGCTCCTAGCATACCCAAAACCCATCTAATGAGCCTTGTGAGTTCATCCTCCATATATCCATCCACATTGAAGAACTTCCATATCACATTGGGTGTCTTGCAGGAGTGTGGAGATCATAAATCTCCACTTTTATTTCTTGACAAGGTGACAAAAGTTCAGTTGCATCTCACTTTTCCTTCTAGACCTCTTTGTTTTCAATTTAGGCCTTGTAGTCTTTTTGAGACCCATAAGTTTTTCCTATCTTTCAACTATCCTTATAATATTGTCCTTCAAATCCTTCTTGTGTCTTCTTGAACTCCTATGATATTCTTGTTGTTATTGTGCCTTCTTGCCATTTACAACATTATCTCATATTTATAACAATACTCTTTACTATTTTATAGGGCTTGTTGGGAGCTACAATTTCTCAAATTGTTGATGCCATGCTTTCTGCCATTAACTTTGGCCTTGAGATCTATGTGATATCATAGCTTGCACACCTATCAAGTTTAAATTTTGAGTTGAACTCATGATGTGTTTTATTGATTCCTATTATGTGAATTTCTTTTCTTCTTTAGGGTATTCCACATAGCTCAAGATCTAGAGGAAAGGGAAGGAAACCAACAAGAACACAAAAAAAAAAAGGTATTAAATACAAGTCAGGTTTATATTTTGAAATTTATTAAATGAATTAATGCATATACATGTACTCAATATTGATCAATATGTGTTGACTTGTTTGTTGAATATATGGAGAAAAAATTTAGTTTGTAGAGTTGATGAATGCACTTGAGACTGCCGATGTTGAGGCAATGGAAGAGGTAAAATTTCATATTTTCCTTCTCATAAGTTTTAGGTTATAACATGCATTTGTTCTATCTACATATTAAATAGTTTCATTTACAAATGAGTACATGTTCTTTTTAATTTTTTAATTTTTTTTCTTCAGTTTTATAGTAATTATCAACAATTATCTTATAAAAATATGTTATTTTACTTTTACCTATTACAACACTCTTTGAGACTTCATGCAAATCCTTTCCCATTTCATTTAATTAGGAGTCTTGAGTGTCAAAGATGAGGTCAAACACAATTGAGGCTAGAGGCATGTATGTAGAGTCTTAGCCGAAGCACTCTTGTGATCTCAATTTGGATTGCTTGTGTGTGTGATAGAAATTCCTAATGCCTACTCTAAAATTCTAACATTTTATCTCTTACCATATAGGTTGTGCCTTATGCTAGCAATGATTCATTAGTGGTTATGCCTCCTACTAGCACAAGAGATCCAACTTAAGTCATAGCTTTTTTTTTTTAATACTCTATTTTGAATCCCTAATGCCACTCTATAATGCTAACATTTTATCACTTACCATATAGGTTGTGCCTCATACTAGCATTGATTCATCACTACTTGTACCTCCTACTAGCAAAGGAGATCTAGCTCAGGTTGTAGTACATTTTTTTATTTTTTTACTCTATTTGGAATCCCTAATGCCTACTCTATAATTCTAAAATTTTATTGCTTACCATACAAGTTGTGCTTTATACCAGCATTGATGCATCAATGGTTGTACCTCCTGCTAGCATGGAAGATCTAGTTTAGGCTGCAATACGTTTATATTCTTTACTCTATTTGGAATCCCTAATGGAATACTATAATACTAAGATTTTATCACTTACCATACAAGTTGTGCCTCATACTAGCACTAATTCACTAGTGGTTGTACCTTTGCTAGCATGGGAGATCTAGCTCAAGTTGTAGTACATATTTGTTTTTTTAGTCTATTTGGAACCCTTAATTCCACTCTATAATTCTAAAATTTTATCATTACCATACAAATTGTGCCTCATACCAACACTAATTCATCAGTGGTTATGCCTCTTGTAAGAATTGATTCATTGGTAGTTGTGTCTCCCATCATCACTCTACCTCATCATTATGTTAGGTGTCCCACCCATCAACGAAGGATCCCATTACCATTATCATTTAGTCCAAATATGGGACAAAGTGATGAAATAATGAACAACTCAACTATCCACAATTTAGAACCTAATTTCTAGTTATTTTCATATTATTTATAGATAAGATATTTGATAGTGTATTTTAAATTTTCTTCTATAGACACATAGTGAGCCACAAAATGCATAAAAGAGGCTCAATTTTTATGATCCTACATAGTCATGGATATTGATAGTGATATAAATATGTAGTTGTGGTAATCACATGACATTGACATATATTCAACTTTTGTACTCTATATATTCAAGATTTGTATTGTGCACATTTGACATTTCAATTGTACACATATGACATTTGTTGGGTATTTGACTTTTGTATTGTATATATTCAAGATTTGTATTGTGCACATTCAACATTTCTATTTTACACATTCAAAATTGGTCGGGTATTTGACTTTTGTATTGTACCAATGAGACATTACATACTTTTCTAATTATATGATTGATATGGCATAATATATTGTTTATTTTGATATACGTTAAACTTGGATTTCCATCCAACTTGATCAATATGTGCATACAAACTTGTATTTCAGCTTACTTTCTTGCAATTAATCAAATACATGAATATTCATTATTTTATATAGAAAATGTAACTAGTTGAATCAAATTCATTATACCATGTAATCATATGTCACTTATTTTGATGTGATAAGACATGAAAACTAAAAAAAATATGTCATGATTTTTGTACTTGTGTCAAAGATCACATCCCAATAGTGCTTAGAAAGGTTATGTATATTTGAGTACCTAGATCACAACTTTTGGCAATAGGCTAGATACGGATGCCAAATCCAAACAAAGTCAAATCTCTAAAAATTAAGATAGGTTGTTGTAGGCCTAGATAACATGATCTCTTAGCACCTGATAGTTTGTCAATACCTCACATGAGCTTAGAGAAATTCCTAATCAAAGATCATAGCCCAATGTTTCCTAGAGACCCTTAGGGAGGCTTCCATTCAGTGTGGTCGATACCATTAGAGGGACATTGTGGCTAAATCAAGGTTGGTCCTAGCCTAAACTCAACTAATTGGAGCTAATAGAGTAGACAATTTGATCCTAGGACCAACATTTTGAAATTTACACAACCTTGCTCATTTGAATTGAGAAGCATTGCACCCTTTGGCAATAGGCAAGACACAAATACCAAATCTAAAAAAAATTGAATCGCTAAAAAGTAAGGTTGTTGTAGGCCTAGATAAGGTGATCTTATAGCACCTAATAGTTTTCCAATACCTTGCATGAGCTCAGAGAAATGCCCAATCAAAGATCATAGCCCAAGATTTTTTAGAGACCCTTAGGATGCTTTTGTTCAATATGGTTGATATATTCAGAGGGAAATTGTGGCTGAAATTAAGTTGATCCCAGCCTAAACACAAGCTAATAGAGTAGAGAATTTGATCCTAGGACTAATGATTTGAAATATACACAACCTTGTTTATTTGAACTAAGCAAGATTAGAACTTTTGACAATAGGAGAGATACCAATGCCAAATCCAAACAAATTCAAATCTCTAAAATAAAAAGAGGTCAATGTTGGCCTAGATAACATGATCTTGTAGCACCTGGAATTTTATCAATACATCACACAAGCTTACAAAAATGCCCAACCAAAGATTGCAACTTGATGATTCTTATCTCATATTGGTTTTGACAAGTGAGTGTCAACACACTTAAGTAATTTTTTTAGTTTATGCTGAACAAGTATTTTATGCCAAGCTAATCATAGACCAAGCCAAGTCATAGTGACTGATTAGTCATTCAAGTGCCAAGAAGACAACATATATTGAGTGACACAAGAGTCAAGTAAATAGTGGATGTTAAGCAATGCAGGTGCGAAGTCACAATAGAAAGATTAGTGCATGTCGAGCATCAGAGACTTCAGATGCCAGTTGACACAATTTTGACATATTTTTTGTAATTGCACAAACAACTATGTAAACCATTTTTGAGCTGACTTAAGATTGAATTTCAATATTTTGGAGATAAGGACAAATCTCAAGTTGGATTCCCTATGCAATTACATGTAGCCAATCAAAAAATGGGAAGGATTAGGTGGCAAAATGGATGAATTTAGCCATAGATTCATACCTAACCCTAAGTCACTAAGTCTTCTTAAAGAGGAAAAAACCCTAAACTCTTCATGAATGAATGAGTGTCTAAGGAATTGAAGGAGCAAAGAGAGAAGTTTGCATGCACAAATAGAGCATTCATGGTGGCTTAGAAGTTATGAAGTGAAAGTACATTATATAACACTTAGAGTAGAATAAAGGATTTAGAAGAGTATACAACATAGAGACATTTGATCAAGAAGGATCAAGAAGACATTGTTTAGAGGTGATCTATTATCAGGCAAGCAAGTGCTAACAACAAGATCAAAGCTAAGACATTCTAACAACTGATTTTAGTCAAAATTTCTTAACATAGTAGTCCTAACAGGCTGTATGAAATCCTTTAACAAGGTTCTTACTTGATTGTAAGTTAAAGTCTTCTAACAAGGAACACTTCTAATAGGGTGTTGAAATCCTCTAACAAGGTGAGACCTAAAAATATTTGTAAGCCTTTAATAGGGTAGACCTTTCATTGGATAGATCATGACTCATGATCAAAACATTGTAACCTTCATTGGATACACTTTATTACTGTAGTGGTGAATATTTATAGGTTTCATCCCCACCCCAATTTTACCTTCTTACTTGGAGGGTTTTTGGTTAATCATATATGGTGTTATGTGTGTGAATGCTTACATGTTTACATGATTTAGATGTATATGATTTATATGTTATTTTAGTTTACTTATTCAATGTTTGAGATGGATGTGTGTTGAAAGTTTTATGGTTCTAGGTTTAAACTACCGATTCACCCCCCCCTAGAAGTTTACCTTTCCTAATGTTTTTTTGACAATTGGTATCAAAGCCTTGTTCTCTAAAAGAGAAGATTTATAGCTTTGAGGAAAGATCTTCAAATGGATATCTACAAGTTGAGAAAGACTATTGAGAACTAGGAGATTAAAATACATCTCATACTACATCATCTAAATAAAGCAAGACAAGAGCTGAAGAATTCTTTGAAGAGAAGGAAAGAAATTGCCATTGTGGAGAATGACACACAATACAAAGAGATAGACAGTACTAAGTTATTTGTAGATAGAGACACTAATGAATTTGATGCAACAATTGTAGATATAATGGAAAATAATAGAGCCCAAGTTGAGGAAAGCAAAAATCTCAAATTAGAGAAAGAATCACAAGTTATACTGCTATCTAAAGTGGTTGAACAAAAGAAGAAAGCCATGGAAGACAAAGCCATGATTGAATAAGACAAAAAAAATTTGGCCAAAATACTAGAAGAAAAATCATCAGAGCTAACCAAGATTTCCACCATGCAATTGGATACTCTAAGTCAAATGATGAATGCCAATGATGAATTAAATGTCAAGGACATTGAGATAAATAGATTGAAGTTGCAGAATGAACAATTGCAAAGTGACCTAAAGAGGGAAAAGGTATTTTCTGAAAGTTTCAATAAACCAAATGAAGCCATCAAATACTTTGAGCACTAATTGATATCCCCTAGATCCAAGAATGATACATCAAGATTGGGTTACACAAGCACTAAAGAAGGAGAATCATCCAAAAGTGCAGAAGAAAGGAGCAACAAAGGTAAGAATTTCAAACCTACTTGTCATAATTGTGGTAAGAAAGGACATACTACTAATGTGTGTAGGAGCAAGACTATAAATCAGAATGTCAAGCCCAAGAACATGGTTGACTACCATAAGTGCAACTAGCAAGGTCATCAAGCACATGAATGCAAAACTAGGACCATGCATACACAAAGATTTGAAGGATATTGCTACAATTTTTAGAAGTATGGACATAGAGCTTTTGAATGCAGATCAAAACCCATTTTGTCATCAAATAGGAAAATAAAGATAAGGAACTATGGAAACTCTTCTAATTGGGATTACAATACAAGATATAGTTGTCATTATTGTCAAGAATATGGACATGTTGTTGAGAATTGTATTAGGACACATTTTAGTGGTAACTACCAAAGGTGGTTAAATCAAACCACATGCTTCAACTCTTTGAAGACTGGTCACATTAGTAGATATTGTCCAACTAGGTCAAAAGCACCAAGCTGTGAATTTGATAAAGGCAAAGGAAAAGTAGTTTTTGAACACATAAGAGATGAGATGAATAAGACTTAGAAGAGAAAGGGTGATTGTAGCACATCAAATGGAGAAAAGATCACTTCATACAATGGGTTAGGTGATCACACATCATCAAACTAGGCAATCAAGAGGTATGTGGGACTAATATTTAAAAGCTATATCATACATCAATTTCAAAAGAAGCTAGTACTACAAGGACTATATTAGCATGAATAAAAATGCAAGATGTTGTTAGGAATTCAAGATAAATCTTTAAGTTTTTTATGTTATTGCCGAGCATGGAATATTTCCTATGTATGCCAAATGAAATATTAAAGGATGCCAAGCTAGTAGTCTAGCTAGTTGATGCCAAGCTCGTAGTGATTACTGAGTGATGAAAATGTCAATGGATGCTGATTGAGCTGGAAATTGGTTAATGTTGAGCTTACATATATGTAAGCACTTAACATTAATTGTAGGGTTTTAAAAGGGTATTTGATCAATTTTAGCTCATTTTTCATCATTTCAATTTTGAGAAAGAGCAAGAAGAACAAATGGTGGTTTGGAAATCCATCCAAGTAGTTGTGGAAAGATCTAAACAATGATTCTATGTTAGTTCATTAGATTTCACAAGGTATTTATTAAGAGTTGAGCTACGTAGTTTAAAATTTTGTAAACCTTAGTTTCTCATTATGGCATCTAGTTCAAAGAATGTAGAAGGGAAGGAAGTTTTGAATGTTTAGTTAGTAAGTAATGATGTCAAGAAAGATATTTTGAAAGCCATTCCTAACATTGCATATAAGAAAGACCCTTCTAGTGCATTATCAATAATTCTGTCGAATCTAATAATGGTGCAAGATGTAAGAGAATGCTATAACTACAAGATTGGTAGCATTGGAGACATGGAGATTAGGGAGGCATATAAGAAAATTTGTGATAATGGTTTTTTGAAAGAAGAGTTCAAAATCATTGAGAGAAAGGGATTACCATAAGCCCTAGATTTTCCAAATGTATTCAAGATAGAGTGGATTAGGATAGTGCTTAGCCAAATCTTTGATGGTTCATTATGGTTGGACAATGGACCTATTAAAATAATTAAGAGAATAATCCATAGGGTTACTAGTTACCCAACCCTAGATCAGCCTAAGACATTGAGAAGTGATTCTAAGGAAGTGATTGAGAATAACACTGGAGCTGTCTAGAACAAAAGAGGCATGGAAATAGATACAATCATTGATCCTCTTATTAAATTTTCTATGAGGGTAATATCACACAAGTTCTATCAATCTAGTAGATTAAATAGTGTACCTTGTATAGCTCTGGATGTGGGATATAAGATTGCAAAGAGATATCATACATATGATGTAGGAGAGCTACAACTACAAAACACATTCCCCTCATTTGGTACTATGGGATGGAAAACCAACAGATCAGTAGTAGTGTAGATTGGTGAGTATATTGAGCAAATAGGAGAGAATTTTGAATCTCTAATGACAAGCTATTTTCAAGACTTCAAGAATTCAATGAAGGAAAGATTAAGAATACTAGTATCCTTAGTTGAGAAAAACTATAATGATGTATGTTTTCTTGTGGATGCTAACTATACATTTGTGCAAGCTGCTACACCAAGAGTAAGATGGTTAAGGCCACTTGGTTATGAAATAAATGTGGATGAAGCCTTTGCAGCCATCATAACTTTACTATTAGAAGAGGTAGACAAAAGTGCAAAGGTCTTTGGAAATTATGAGATAGTAAAATCCAAAATTTCCATGGAATTGAAGATTGCCTCTACCATGAAGAAAAAGGAGAAAATAGTAATGAAATTGAAACCTAAGTTTGGAGTGAGTGTCGAGGAGAAAGAAAAAGAAGAAGAAGAAAAAGAAACCCAAGCATAAGCACCTCTCATTTTGACACAAGGCATGGGAGAAGATCAAGAAGAAGAGGAGGCTAAAGGTGCTAAGTGAGAAGATGTTGAGGAAGTACCTACTCATGATGAGCTAAAGAAGAGGAAGGCCAAGGCACAACTTGTGACAAGGGCTAAAGCCAAGCTAAGACCATTGCACCAACTACAAAAGCCAACACACATGCAACTATACAAAAGGCCAAGGAAAAGGAAAAACAATCTGAACAAGGAGGTCAAGAGAAAAAGAGACCAAGAAGAAAGTATGTGGCACAAGCAGAGTTTGAAGAAGATAAAACAAAATCAGATGACTATAACCAATTTAAGGTGGTGAGTCATAATCCTTCTTCAAATCTTGATAATTTATGTGAAAATCTTAGAAATAGTGCAAACCTATTAGAATTCGGTCATGTTGATTTTGATAAATTGGGTAAAATAGAGAAAAATCAAGTGAAGGAGGGCATATATGCCATGATGGAAAAATTCAAGACTTCACTAGAGATTGCCAACTCGGTGCCTAAGACCCTATATGATAGAGTTGAGAAAAAATAGCACTATTATCTAAACTTGGAGAAGAAAATAAGAGAAACATCTCTAGCCGAAGTGATGCCAGAATTAATAAAGGAAAAAATTGATAAGTCTATGAAGAAGTATGCAATTAGGTTTGTACCAAAATACAGAGCCTTTAGAATTTTACAATACAATATTGAGGATGTTGTTAAGAAGACCACTTAGATGTGGAAACCTACTTATGGATTGACAATAGTAAAAGAAGGAGAAGAATAATCCATTGAAGTAAAGGATGATGAAGGAGATGATGACAAAGGTGACACAGTTAGAGGAGGAACAAAAATGCAAGAAGATGACAAGGAAACAAATGAGTCTAAGCAGCTAGAAGAATAGAGTGTGCAAGACACACAATTACTGAGTGTTAGTCCTCCAAATGTCACAAGTGAGACTATTGTAATGGGCACCCCTGGATTTCCAAAAAAACTAAACCAAATTGCTGAAAGGAATTATGTCAAACAGTTTGCATTCAACTTCTTATTTCTCCGTTTAATGTTTTAAACCCCTTATAACTCCGAAAATCAAATGTTTATTTGTTTGTTGTGTTTCGTGCATGGAATTGGTATCATACAACATAAACAAGAAAGAAACTACAATGATATGCAAAGTGGAAATGAACTGCTGCTAATAAAATGTTATTTTCAGAATTCATAAAACCAAATACATGGCAGATTTATCAACTCACTAATTACTTCAGCAGTATTGACATAATACTCTAGCCCATGCTTTCGAACTTGCTGCTACAATACTTTGTACTTCAATCAGTCCACTACCTTCATAATACCATTCCCTCAAAGCGGCATAAGCGTCAGACAAGTAGTGAAGAAGATATGAGCAAAATACCAAATCTGCCTGTAGCCGGAAATGCAACTAAACTACCTGATAATGAAGCCAATAACAAAGAATTCCAAAGGCCAAACCCCAAGGGAATGACGTCTAGAATGTTACAAGAGAGGATAGACATCCTCAAATGCCAAGAACGGAGCTGCAACTCACACACCAATTTCTTCTCATATTCACCCTGTCTAATGAAGCCACAAATGCTTCCTTTTATTCTATTCCCACGGGTCCCCTCAACTCATATGGGCAATGTGGGATAAAAGATGTGTAATATAAAACATATATTAAAATACCCCTTATGTCTCCCTTGGGTACACATCACCATAAAATATATATTAAAGTAACACTTTAATATTTTACAATTAAATTAGACGTTACTTTAATAAAACTTTAGGCATCAAAATGTATTAGCAATCGGACTCCGAATAATGCGAGTGATAGCTCATCGGAAAGCTCTCACCGAGGAGTATCGAATCCAATCACCAAAATTGACCTGCACCGTGTCCTGCCGACTTACTAAAAATAGTAAGTATGCCTGAAACTAAGTAAATCAACTTCATTTTGGCCCAAACTGGAAATGACTAGGCCAAAACACTCCAAGATCCCATTAAACCTTTCGTTAGCCCTCGAGACCATGTAGAACAAGGCTAACACGCACACACTTGGTCAACTGCTAAAATGGGGACATTACAGTCCGCCCCCCTTGAAATTGCTTGTCCTCAAGCAACCTCAGTCTAGCCTGCTGAATAACCTGCTCACTCTCCCATGTAGAATCTTCCTCCGGCAGGTCTTTCCATTTGACCAAATACTCCTTCACTATCCTGTTTCTAAGCTTCCTCTCTCTGGTATCCACAATAGCCTCAGGTAATAACACAAGCTTCCCCTCCTCATCCAAAGGGGGTAAATCTGCAGAAGGCACTACACTCTGACCAATGGCTTTCTTAAGCCTAGACACATGAAACACATTGTGCACTCGATTGCCCTCTGGAAGCTCAAGCTCATAGGCGACTTTGCCCACTTTGCGAATCACCCTGTAGGGACCATAAAATCTAGGTTTCAACTTTTTAGCTCCACTCTTCTTGAGCGATGACTGTCTATATGGTTGTAGCCTCAAGTAAACCATATCCCTTACCTCAAAGCTACGCTCTATTCGGTGCTGATCAGCATACAATTTCTGTTGATTCTGGGCCTGTTGTATATTCTCTTTGAGCACTTTCAGGATGTCCTGACTATCCTGCAATAAGTTTTTGGCTTTGGGCACTCTACTGTCCCCCAAAACTAAATCCATGAAGCTAGGTTCTTCATAACCATAGAGTGCCATGAAAGGAGTCATCTTGATGGACATATGATAAGTGGTGTTATAACAATACTCTCCCATATGCAACCATTTGATCCAAGCCTTTTGTTGTGTAGTTACATAGTTCCTCAAATATCCTTCCGCCCATTTATTCACAATCTCAGTTTGCCCATCTGTTTGCGGATGATAACTAGTGCTAGGTGTAAGATCTGTACCACACAACCTAAACAACTCTTGCCAAAAAACACTCATAAACTTACTATCCCGGTCGCTGACAATGAATTTGGGCAGCCCATGTAACCTGAATATCTCTTTAAAGAAAAGATCTGCCACCTGTGCTGCTGTGTAAGTGGACGGAATAGCAAAGAAGTGAGCAAACTTCGTCAAGCGGTCCACCACCACATAGATGCAATCCCTTCCCTGCACTCGTGGTAAACCAGTGATCAAGTCCATCGAAATACTTTCCCATTTCCTATCAGGAATGGGCAAGGGCTGTAATAAACCTGCAGGAAATGTGTGTTCTCCCTTATTCTGTTGACAAACCATACACTCCCTGGCATACCTCTGAACATCATTCTTGAGCCCTTTCCATGAAAACCGCTCTCGGATCTGCCTGTAGGTCTTGAAGACCCCCGAATGTCCTGCTGTGGGTGCATCATGAAATGCCTTCAATATCGCCTCTCTCAAATGTGATGACGGAATCAAATAAACCCTGTCCTGAACTCTGATCAATCCATCTATCACCTCATAGCGATCATCCTGTATGGTACCTGAAATCAATCCAGAAGCCCAAGCATCTCCGACATACTCTGCTATAATTCGATCTCTCCAATCTCCTGAAATCTCTGCCAGAGCACATAAGTGAGGTCTCCGAGATAAGGCATCAGCCACCACATTTTTCTTACCTTTGACAAACTCTATGTCAAAGTCATAAGCCTGCAATTTAGTCACCCATTTTTGTTGCCGGTCATTAAGATCACGCTGGCTCATGAAGTATTTAATACTGTTGTGATCAGTCTTGATCACAAAATGTCCACCTACCAAATATGATCAAAATTTGGCCAATGCATGCATTATGACCAACATCTCCCGGTCATAGACAGAATAACTTTTCTCAACTCCTCGGAGCTTCCTACTCTCGAATGCAATGGGATGCTTCTCCTGCATCAATACTGCTCCAATCCCATCACCTGATGCATCACAATGAAGCTCAAAAGGCTTTTTGAAATCCAGTAGAGCTAGAACTAGACATGAAGACATTACCTGCTTGAAATGCTCAAAACACCTCTGTGCTGCCCCTGTCCACACGAAGGCTCCTTTCCTGGTAAGATCTGTCAAGGGTGTAGCAATCTGTGAGAATCCCTTAACAAACCTTCTATAAAAACCACATAAACCAAAGAATCCCTTAAGCTGTGTAAGGTTTGTGGGAGTAGGCCACTCTACAATAGCTCTAATCTTTTCGGGATCAACCTGAATGCCATCTGCACTAATGATATGCCCCAGGTAAAGGAGCTCAGTCATGCCAAACTCACATTTAGATTCCTTGGCATACAATGACTCTCTCTCCAGAATAGATAACACCTCCTCCAGATGATGTAAGTGCTCCTCCCAGGTCTTACTAAAGACCAAGATGTCATCAAAGAAGATCAAGACAAATCTCCTCAGCTGCTTCCTGAATACCTGGTTCATACAACTTTGAAATGTAGCAGGTGCATTGGTTAGACCAAATGGCATAACCATGAACTCAAAGTGGCCATAGTGACATCGGAAAGCTGTTTTCTCAATATCCTTTGCTCTCATCCTGATCTGATGGTATCCAGATCGCAAATCAATTTCTGTGAAGAAGCATGCCCCATGCAACTCATCAATCAGCTCATCAATCCTAGGAATGGGATACCTGTTTTTAATTGTTTTCTTATTCAGTGCCCTGTAATCGATGCACATGCGCATTGTCCCATCCTTCTTCTTTACCAATACTACTGCTGAAGCAAAAGGGCTCTTACTGGGCCTGATATGCCCCATCTCCAACAAATCCTTAATCGCCTTCTCTATCTCATCCTTGTGTTTCTTAGGATGACGATAGGGAGTAATCATAACTGGTTTGGCTCCCTCCTCGAGCTCAATAACATGTTCCATCCCTCTGTCAGGAGGAACCCCATGAGGAATATCGCTAAATACTTTAGCGTGTCTATCAAGTATCTTCTGGACATCTAGTGGATGACTCTTTTCTTGTGGCTCTGGTGAAGTTGGCATAATGTGGCACTCTGCCGCCCACTCTATGTCATCATGACGAAAAAGTCTCTGCATTCTCCTCAAGGACACTATTCTGCAACCTCCATCTGAAAGCCCTCTAAGTACCACAGTTCTCCACTCATGCTGGAATTTCATCTCCAATTTCGCTAGATTGAGTGTGAACTCAACTAGTGAAGCCATCCATGTCATGTCAAGGATGACATCATAATCTCCCATGTCCACAACATAGAACTCATCTTCCAACTCATAGCCATCTCCAAACCTGATGCGAAGATTAGATATCTTTCGAGTGCATAATAACTTATCACCGTTAGCTACCATGACTCTAAACCCATCATGCTCCTCTGTCTGTAACCCTCTCTTGGCTACCAACTGTGCATCTATGAAGTTATGTGTAGCCCCAGTGTCAATAAGAGATATCACTTTCTGCCCCTGGATGGTACCCCTGACCTTAAATGTGATTGCCTTTTGGGCCCCTGTCAAGCGTGCCAACGATCTATCATCCTTAGGAATGTTGCTCTCCTCTATAGTGTTACCCTCATCTGAATCGGAGTGCTGATCCTCCCCTTCTGACTCTGACTCTTCTGCTGAAAAATACTCCATTTGATTTGCCTTAGCCTTGAGAGAACATTTATGAGATAAGTCCCAAGGCTCTCTACAATGGAAGCACAGCTTCTTCTTTCGAAGTTCATTCAAGGTTTCATTGTCTAGTCTTGTTGATCCTTCTTTGGGTTTTCTATACTCTTTCTGAAATGATTTTTTGTCTTTGTCCTTGCGGTAGGAAGAATCTATTGAATGGTTTTTTCCTTTGTATACCGAAGGGGCTAAATCTCGTGCCTTTTTAGTTGCTTCAGCTAACGTGAGTGGATCATGTCCCTTCACCCAACCTCGTAATGGATCAGCAAGACCATCACAAAATAACACCACCAATCTCCTAGGAGAGATATCAGTAACAAGTACAGACAAGCGCTAAAACTTGGCAATGTAAGCATCCACAGAACTTGACTGTTTTAACTGTGCTAGCTCCTTGAAATGTAACTCGGGATCCTTAGTGTCAAATCTCCCAATCAATGTTTTGGTGAATTCCTCATAAGATGTAATCTGATTATGCCCCAAAGTCACCATGCCATGATGCCACCATTCATGTGCAACGCCATCCAAGTTCATAGCCGCATACTTGATAGCCTCCTCCTCAGGCATAGGATTAAGCTGCAAGTATGTATCTACCTTCTGCACCCAAGCTCGTGCAGTCATCTTCCCTAAAGCATCATAATAAGGTAAAGAAAGTTTTCCAACTTTCTTCCTCAGCTCAAAGTTTTGATTCCTCCCTCCTGCTTTAGGCATGTGTCTCATCCTCAAGTCCATATAATCTCTAAGAGAAATATTCACCTGAAACTCTGGTCCACTAGCCTCCCAGTCCCTCCTGAACTGATCCTGTAACTCGGTAATCTGCGGTTCGTTTACTGGATGAACCAGATCTCTGGGTGGAAAAGTGGGTAGAAGAGGTCTCGAGCTCACAGTCCGTGTTGGGCGTGCATCATGTCTAAAGTTATTAGCCTCATTCCCATTGTTGCCATGTCCATTATTACCATTAATGTTATTCTCAGGACCATTGTTGTTGCCTTGGCCTTCATGGTTATTGTTTCCCCCGTTGTTATTGTTTCCCTCGTTGTTATTGTTTCTGTTGTTGGCATCACCTAGATTAATATTGACACCCATCTGTCTAGCCATGAGCTGTAACATCATGTCCATTCGCCTATTCTGCTCCTGCTGCATACGCTGCCCCTGCTCTAATGTATCCAGTAACTGTCGGAATAGTACCTCCCCTTGATCTGGACCAGCATTTTTGCCTCCGCCTAATCCTGTATTCCTGTCATCTCGATCACCCATATTATTGTCCTGATCACAGAATATCTCCTCTGTGTCTGTATGGTTGAATTCAATGTCCCCCTGCACGGATGTACTAGACTATTTGCTTTACAAGTCTGAAATCCTATTTTGTCTTGCTCTGGTATCGCAGAAATTATAAGACCCCTGTCGCATGCTCAAACATAAATGCTTAGCCTGTGTTTTTTTTTACTTACTTTTTCCCTTTATCCGGCTGTTCCAAATTCCCTATAAGACCTCCATAGGATGGCAGGACTTATAGCTCTGATACCACTGTAATGGGCACCCCTGGATTTCCAAAAAAACTAAACCAAATTGCTGAAAGGAATTATGTCAAACAGTTTGCATTCAACTTCTTATTTCTCCATTTAATGTTTTAAACCCCTTATAACTCCAAAAATCAAATGTTTATTTTTTTTTTGTGTTTCGTGCATGGAATTGGTATCATACAACATAAACAAGAAAGAAACTACAATGATATGCAAAGTGGAAATGAACTGCTGCTAATAAAATGTTATTTTCAGAATTCATAAAACCAAATACATGGTAGATTTATCAACTCACTAATTACTTCAGCAGTATTGACATAATACTCCAGCCCATGCTTTTGAACTTTCTGCTACAATACTTTGTCCTTCAATCAGTCCACTACCTTCATAATACCATTCCCTCAAAGCGGCATAAGTGTCAGACAAGTAGTGAAGAAGATATGAGCAAAATACCAAATCTGCCTGTAGCCGAAAATGCAACTAAACTGCCTGATAATGAAGCCAATAACAAAGAATTCCAAAGGCCAAACCCCAAGGGAATGACATCTAGAATGTTACAAGAGAGGATAGACGTCCTCAAATGCCAAGAACGGAGCTGCAACTCACACACCAATTTCTTCTCATATTCAACCTGTCTAATGAAGCCACAAATGCTTCCTTTTATTCTATTCCCATGGGTCCCCTCAACTCATATGGGCAATGTGGGATAAAAGATGTGTAATATAAAACATATATTAAAATACCCCTTATGTCTCCCTTGGGTACACATCACCATAAAATATATATTAAAGTAACACTTTAATATTTTACAATTAAATTAGACGTTACTTTAATAAAACTTCAGGCATTAAAATGTATTAGCAATCGGACTCCGAATAATGCGAGTGATAGCTCATCGGAAAGCTCTCACCGAGGAGTATCGAATCCAATCACCAAAATTGACCTGCACTGTGTCCTGCCGACTTACTAAAAATAGTAAGTATGCCTGAAACTAAGTA
The DNA here is from genome assembly GCA_028749045.1 of Cupressus sempervirens. NCBI lineage: Eukaryota > Viridiplantae > Streptophyta > Pinopsida > Cupressales > Cupressaceae > Cupressus > Cupressus sempervirens. The sequence goes on along the minus strand of CM053793.1, from coordinate 50,399,553 downwards.
AATCAACTTCGTTTTGGCCCAAACTGGAAATGACTAGGCCAAAACACTCCAAGATCCCATTAAACCCTTCGTTAGCCCTCGGGACCATGTAGAACAAGGCTAACGCGCACACACTTGGTTAACTGCTAAAATGGGGACATTACAACTACTAAGACAATAACTATCAAGGATGTTTCTAATCTATTAGCTCATAACATTAATCCCCTTACTAAAGATAATTTGAGGAAGATCTTAGATTAGTCTACACTATAGGCCAAACTTTGTAATAATCCTATTTTGGTCAATGTGGATGAGCTATAGAAGTTAGTGACTAATGTTGCTAGCAAAAAGGTGAATCCAAAAGAACCAACTTCTATTATCCCTCTAGTCACTAATGTAAAACCTTTGGTAAAGATACCATAAGTCATATCAAATAAGGTTGATACAATTTCCAAGATTAATATTGTGGAGAAGAGCATAGTGGAAGCACAAGTTGCTATTGTAGAAATAGGTTAGATAGGCTTATCTACACCTACTGCACAAGGACAAGGTGTAAGACAAGTCATTGTGGCAGAACAATGCAAGCTTGAAGAGAGTGAAATGATACCACAACTCAAGGAGCAAAATTCCATTCAAGCCCTAGTAACCTTACCGATATCTGGCACTCCATCATACTCTTTAGAAGTTAAGCACATATGCTACTCCATTGCAAATCTTAGTGTTGAGCCCTAGTTCATCAAATGCTAAAGAAGTAATTCAATATGGAGACATGTACCTTTATGAAGAGATAATTTTACCAAAATTTTATATTGATACCATGACAATAAAGAAAATGGGCATATTGTAGTAGGCCCTAGCAAGGAAAAAGCATCAAGAAATGCTTAGAAGGGAGCATAGGTATAAGAAGGCACTACAAGACACCAAATACATATTTTTAGATGCATTTAGTCTACCAAATCCAAATGAGACCAAGCCACTAATAGATCAACTTATATAAATAGTGGAGAAGGTTAGTAATGAAAACTTGGATATCAATGCCAAATTACTTGAATGGTCAAAAAAGAAGTTCCAAAACAAAGTAAATGGGAATTTTTTTGATGGGATAACACTAACACAAGTTTCATTGGAAACTAAGGTTGAGAATGTGAGGAAAGTACTTGAGAACATATTCTCATTGTACACAAAATTATGCAATCCAAAACTCTTCACCCAAGAGATTAGAAGTCACATTCTAATTCTAGAGACCCAAATTTTTGCATCAGGTGCAAGACTACCAATGAATCCAGCTTAGAGTGAGAATCATTTCAGAACATCACTTTTGACATAGAGTTAGTTAGCTATATTTATAGTAGATGAGGTCAACATAAGGGTCAAACTGACTAGCATCCAAGTAACCCTCCCCCATATGGAAATAATGCATAAGGAGCTAGGCTATGCTAAAATCCTATTGAAGAAAGATGGCAATCTTTCTACCATAGATGGTCTAGTTCACCTTGCTACCAAGCTTGCAATCCAAATCAAATCATTCTATGTAGCATATGAGAACTGGGATGTAGCTCTTAAGATGATATTCGACATCCATAAATCTTTTCTAGAAAAAAACACAATCAATGTATAGCCTATTGATTTAAGTGTCAAAAAGGGGGAGATGTATATTTGGAGGAGAAATAGAGCAAAGGGGGAGATGCTACTTTTGGGAGAGAGAATACAAGGTAGTGCATTAAAGTCAAAGTGTATCAATAGAGACACATTTACTCAACAGGAGTACCAAATTTTAGATACAAATCAGACATATCAACTTAGGGCAAGTTATCAGTATCTAAGTTATTACAAAATTTTGAAACTTTGAAGTTTTGTATATAAGTTGAGTTGAGATATGTTATGATATGTTATGCTTGAGAGATTAAGGATGATAATGTATACTCATGTTTTTTTGACACTCATGTCAAAAGGAGAGATTGTTGATCTTAGATTGGTTTTTACAAGTGAGTGTCAACACACTTAAGTAATTTACTTAGTTCATGCCAAACACATAACATATTTCAAGAAAATCATAGACCAAGCTAAGTCATAGTGAGTGTCGAGTCACTCATGTGCCAAGTAGACAATATATGTCAAGTGACATAGGATCCAAGTAAATAGTGGATGCTAAGAAATGTAGGTGCCCAGTCATAGCAAAAAGATTAGTGCATGTCAAGCATCAGAGACTTCAAATACTGAGTGACATAGTTTTGACATATTGTAAACCATTTTAAAGCCAACCTAAGATTGAATTTTGATATTTTGGAGATAAGGACAAATCTCAAGTTGGATTCCCTATGCAATTACATGCATCCAATCAGAAAATAGGAAGGATTAAGTGGCAAAATGGATGAATCTCAGCCGTAGATTCATACCTAACCCCAAGTCACTAAGTCTTCTTAAGGAGGAAGAAACCCTAAAATCTTCATGAATGAATGAGTGTGTAAGGAATTGAAGGAGTGAAGAGAGAAGTTTTCATGTGCAAATAGAGCTTTCATGGGGGCTTAAAAGTTATGAAGTGAAAGTACATTATAGAATCAGTTAGAGTAGAACAAAGGATAGAGAAGAGTATATAGTATAGAGACATTTGATTGAGAAGGATCAAGAAGAAATTTTTTAGAGGTGATCTATTATCAAGTAAGCAAGTGTTAACTGCAAGATCAAAGCTAAGACATTCTAACAGGTGATTTCAATCAAAATATCTTAAATAGAGTAGTCCTAATAGGTTGTATGAAATCCTTTAATAGGGTGCTTACTTGATTGTAAGTTAAATTCCTCTAACAAGGCACACTTCTAACAAGGTGTTGAAATCCTCTAACAAGGTGACACCTAACAGTCTTTGTAAGCCTTTAACAGGGTAGATCATGACTCATAATCAAAATATTGTAACCTTCATTTGATACACTTTATTATTATAGTAGTTAAGATTTTTAGGTGTCATCCCCACCCCTATTTTACTTTTTCACTTGGAGGGTTTCTAGGTAATCATATCTGGTGTTATGTGTGTGAATGCTTACATGTTTATATGTATATGCTTTACATGTTATTTCAGCTTACTTATTGAATGTTTGAGATGGATGTGTGGTGAAAGTTTTATGGGTCCAAGTTTAAACTACTAATTCAACCCCCCTTAGAAGTTTAGATGTTATGGCTGAAATGAGGTTTTCCATAGCATAAATCAAACCAACCAAAGCTAATGGAGCAATCATGGATTAGTAGGAATGCATTAGAAACTTCAAAACCCTAGTTGTTAGGAAAGCACAAAATAAAGGAAAATAAATGCAATCTATTGTTCTAATCTACTATACTGATTCAAATCCATGCCTTGACCATGTGAAAGAAATCAAATGACTAGATTCAATCATCTCATCATATAAAACTAGAAAAATTCTTGCAAAAGTATGGATCAACACTCTAAAAGGCACAAAAAATTGCTCCAAAACTTGCCCTCTTGATTCAAACCAAAAAGTTTGGTGATCTAATGCAAGGAACCTGTTGAAGAAAAGAAGAGTCACATTTCATTAAATAATTATAATAATTTGAATTTAGGAAAGAATGAGAGTTTTTAGGTGGAGAGTGTTTGGAGGAGTTTGATGGTGTTTTGGAGTGCTTTTGGGGTTATGAAATGGAGCCACAAATGTAGTAGCAAAACATATAGCCATTGGAGGGGGTCTTGTTATAATGGATTCCATCTTAGAATATTCTAAGGATGGTGTAACAAATTTCATTTTGTAGGCATGATCTTGGGAGGTCAAACATTGAGTAAGCCCTAGATTTTTGGGGTCCAAATTGGGGCTTTCATATCTAGAGGTGTGATAGTGTTAAATTGGTTGCATATTCCTCTAATTAGGTCCATTTCATGCTACTATTGAAAGTGGCATTTTTTGGGAGTACATCCATGATAGGGTTGCTTTGAAAACATGGGGTATTAGGCCTAGAATCCAAAATTAAAGTAGCAATTTTTGGAAGGGATGTTGCAAAAAAAGTGGGGTTTATTTATCCATATGTTTAATTAATTAGAAAAGGGTATTTGAATATTTAATTTTTTTGGAAAGCGTTTTGGGAAAATTTGGAGAAATCTACAAATTTCTCACTGGGCAAGGCTAGTAGGGCAGTCCTAGAAGATGGTAGTATGGTTGTGGGTGATTAACCATTGGAACCTTTCAATTGGGGAGTATTTTATATCTTATTTGGAATTAATTGAGGACATTTGGAAGTTAAAAAGACCTACTAGAGAGATTGAGGGGTATTGGGTTGGTTTGTTTGAAGGCAACCATAGAGCATGCAACATGGTTGAATGCATGGATATGAAGATGAGGAAGAGGATAGAGGTTTTGGAGTCTAGTGGGAGTATGCAATGATTAAATTTACCAGTGATAGGTCTATAGTGTAGGTTGAGGGCCTAGAGTTTATTCTTTTGGAAGGTAGAGTAAGTTGTTGTTACAAAACAAAGAAAACCTTCTAATATTTGTTGATAACTTTTCTAGAATGATGATTATGATATTTCTTAAAGAAAAATCTGATGCATTTAAAATATTTAACTGATATTTGGCTAGAGTTGAAAAAGAAACAAGAAAGAGTTTGAAGTTTTTGATATTAGATAGAGGAGATGAATTCATATTAGATGAGTTTAACATATTATGAAATGAAAAAGAAATCAAGAGAAAAATGAGTGTGCCAAGGATTCCACTACAAAATGTGATAGCTAAAGAAGGATTAGTTCAATCATTGACTCTACAAGAACACTTATGGTGGAGAAGAATGTTTCACAAAAGTATTGGAGAGAAGGTGTAAAAAAAAATTTGTTATACACTTATATGAGTTCAAATTAAGAAAGGTATAGAAAAAACACCTTTTCAACTTTGTTATTGATATTCACCTAATGTCAATTATTTCAGATGTTTTGGAAGAAAATATTACATAATGAAAGATGCTAGGAAAGGAAAACTTGATTGTAAAAGTGATGAAGGTATATTTCTAGGATATTCAACTAAAAGAAAGGCTTACAAATGTTTGAATTCTAACACGAAAAAAATTGTGGAAAGTGCAAATGCTAGAGTTTTTGAATTTGTAGAAAAAAATGAAGAGGAATGTAAGAAGGAACCTAAAGATTATAGAAATTTCATCTACATAAATGAAGGTGAACCTAGTACCTTATCTAAACTAGAGAAGGGGTTTGTCTAGCATCAACAACTAAGCACTACCAAGGTTTACTAGAAATGTAGTGTCAAGCATCAAACTATAGGATCCATGTCACATAATGAAGAAGCCAAACATAAAAAAAATGTTGAGCTATAGCCAAAGACAATTGAAAAAGTTGTTCACACTTTGGACTAGGTGAGATACAAAAAGAAGAAAAAATACCTAAACATATCTTACCAAAATATGTAAGGAGAAATTATACACTAGACCAAATAATTGGGGACAAATATTTTGGAGTTATCCAAAAAAGAAAGTTGAAAAATGATATGTTGGAATGTCCAAAATGGGAAGAGTACTTCTAAGGGGAGGGGGGGGGGGGGGGGGGGGGGGTGAATCAAAAGTACCACACTTTCTTTACCTTTTCAAATCTTTCAAATCAAATAACTAAAAATAAGATGCATGCTTATAAATACATTAAATAGCCATAAAGTAAACACATGCAATAACACACAACACCAGATTTTGAAACCCAGAAACCCTCCAAGAATAAGAAGGTAAAATTGAGGTGGGGATGATACCCACAAAAATTACTGTAGTAATAATTATTTGACCACTTTCGATGGTCTATCCTATGAAAGGCCTACCTTGTTAAAGGCTTTACACTGTATCAATAGTGACCCAATTAGAGGATTTACAAACACTTACATGAAGTGTCACCCTATTAAAGGATTTATAATAGGCTATTAAACCCGCCTAATAAATAGGATTTTCAATCATATTCTCCAAAGGTTCTCCTATCTAGCTGTTAAGCTAACCTATCAGTATAGGATTTCAACATCTAATACAATGGCAAGAAAGTATTAGAACAATAAACTTGACAGTATGCAATCTTTAATTGTTGGATTTAGGCACTTGATCTACTCTCTTTGATCTTGATCCTTTGAGATCTGATTTTTGATTCTGTCCCTTGTCCCTTGTGTTGTTCTGATCAACTAGATATGAAATTGTTACTCTGTTCCTCTAAGTCTTTCCTTCTTCACACTAAATTTTACTATATTCTCCCCATACATTGTTTTCTACCTTATGCCCAATGGAATTTTTAACCTCCTTTTAAAGGTTGTGAAGACTTAGGGTTAGGTATGGATCTATGATCCATATTAAATCTCAAGTTCTTGCTCATTCCTTTCATTTTTCTTATTGGTTGCATGCCTTCTTCATTTTTCTAATTAGTTACATGTTGATCATATAGGGAATGTAAAATATTTGATCTTGTCCATTTTCTACTTTGAAATCCTTCTATGTAAGATCCAAAAATGGTTTACATCTAATTTTGTGAGGGCACAAACTCATATGTTGATTCTGTGTTACTCAACACATATTGGATTGTTGGTGCTTGGCACATATACTATCCTAGATTTCTCGGCACCTATTACACTCTATGTTGCTTGGCATATATATGTTTTAGGATTACTCAGCATTAACTGTGACTCGACACCTATATGTTACTTGACACTTATATACTGCTCAAAACCTGAAGTCACTTGGCACTTATATATTGCTTGACACCTAAAGTCACTCTGCACTTATATACTGTGGCTCGACATACATAGTGAACTCGATATAAATATAAAAGGTGGTTAAGTGTGTTGACACTCAAATGTCAAAAACCATCTTAAGACCAACAATCTCCCCCTTTGACATAAGTGTCAAAAACACTTAACTAGACATTTGTTCATCTATCCTTATGAGTACCTTATCCACAAAATTTCAAAATTTGTTCAAAAAATTTATTCAAAATACGTTAACTCCCCCTAAGTTGATTGTGCCTTGATATTCTTGCAACCAAAATTATGTGCTAAATGTGCCTAATACTCTTTTTCTTCTACCCTATACCTATATTCTGTACCTGTGTCTCTATATCTGATCTATTAGAGCTTATAGAATTTTTGCATTTTACATCAAAGCTATTTTCCATATGATTTGCAAAAATTGCCAAAATTTTGCATCTCCCCCTCTTGGCTATAAACATATATCTCCCCCTTTTTTTATTATCATTTCTCCCCCTATCTTATTATCTCCCCCTTTTTGACACTTATGTCAAAGGGTTCTAAGGAGTAAGACCATACTTAACCAAAAAATTACTATTTACCTCCATCATTATTTTCAGAGCTGCATCCCAATTCTCCAAAGCTATGCTCAGTGACTTGTGTTGGATGGCAGTCTCTGCAACAAAGTGTACAAGTCCATCAACTATAGAAAGATTTGGATCTTTCTTTAGAACTATTGTAGCATACACTTGTTCCTTGTGGAGGACTTCTAATTGTGGGGTTATGGAGGACTGAATTTGCAATAGTTTAGCCTTAATATTAGCTTCCTCTACTATTAGTATAGCTAACTCCCTTTGTGTGTGAAGCGATTGTGCAAAATGCTTCTCACTCTGAGCTAGATCTCTAGGTAATTTTCAAGTTTCTTTCCCAGCTCATTATTCTTTGATTAGTTTCTTGTGTGAAATTGGAAAAATCACACAACTTCCTATACAAAGAAAAAATATTTTCAACAACAATTTTGGCCTTATCTATTGTCTTGGCTAACTCTACCTATTCAAGTGCTATGCCACTTGATATCTTTTCATTCACTTTTCCTTGAAATTTTCTCTTTGACCATTCCATGAGTTTGACATTGGTATCCTGGTCTTCATCCGTCACTTGGTCAACTATGTCTGATAGTTGCTCTATTATTGGCTTGGCTTCATTTGGTGACTATAAGCTGAAAGCATCCATAAAGATTTCCTTGATGTCATGAAGTGCTTGCTTATGTTTGAACTCTTTCCTTAGTATCTCTTGCCTCATCCTTCTATCTAATGCACTTTGCATTTCAGTCATTTGTGCCATTGTAATGGTCTTGGAATCATAAGAAGGAATCACAATTTCTTCATCTAATTTAGGGTCTCCATAGTGAAGTACCTTGGCCACTCTTGTTGAACTCAAGCCTAGAGTTGAAAATTTCAAGGGGATGTCTTGAGTGCTCAGCTTCTGAATGGTTGTAGTAGGAGTGTCAATCTTTAGTAATTCTACCAATGTCTAAATGGCCACCTACTCCTTTTCTTTTGTTGTATCTTCTTTCTCATTTGATTTCCTCTCCTCTACACTCAACATTTGGTCAATATCACTTGTTGAACTTGGTGGAGGTAGTGGTGGAAGCATCAAAATCTTGGTGCTAGTAGCTGTGTATGTGAAAGGTGGTTTCTTTGGCTTCACCTTTTCTCTTTGTGGTGTAGATACTGCCTTTTTTAACTCATCAACATTCACCAATATAGGGCTTGTATACAATTGTGCCTATAGAGTAGATTGGTGAAGGATCTTTAAGAGATCCTCTGTACTAAGGGGATTGATGTTCTAGGTAGAGTTGTCAGGAACATCCTTAATGATTATTATCTCTCTAGGTGTAGTAGTTACATGAGGTGGATTCGGAGGTGGCATTTGTGTGTCTTGCACTCTCTATCCTTCTTCTTGCCGCTAGTTGGCTATTGCATAGTTTCTTCTCCTTTAGTTGATTCTTCTTGTTCTTTCTCCTTATTCTCTTCCTCAATTTTCTTTTCCTCCTCTCTCTTTTCTTCTTCCTTCTTCTCTATTTCCTTTGCTTCTACCTCTCCTTTCTACTCTTCTACTTTCTTTTCCTCCACCTTCTCTTTAGCACTAGTTTCTTCTTTAGTGGTTTCTTCTACCTTTTCATCAGTAATTTTATAAATTGTTTTCCACAATTGTGTGGATTTATTTACAACATCCTCAATTTTGTTTTGAAGGATGCAAAAGGCTCTGTACTTGGGTGCAAACTTGCCACTATGTTTCTTTTTTTCCTTTATTATTTGAGCCTTTGTCATGTTTGGCTTTACTTGTACCAGGGTAGATTCTCTAATCTCCCTTTCCATCTTTAGACAATAATGCCATTTATTCTCAACTATTTCATATAACTCCTTTGGCATGGTATTGCAAAGTTCTAGAGGTGTATTTTTGAATTCTTTCATCATGGCATACACAAACTCCTCTATTTTATTCTACTCTTCCCTACTAAGCTTATTGAAATTAAGAGACTTTAAATCATTTAATTCTACATTTTTATTCCTATTACAAAGCTTATCAATTGCAGATTTTGGAGGATGACTTACCACTTTAAATTGGCTTATGTCCTCTGATTCTATTTTGTCCTCATCATCTATATCTAGCTATGCCACATACCTTTTTCTCTTCTTGGGCTCTTTACCTAGTTATGTAGTAGCTTTCTTCTTTTCCTTTAATGCATCTTTGGCCTTTTGAGTGGTTGCCCTTGTGGTGGCCCTTGTTGCTAGAGTTGGTTTGGTTTGAGCTTGCTTGGTGACCTTTTTAGGCTTGGACTGAGTTGTAGGATGAGTTTCTACCTTTCTCTTCTTTTGCTTAGTAGGTGTTGGTGCTTTCTCAACTTCTTCTCCCTTGGCACCTTCCTCCTTGTCTTCTGCTAGGCCTTGTGTTAGCTCATCTAGCCCTTGCCCTTGCTCACTTTCTTCCTCACTATCTCCTTCTACTTCTTCTACTTCTTCTTCTTCTGCCTCTCCTTCAATATTTGCTCCAAATGTATTCTTTGTTTTCTTCACCATTTTATCTTTCTTCTTGATGACAAAAGTTGTTTTGAATTTAGTCTCAACTTTGGACTTAGCAACATCATATGTCCCAAAGCAAGGAGTTGCCTTATTAATTTCTTCTACTAGAAATGTTGTGATTGCTACTGAGGCTTCATCTACATTAGGCTCATATCTTAATGGCCTTAGCCATCTCACTCTTGGTATTGCTACTTGGATGTAGGTATAGTCTATGTCAACCAAGAAACATATGTCATTGACATGTTTCTCTACCAATGAAACTAGTATTCTCATTCTCTACTTCATAGATTTCTTAAAATCTTTAAAATAACTTGTCATCTGAGCCTCAAAATTGTCACCCATTTGATCAATGAATTCATTAATTTGTGTGATTGTAGTTTTGTTAGGGTTACAATTAACCTTTTCTATAGAAGGGAATTCTACCATCACATAAAGGAATATACACATAAGAACTGAACCAAATTTGCATTGTTCTCCCTTGTATCTTCTTATAGCTCCTAGGTTCTCATTAATTTTTTGCAACATGAGTTCTACCAGATCATAGTTATGATCTTTCTTCACCAGTTTGTAGGCTACATCAACTGCTAGACATGGCACACTATTTAGTCTACTGGATTGATAGAATTCATAAGATATAACTCTCACAGCAAAATCTAGAAGTGGATCAGTTATTGTATCAATGGTCATTCCCCTATTGTTCCATTTTTCTCTTCTATTTTTCTCAATGACCTCCTTTCTATCACTTCTCAATGTCTTTGGCCAATCTAGGGTTGGAAATCCTGTAACCCTATGAACTATTCTCTTGGTAATCTTAATAGGTCCTATTTCCAACCATAGATAGCCATCATGAATTCAACTCAGAACAATCTATATCCATTCCATTTTGAAACTAATAGGGTAGACTAAGGCATTCGTCAAACTCTTTTTCTCAACAATCTCGAACTCCTTTTTTAGAATCTTGTTCTCACATAGTTTTTCATAAGCTTGGTATATCTCTATATCACCTATTGTATCTATCTTGCAATTATAACACTTTCCTACATCTTGAACCATGACTACTTTAGGTGGAATGATGGATAATGCACCAGCTAGGTAGTTCGTATAGGCAACTTCAGGGATTGGCCTAAATTTGGGCTATTTTACTTCATTGCTGACTAACTAAATCTCATGACTCTCTTTTTCTTTGGGGTTTCTAGAGCTAGTGGCCATTTTACCAAACTAGGGCTTCAAACATATTAAAACTTTAACTTTTGCATAGCTTGGCACTTGATAAATACCTTTGAATCAATGAATTTGTGTTGAATTGCTATTGAGATCCATTTAAATGGCTGTTAGGTTGCTACTTGATTGCTTCTTCACTCCTCTTGACTTTTCTCTATGTTAAAATGGCATGAAAATGAACAAAAATTGACCTTATACCTATCAAAAACCTAGAATTAAATGCTTTGTGCATAGAGCTATAAACTCAGCACTTGAAGGATTCAACATGACTCGGCTCCCATTGTATTTCATTTACTTAGCTTCCACCAATTCTACACTCAGCTTCAACTATCAACTCAATAGCTACTAGAGACTCGACATCCATTGGAACTTTACTTGGCATCTAAGGGTAACTAGGCAGCATTTGCAAAAACTTTTGATTTTGACCTGGCATCTTTGCTTATGTAGATTTCTTCTTTCTAGTACTCTTTGTCTATGAACTAATGTATGATATAACTCTATATATCAGTCCCATACACCTTTCTTTTTCTTAGTTGGATGAAGTATGATCACTTGACCTCTTGGGTGAAGTCATCTCTCCATTTGATGTGCTACACTCATCTTTCTTTTTCCAAGTCTTGTTCATTCTCCCTCTTATTTGTTCAACATCAACCTTCTCTTTTCATTTGTTGACTTCTGTCTTGGGTGCTTTTGACTTTGTTGGACAATTCCTACCAATATGACTAGTTTTCAAGTAGCTGAAACATGTAGTTTGACATAACCATCTGTCATAATTCCCTCTAAAATGTGTCCTTATGCAATTTTTAGGAATGTGTCCATACTCCTAACAATAGTGATAGCTATACCTAGTGTTGTAATCCCAATTTTAGTGATGGCCATGGTTGTTTCCTTTTGTAGGTTGATTAGGTGTCCACATAGGCTTTGATCTGCATTCAAATGCTTTATGTCCATAGTTTTTGTAGTTGTGGCAATGACCTTCAAATCTTGGTGTCCTCATGATCTTGGTTCTACATTCATGTGTTTGATGTGGACTCCTTTTTTGAACTTGTGAAAAAAGCTTGCATTGGTAGGCTTATTGTGCTAATGACCATTCTTGATTATGCATACATTAGAGGTATATCCCTTTTTACCACAAAAATGACAAATAGGTTTAGTTTTCTTACCTTTTTTACTCCTTTCTTCTGCAATCTTGGATGATTCTCCTTGTTCAGCGCTAATGTAACGAAGACCTGAACTATCATTACTAGCCCTTGGTGGTTTTAGTAGTTTCTCAAAATATTTGATGGCCTCATTTGGTTTGTTTAAACTTTCTGCTATCTCCTTCTCTCTTTTCAATCCATTTTGTAATTGCTCATTCTGCATTTTTAGAGTAGAGATCTCAATGTCCTTCATGTTTAGCTCATCATAAGCATTCATCATTTTACTTAAGGTGTCTAGCTACATGTTTGAGATCCATTCAAACTCAATTGTATTCTCCTCTAGTCTATTGGTAAGATTTCTCTTCTCATCTTCTATCATGGCCTTGTCTTCAATGGCTCTCTTCTTTTGTTCAGTCACTTCACAAAGCATTGTGGCTTGTGATTCTTGTTCAATCTTGAGTATTCTAATTTCTTTAGCTTGTGCTCTATTTTTCTCCATTAGTTCTGCTATTGCTACTCAAACTCTGAATATCCATTGGAAAAAACTTGTGTGATATCATCTCCTTCCTTCTTTTTAAGGACTTTCTCAATTCTTATCTAGCTTCTTCCACTTTGTGTAGAGCTAGGTGCACATCAATCACTTGATTGTCTATGATCTTCTCAAGTTTGAAGACTTCCATCTTTAGACCTTTTCTCTAAGTCATTAGGCTTCTCCTTGTGAGAACCTAAGCTCTAATACCAATTGTTGGAATGTCCAAAATGGAAAGAGTACTTCTTGGGGGGGGGGGGGGGGGGGGTTGAATCAGAAGTACCACACTTTCTTTACCTTTTCAAATAATTGAAAATAAGATGCATGCTTATAAATACATTAAATAGCCATGAAGTAAACAAATGCAATAAGACACAACACCAGATTTGGTAACCCGAAAACCCTCCAGGAATAAAAAGGTAAAACTAGGGTGGGGATGATACCCACAAAAATTACTGCAGCAATAATTATTTGACCACTTTTGATGGTCTACCCTATGAAAGGCCTACCCTATTAAAGGCTTTCCACTATATCAATAGTGACCTAATTAGAGGATTTACAAACACTTGCATGAAGTGTCACCCTATTAAAGGATTTACAATAGGTTATTAAACCCGCCTAATACATAGGTTTTTCAATCACCTTCTCCAAAGGTTCTCCTATCTAGCTGTTAAGCTAACCTATCAGTATAGGATTTCAACATCTAATACAATGGAAAGAAATTATTAGAATAATAAACCTGATAGTATGCAATCTTTAATTGCTAGATTCAAGCACTTGATCTACTCTCTCTAATCTTGATCCTGTGAGATCTGATGTCTGATGATGTCTCTTGTCCCTTGTGCTATTCTGATCAACTAGATATGAAACTGCTACTTTGTTCCTCTAAGTCTTTCCTTCTTCACACTGAATTTTTCTATATTCTCCCCATGCACTATTCTCTACCTTATGCCTAATGGAGTTTTTGACCTCCTTTTAAAGATTGTGAAGACTTAGTGTTAGGTATGGATCTACGATCCATATTGAATCTCAAGTTCTCACTCATTCCTTACATTTTTCTTATTGGTTGCATGCCTTCTTCATTTTTTTGATTGGTTGCATGCCTTCTTCGTTTTTTTGATTGGTTGCATGCCTTCTTCATTTTTTTGATTGGTTGCATGTTGGTCATATAGGGAATGTAAAAGATTCAATATTATCTATTTTCTCCTTTGAAATCGTTCTATGTTGACTCCAAAAATGGTTTACATCTGAGTTTGTGAGGGTACAAACTCATATGTTGATTCTGTGTTACTCAACACATACTGGACTATAGGTGATTGGCACATATACTATCCTAGATTTCTTAACACCTATTACACTTTGTCTTGCTTAGCATATATATATTTTTGGATTACTCAGCATTAACTGTGACTTGGCACCTTTATGTTACTTGGCACCTGAAGTCACTTGGATGTTATATACTACTCAGCACTTAAAGTCACTTGACACTTATATACTACAGCTCAACATACATAGTGCACTCAGCATCAATATAAAAGGTGGTTAAGTGTGTTGACACTCAAATGTAAAAACCATCTTAAGACCAACACGATACATATTTATTATGTGAGTTTGAGTCAAAGTAAGTTAAATATGCTTTAGAAAAATTAGATTAGATTAAGGAAATGAATGAAGAAATTGATCATATAGACAAATAAAAAGACACGGTCATTGTTAACAAGGTCAAAAGATAAAAACATTATTAGAATAAATTGGGTTTTCATAAAAAAGATGAATGACAAAGGTGAAGTCACAAGGAACAAGTAAATATTAGTTTGTAAAGGATATGCAAAAGAAGAAGGATTTGAATATGTAGAAACATTTTCCAATGTTAAAATCTTAGTAGAAGTGAAAACTTTCCTTACATGTGCCTCTTACAAAGGATTCAAAGTATACCAAATGGATTTCAAATCTACATTTCTAAATTGAATCTTGAAGAACAAGTACATGTTGAACAACTTAAAGGATTTTGTAATCCTAGGAAGAGGAATATGGTATGTAAGTTAAAAAAATAATTATATGCTTTGAAGAAATCCACTAAAGATTGATTTGAAAGGTTACACACTTATTTAGTGAAAATTAGTTTTGCAAGAACAAATGACAATAATAATTTTTACTTGAAGAGTGAATCTGAGAATCAGATATTGCTAGGTGATTTTTATTTGATGATATCATATTTGGAGGAAAAGATATGATGTGTAAGTCATAATTTGAGATGTCAATATTTGGTGAGATCAAGATCTCTTTTAGTTTCCAAGATTATCATAGGAAGAAGAGTATTTATATTATACAATCAAAGAATATAAGGGAAATATTGAAGACCTTTAGAATGGAAGACTCTAGACCAGTTGGAACACCTATGTTCACTGGACATAAACTTTCAAAGAATAATGGTTATATTGAGGCTAATTAAACATTGTATAGGTCAATCATTGGTAAATTACAATATGTTGTACATAGAAGACCCAACATTGAATTAGTAGTTGGTATTGTAGCTAGATTTTCTTCTAATCTTAGAGAAAATTGTGTGATGGAACTGAAAAAAATATTGAGATATCTAAAAGGAAAAAAATACTATCGATTATGACCTATAAAAAGAGTGATAATTTTGAAGTAAAGGCTTACATAGATGTTGATTGGGCAAGAAATAGTGATGATAGAAAGAGTACAAGTGGAGAAACTTTCCATGTAGGAAATTGATTTCATGGAAAAGAAAAAAGAAAAAATGTATTTTCAATCTAAAATAGAAACTAAATATGTTGGAGCAATAATTAATTGCTCAAATATTGTATATATCAAGCGATTTTTGAAATGTAAAAAAGAAGAGATCAATAAACCTATGGTAATAAATTGTGATAATACAAGCACTATAAACATGTCAAAGAATCATGTGATGCATACAAAGAAAAAATATTTTTCTATAAAGTGTCATTACTTGAGAGAGTTGGTAAAATAGAAAGAAGTGGGAGCAGAATATATGTGAAGACAAAGGAAGGGATAGTTGAGATATTCACTAATGCGTTACCTAATGATGCTTATGAGTATCTAAGAAATAAAATAGATTTCACTCCCCTATCAAAATAAATCTAAGTTGAGATGAAGCATTACATCAAATTTTATGATTAGAATATCTTACATATTGATGTAGGAGATCAGAGTATAGGAGCTACCTAAATCTATAAAAAGAGAGAACTTAACTATGAGAAGATGAAGCTATAAGAAGTCATGAAAAGATATGAAAGATGGAGTGATGTTTCTATATCATTCAATATAGTGACATGAAGTTGATGTGTGAGGAATTCTAGAAGATGAATTCATTGGTATTGTTGTCAAAGAGGAAGAGTGTATCTACAGAGTTGTTATTCATATATAGAAGGAGAGTATGTGCTGA
Organism: Cupressus sempervirens; assembly: GCA_028749045.1. NCBI lineage: Eukaryota > Viridiplantae > Streptophyta > Pinopsida > Cupressales > Cupressaceae > Cupressus > Cupressus sempervirens. Next base: position 50,383,459 of record CM053793.1, on the reverse strand, counting down.
GATAAAAGAGAGAGAGAATATGTATGTAGTTACCATCTATAGAAAGAGGTAGAAATATAATGAAGAAATTGTTATACTAATTTGGAGATGTATGTGAGAAAGGGAGCTATTGCAATTGATATTACATGAAATAAGTGGAAGCATATTGGCTATGGAATTGACGAGAATTAGAATGAAACTAAGGATATTATTGTAGATATGTTATAAAATATAGAGGGAGTTGATAGTGATAAATCAAGTGATGTCTTTTTCATTTTAATGGTAACTTGAGATGTCGCCATCTATGTCAAAGAGGGAGGTTATTAGAAACTACAATTAAAATAATTGTTAGGTTTTAATTGATGTCAAACCTACCTAAGAGGCATTTTGTAATAATGTTGAGTGTCTCAATATTTCATAGTTGAAGATAATCTGAAAAGAGAGATAACTAGATGAACTAGTGAATTTGTTGAGTAAATAGGAGTAAATATGATGGAATTACAATAAGAACTTGATAAGTTAGTCTTTGACAAGATGATGCATTATTTAATCGCTACATGAAGTGGAGAAAATGGTTGTATTCATGATTAGAAAATAAGATAAGAAATTGATTAAATCACTAAGCTTAACCAAGCAAAAGTCTTACAAGGCTAAGAAAGCATAAGATTAAGGAACTTAAAGGATAACCAATAAAATAGTATCAACCAAGTGTTAGCTATGGTCAAGCAAGAGAAATGTAATATAGAGTACCCACTAAGCATAGTATAGACCAAAAGAGGTAGAGAAATATGGGCAATGGAGAGAATAGTGAAAACTAAGAAATTCAAAGAATATTGAGTAGAAGAACATAGCAGTGATAAAGTACCACCAAAATACTAGTTTGTAAAAGAATCAAGTTTTGAGACTAACATGGTTGAAATTTTGAGATGGTCAAAATACATAAAAGATAAAAATTTATGAGTTGATGTATTTAATGCAAAAATTGAGTTTTCTATGTAATGAAAAGAAAGGATATATTAATAATTTTCTAGAAGTTTCAAGAAAGAAGATGATGAATAAAATAGTGATCAAATTCAGTGAATCTAAACAAACACTAAGATCTATGGTTATTTTTAAGTAGAAAAATATCAAAGCTACCTATTTAAGGAGGCATAAGAGATGTTTTGTAAGGTAGATTTGTTGTTTATTGGCAATTTTGTGTAGAACCTTTAAAGAATAGAGTGGAAAAGGAAAAGTGAGAAGATTGGCATTGTATGATTTATTGAAGGGTTGCCAAGAAGATTAGAGAAGAACATGATGCAGGTTAGCCAATGAACCAACATGAGATGAGTGGTGATCTAAATTTCTTAAGTGAGTTATATTTTACAAATCAAACCTGTTGTTACATTCTAACTATTGTGCTAGTCAAATTCATTTAATCAAGATTGACTTAATAGTCATTTGTAAATCCTTTAATCAAGGTGACACTCTAATAGACTGACCCAAAGTCCTCTAGCCAAGTCATTACCCAAAGTCCTCTAGCCAAGTCATTCATAATAGGTTGATTATATCCTTTAATAGGATCATACTTAATCGTGCATCTTATAAGCTATAATAGCGTTGATTCTTCATTCAGCTCACTTGAAAGGAGTGGAAAGGTAGTAGCATGTTATTGGTGATTTTTCCAAATTGGGTTTCTATGTTAAATTATGGTGTCTATACTTGTGTGAATATTATGTTATGCTTGCTATTTTATAGTTTTTTATTTTACTATTAGTCAACACATGTACAAAATTGAGAGTTAAAGAATGTTAAGTCACTAATGAGTTATTATATTGATTGAGTTGTTTAATGAGTTTTTTAAAGCTGTTTGGAGTTGGTAAGTGTTGATTCAAAACATCTAGACCTAAGGAAAATTGATTAACCCCTCCCTTCTCATTTACTATAATCATTCTAACATTTTACATACTTGTTAGATCCAATCATTTCTTTCAAGATTTTTTGCTACAATGGCTAAGTAGTAACAATAGAAAATAATCTATTAAGAATAGAAAAGTTACATTTTCTTGTTTATATATCCATTTATCCTCTTTCTTCTTCTCTTGAATCACTTAACTAAATCACTCTTCCACAAACTATTCTTCTTATCTTTCCTCTCCTATGCTTGACTCATCTAGCTTAACTCTTTACTCATATTCCTTTAACAAATTTTCGTTCACAACAACTTTCAATCAATAATGATTAGTAGCCTTGAATCAACAACATTAACGACATAAATTTTTTGGTTCTTCTCCTAAAATAGATTTCTCAATACTTTCATATCCATCCATCTTTTTCCTCTTAATCACCATTGTCGATCTTAGGTTCATAATAAAATTCCTTTATACAATAAATTTAGAGACTCAAAAAGTATAACTTACATAGAGCTTTGTGTCCATGCTTATCCTTCATCAATTTACATCATCAAATCCTTCTTGAAATCTCCCTACCATATATCATGTAACAAAATTTGATTCATGTCATAGATCTTCTCAAGCTTTCCATTTTTCCTACAAAAGTTGTCATCAAATTCTAATTTTCCAATCTTGTTCATCTAGTTGTTACTTGGCAAACATAAAATTTACTCATGTAATATAGTACTTGGTGTATCATCTTAAAATGGAAGCACTTCCATGTTAAGAGAGTGTATCCCTCTGAGTAAGTGGTCAATGGTCATTTCAAGTGCCTCGATTGAGTTTTTGCATGGATATGGCTTTTTCATCATGTTCTGCTTCTTTCCCCCTATTTCTAGTCTATTTTTGACAACTTTCTATGAGAAACAAAAGATATTGAATTTCAAGTTCAATGATGACCTAAAGGGCGAAGGTTGACCTCAACCCTTACCTAGGTCATGAACAACCTCTACCTTGACCTAAGGTAGAGCTAACCTTGACCTAAGGTAGAGCCGACCTTGACCCTGACCCTAGGTCCAAATTTTATGTTTTGGATGTTTCAAGATTTTGAGCTTCACAAAGTTTCATTTTCCTACTTCAGGGTTAGCTATTCTAGGTTTTAGAATGGTAAAATATTAAATTTCATTTATTCTAGGTCTATTTTTAAGGGTTAAGGTTAATTACGATTTAATTCTCTGATGTCGGCCTCTCTAGAAGTTTTTGTTGTAGATCACTATATAAGAAAGCCTTCTTCTCTCATTTGACATCAACTTACTATGAAGTTTTGACATGTATCTATCTAGTTTTTAAGAGAATACATTATATTGGACAATCCATTATCAAGAATTCAAGCATTTAGGATTCAAGTATTCAAGCATCAAATTCATCAAGAAGATCCATTTATTAGTCATTGAAGGATTAAATCTCTATGGAGCCCTCTTGTTCAAGATTTTTCTATCCACTTTCATTCAAGCCTCTTCCTATGCTAAGATCCATTAAAGATTGGTGTTGAAGATGTAATGCCATTGATTTGAGACATCATACACACAATTCTATATTCATTTGGAGTATCCATACTTGTGGATTCAATGATTTGAATCCTCCACAAGGATTTCAGCATAAGTAAGGTGAATAGTTCCATAATTTACTTTGTTTATTTATTTCAATTACATTTCAAGGTTTCTTCCAAATTGGGTTTTGACCAAGGAAACCCCCCCCACCCCATCCAAACAAAAAAACTATTTTTCATGTAGGTACAAGTACAACTGTCAAATTGGAGATCAAGTTTGGATACCGTTTTCGATGAACTTTTGGGATCCATGAACAAAATTTTCATTAGATTAGTGCAAGTGAAGGTCAAATTTATGGGGTAAGATTGTGCCCCATGCTAAGATTGTGACTTGCTATTTGTGTCAACGTTGATCTGCCCTCAGAAGGACAATTTTTTTTTGGGTTTTCTCTGTCTTGACATTTCCATCCTAAAGCAAGTTGCAAAATTTCCCAACATTGTGCACAAACATTACAAATTAGCATTTTCTAGATTTTCCCTACTTTGAGGTTACTATTTTTCTTTTATTCATTCAATATTTCAATTACATACTTTCTATAATAGATTATAGGATTTTCTCCTTTCTTCATATTCTCTACCATTTGATCCATTTGTGCATTGATCACTTTTTTGTGATTCATCAATTTGGCTAATTCCTTTTGGGAATTTGGGTTAAGGATAGGTCATATGTTCCTCCTAATATATCATCATACCTCATATTCATTTTCACATCTATTCATAATTCTTTCTATTCATTTTGGTTAACTCAACACACTTACGCTCTTTCTTTTGTGGAATTAGACCCCTTATTGTATTTTATGGTGTTAGATTTCCTTTTATATTATCTTGTTGGTGTTAGATTCGTATTTTATGTTAAATCTTGCATGCTAATTATATTTCTTGCATCTATATTTCAAAAATATAGAAAAATTGCAAAATCTCTTTAAAAATACTAAAATATTCATGCTTTATGTTTTCTTAGTTTAGTTCATTTGCATTGCATTGGTTTATGACCACTACTATTTCTAGTCCTCTTTCTAATAATTTTTTTAGACAAAGTTGTATACATATGGGCACCTTTGATCCCGAGTCTTCCTTTTCCTTCCTTAGGATTTTAGATAATAATTTGATTAATCATGTTTTTAAAGAAAATCTCATCTCATGATGAGGATGATGCTTTAAGAGTTCCTCCTAAACAAGTCCAAAACCTTTTAGTTGTACTTGATAAAATGGCTAATTGGCTTATTCAAGAAAACCACAATCAAGATTCTATTTAAGCTATTGAGGCACTTAAGGAAGTTCTTCATGATAGTGATCAAGGTGTTTATCTCTTATGTGGTATTACACACCTTGTGCATTCAAATGTTAAACCTTTAGCTCAAGAAGCTCAAGATTCAGGGTTGATTCTTCCTATCACTAGTGTAGAACCTTCTTTTTTTCCTTTACCTAGTGTTTCTACCTATACTCCTTTGGTGACTACGATGGTTCCCTCTATTCCCATGAGTGATCCTCATGTGTCCCTTCCTACATCAAAACCTTAATATCATAATTTTCCATTTACTTATTCTAATCCTCTACCAACTATAGTCCCCAATGTTTATCTAGTTACTTTTCCCATTCCTATAGCATGATACACTTTACCTAGTGTTTCTAAAGTTTTTATTCCTACAATTTTCTTTTATGATTCAACACACATCAGTTTGGCTCAAACTATGTCATCTTTACAACAATAACTTTCATCTTTGACTCAAAACAAGTTTAGTATTCCTATGTGTGACATAGGAAGTCCGTTGTCTCAATATATCATTTGTACTCTCATTCTTTAGCAAGTTAATATGCCTCATCTTGAGAATTACAATGTAAAGGAAAACTTGGTTCATCATGTTTCAAATTCTTTGTAGTGATTATGTTGATGACCATAGGATTCTAGCCAAGTTGTTTTCTAGAACCTTTCATGGCAATACCTTATAATGATTTTCTTCCTTACCTCCTTATTCTATTGATTCATTTCTACAACTTGCCAATTCTTTTATTCAATAATTTCAAAACAACATTGTCCTGCAAGTGTCTTTGATTGCTTTGATGCATTGTAAACAAAATGCTAAGGAAAAAATGACCAAATTTATTGGTATATTTAAACATATACATGCCCAAATTTCCTATCATGTTCTACATATTTATATTAAACATATGTCTATTTTAAATTTGCAAAAGGATATTAGAAACAAGATTTTTTTTATTAAAAATACCACTTTTCAACAACTTTGTGTAGTGCTTCATCATTATCAGTTACAAGTGATTCAACTTGAGAGAAACACTTCAATGGCTGATATACCTATCGATAAAAGTGATGATGCTCCTAATCCAAATAAATTTAAAAAATTCAACAAATATTTCAAGATAAACAAACAAGAAAGTGCAGTTGCTAATCAAGTTGTTGTTGCATCTCATAATGCCACTTCTACATCCACTTCTTTTTAATTAAATTGTACATTTACTTCTCTTTCTGAATCTTTACATTCTATCATGAATAGGTTGTTAACTACTAATATGATTACTTTACCTCATATTTTACCTCTTTTACCTACTATGATTGCATCTAAATCCTTTGATTCTAAAGCTTTTTGTCAATATCATCATTAGAATGGTCATGATACTGAGAAATATTATTCTTTAAAATATAAGGTTCAAGATTTAATCAAATCTAATACCTTATCTATTGATAATTATGATGGTAGTGGGAACAAATTTGTTTCTCCTCCTAATAAAAATCTTCAAATCTATATGAATCCTTTACCTCAACATGATACTAATACCATTGCTAAACCATCTTCTATGCATATTGTGTATAATTCAAAGATGGATGATCTTAATCACATTGTTAATCAAGTGGAGCATGTTGTTTAATCTGTATCTCCACCTAAACCTTAGCTTCAATCTCAAGTTATATCTCAACCTCAACTAAAACTTAACCCTAAAATGAATATTGAACCTAAACATCGAAAACAACCTAAGAATAAAAGACCTAAAGAACTCTTGATTACCTTTGATGATTCTAAGAGTATTAAAGCTCCTAATGATCCCCTTAATATTTATGCTAGAATTTTTCACATGCCTACTCGTGGTTGTCTTGTTGATTCTACATCCTTAGTCAATGTTATTACTAAGGAAAAAAATTTTATGAAAAAATTTCAATATCATTCTTATAATACACTTGATGTGTGGATTCAAACTTGTAATGGTTTTCTTTATTCATCATCTAGTTCAATTATTTTACAGGAACACTACCTTTGCTATTGTTTCTACTTCTGATCAATTTCAAGTTAGGCTTGGTTTACTGTAGTTAAACTCTATGCATTTTTTGCTTCACCTATCCATAAATGGCTTAAATTTGTTGATGGTGAAGAAGTGAAGATGATTAATCATAGTTTAGATCACCTTTCTAGCCCCAGGGATTGTGCTACACTTGACATATTTTGTCCTTCATTACCTAATTCATGTCCTTCCTAACCTGATAATCTTTTCTACCTATATCAAGCCTATAAGAATTATAAGATTATCAAGTTAAGCTTACCTCCAATGGATCCTAACCTTGGTCTTTTCCCTATACTTTCCATACCTCCTTTATCTATGGCTTCTCCATATGTTAATCAAGCTCATCCTATTTCTTGTTCATCTACAAATAATCCTATTAATCCTCTTATGGAACCTATGAAGGCTCTAGTATTTGCTCGTCCAAGTTCTCAACACATTTCAAAAAAGAAAAAAAAATATAATTGATCTGCTATTGAACATTGTAATAAGCCTCATTCTCAAACTAAAGCTCTTAATTATGTTATTCAAAAACCTTTACCTTCTTTGGATACAACTATGCATGATGTGTTAGAAGAATATATTGCTAATAATGATGTTAAGATGCATGATTATGATGATTCTAGTTGTATCTTAGATCCTATTTTGATTAAATTAGATGAAGAAGATACTCTTGATGATATTGATGATGTTAATGATGAATATGAAACTATTGATATTAACATTGATTTATCCAATATTCTTTCCTCATAATTGACACTTTCACCTAGTATCGAACATTGTGATTCTCAAGAGGATCCTTTTTTGGAACTAACTATCATTCCTACTATGTTGGATATAGTCCGTCATGTGATTTTTCTACCTTCTCCAAATGATATAAAATGAGATGGGGGGAATAGGTATCAGACTTGATTGGAATGTCCTTTATGGTAACTATTTGTGTTTTTCTCTATTGTCATGTGCTTCTCTCATGATGTGTTTACTAAATTTTGTTAGATTCTTTTATACAATCCTTGTTTCTCTATTAGCACAAGGTGATAAAAGAGTCAAACCTATTGTACTATTCCTCTATATGTATCTCTATTCTTCCATATGTTATTTTATGTTGTACCTATGCTATTTTTTATACATGTTTCCTTGTGTAATCTTCTTAGATCCGTGACTTGCTAACATTGATTCTTTTTGGTCTCTGGGTCATGGTCTAAAAATATTCTTCTTTGTATCTCTTATGTGATCTTTCCTCCTTTATGATTGTAGTTATACTTTTTTTGGGGAATGATGACAATTCATTTACAATAATATCATATATATATATATATTATCTTATGATCATACTGACCCCACAACAAGTAGATCCCTTCTGTGATCTCTATATGTGTATGTGGTATTTCCCTTGATTTTTCTCCCTCTAGGGGCATTTTGTAGTGAAAACATAACCATTAGAGCTATTTATGTTTTTGTTAAAGCCATTGCTTCTGTTAAAGTGTTAGTAATAACTTTAACATGGGTTCACATGCTCTGCTCACTTATTGCGTGCACACACTTTTCAATAGACATGTATTATTTTTAAAGATACCTTTTGTCCCTTTTTGGATTACTAACTAATCCTTAAAGCATGAATTTATATTTTAGGATCTATTGATCACTCCAGTTTTAAAAAAATTTATCGCTTAAGGTCAAAGGTGTCCTTAAGATTGAATCTCTTTATATTTTTGGTTTTACTCTTATGGAATAGAATAGTCTTGAGGGTCAATCCTAAATGGGTTGACTAGTGAATAGAAACATTCATTAGGACATTCAATTCCATCTTTCTAGTTTCATTGTTTCCTTGTGTGGTTCACAATGTGATATAAGTTCTCATTGGGAGAGATAATCACACTCTTTCTCTCTTTCTCTTTTTCTAGAGATGTCTCTCTTATTATGATCTTGGACTTGATGAAGGCTTGAGTCCCTAGGGACATGAGGATCCCTTTGTCACTTTGATTTTAATAATATTATCTATTCATTATGATCTCCTTTACCAAGAGTTTGTATTGAGTCAATACTCTTTCTAAAGTAGGGCTTAATGTATCATCTTCAAATGGAAGCACTTCCATGATAGGAGAGTTTAGCCCTTTGAGTAAGTGGTTTGGGAGCATGTCAAGCATGTTGATTGTGTCTTTGCATGGATTTGGCTTTTTTCCCCTACTCTGCTTCTCTCCCCTTGTTTCTAGCCTCTTTTTGACATCTTTCTCTAGGAAACTGAAGACTAACTTTTTGGGTCAATGACAATGTGAAGGGTCAATGTCAACCTCAACCTTGACCTAGGTCAAGGATGACCTTGACCCTAACCTAGGGAAAATTCAACCTTGACCCTGACCCTAGGTTCAAATTTCAAGTTCTAAAGGTTTTAGGATATTGAGCTTTAGAAGATTTTATTTTCCTACTTTTGGGTCTGTCATTTTGGGTTTCCAAATGGGAAACTCTTAAATTGCATATAATCTAGCTCCATTTCTAGGGCTTAAGATTAATTGGGATTTAATTTTTCAATGTCAACCTCTCTAGAAGTTTGTGCCCTAGATCACTATATAAGAAAGCCTTCTTCTCTCATTTTTGCATCCACTTAGTATGAAGTTTTCACATCTATCTTTCTACTTTTCAAGAGAATACATTATATTGGATGATCTATTATTAAAAATTCAAGAATTTAGGCATTCAAGCATTCAAGCATCCAATTCATAAAGGAGGTACATTGTTGGCCATTAAAGGATTCAATCTCTATGGAGCCCTCTTGTTGAAGATTTCTCCATCTTCTTTCATTCAAGCCTCTTCCTATGCTAAGATCCATTGAAGATTGGTGTTGAAGATCTAAATCCATTGATTTGAGATATCATACACACAATTCTACATTCATTTGGAGCATCCATACTTGTGGATTCAAGGATTTGAATCTCACACAAGGATTTCAACATAAGCAAGGTGAATAGTTCTATTTTCTTCATTTATTTATTTCAATTACATTTCAAGGTTGATTCCAAACTACTATTTGACCAAGGCAGACCCCACATCCAAATAAACATATCATTTTTCTTGTAGGTACAGGTATAGGATAGTGATTTGGAGTTAAGATTTGGATAGCTGTTTTGACAAACTTCTAGGATCTATGAACATAATTTTCATCAAGGAAGTGCAATTCAATGTCAACATTTTAGGGTAAGATTGTGCCTTTCTATCTAGGTCAAGGTCGACCTACCCTTGGAAGGAAAGAAACCTTTTTCTATTTTCTCTACCTGGGCATTTCTAATCTAGAGCAGGTTGCAGAATATCTAAAAATTGTGCATAGACATCAGAAATCAGAATTTTCCAAATTTTCCCTACTTTGACATTAGTATTTGTCTTTTATTAATTTAATATTTCAAGAACATACTTTCTATAATTAATTATAGGATTTTCTCCTTTCTTCATATTCTCCATCGTTTGATCCATTTGTGCATTGATCAGTTCTTTATGATTCATCAATTTGGCTCATTCCTTTTGGAAATTTGGGTTAAGGATAGGTCCTCTATTCCCCCTCTTATATCATCATACCTCATATTCATTTTCAAATCTATTCAAAAAATTTCTATTCACTCGGTTATTATTGACTTCTCAAGAAATACTATGCTTTTTCTCTTTACCTTTTCTAATCACTTGAGCAATATTGTATTCAATCAATAAATATTAGTGTCCCTTCACTAACTTTATAACTCTATTAACCTTGTGATATTCAATATATTTCAATCATATAAGATTGTAAAAATCAATTCAATATAAACTAATCACTATCCACCTCATTCAAGTACCCAAGAATACCTTACATATCACTTTTGTATTTATCACACTCTCTTCAAATCCTCTTCATGAATCTAATGATAGGATACTCTACTAATTTTTCATAATGTCTAACCAAATAAGAATTTTTAATTAATGAAAATATAACAACTGATATGACTTTCTTATGAACATTCATAGCAACAACAACTAACAATTTCCCACTATCAATTACATTATAATTTGGTGATAAAATTCGTAATAATTCAAATATAGACTAAATGATTACCAAAAGGTTTGAGATAAACTACATAACGGTGGATAACTTCTCACCAAATAGGTTATGAAAATTCAATGTTTTTTTAAAAGTATTTTTAGAGTAGTACACCTGACACTATGCTATAAATTTATCCTAAAACTCGGACCACTTTGTGTTCTCCCCCTTTCAAACCTCTTTAACTCTACTATTTAACAAAATTAATTGGTGTTTGAGAAACTAGATTCAGATGGATACTATTTTTTTTTTCATATCATCAAATATTTACTCTAACTACCTTCAATTCCCTGTCAAAGTTAAGATTTATCTGATGTCAAAACTAAGTGGAAAATTACACCCCTTTATGCAACCCCCACCCCTACGCCCCTCCCCCCTACCCCTTCATTGTACACTTACACTAAGAAATTGAATACCATGATGAGCTCTAAAGCCTACTATAAATTCCCATAGCTAGTAGGACCATGATCACTACCACCATAATATGAGCCATACCCTAACATTTAGACAATTGATATTATAAATGGATTTGCACTTTGGCCTCTTGATCTTGCCTTCTATGTCGAATTCATCAAGAAGAAAATGGGAGTTGAAATTTTTTATCTATGTCATCAATAGTCTATCTAGAATCCGCATCATCAAGGGAATGCATAACTATTTCTAACAAACTCCATTTAAATTGGATCTTTGTTTTCTTCATCTCTTGTACATTTTCATAAGATTCTTCTAGAGAATTCTTCATCCTCATTTACCTATTATCTTTCACTAAATTTATGGGAATCGACCATTCATTTTATGAAGTGCATACACAACATACCTACTTCCTCTGATTTAAGAAAAAATATGGGCATCAATAGATGTTATTCACACTACCTTTTCTTCTCCTAGGAATTTCATTGTAAATTCCCAATAGACTAGTATACCATCTCCATGATTTCACAATGTAAAAGAATGTTTTAAATTTCTTCTAGAATGGGTTATTTAAGATTTTACAACCTAAAATGATTTCTTTTAGCTCTTATAGAAAGGAGTCTTTTGGAATCTTACAACCTAAAAGGAATTTTTTTATCTATTCTTGATTAGGGTCTTTCTTGTTCTCAAACAAAGTTCTCTCCTAATAATCACCACTGTAATAATTTCCATTGTTGACATGTTTCATGATGCTCTTGAAAGTTTTCAATCAAAAATGAAGAAAGGACAAGGTGATCAATGATTCCTCCTACAAATGCACAACCATCATTCACACTTTACTCTTTTTAGATTAACAATTTTTAGCACCTTTCTTCCTAGTAGGGTGCTCCAACATCAAATTTGATGTAAAATACCTATTAATTATCCACATCAACAACTTTCTTGCTACTAGAGGTGCTTCTTCAACTCTTAGAGGACACTCTCCTACCTTTAATCTACAAATGTTAATCCATATTTCATAATATTATCCATTATTTTTTCATCTTCATCACTTTCATATGCCTCTTTGGTTAGGTGAAGAGAAACAAAGATAAGTACAATGATGAATCTTGATGGTATCTTAACTTTCTAACATAGGAAGACAAACTCCAAGATGTACAATGTAGAAAAATCTTAATTCATTCCTTTATAATCTTAAGTAATACTTCTAATCCATAGAGTAGAAATATATTATAAATTAAAATTTATTATTCTTGAATATTTTGCAATCCTATTTTAGCCCAATTATCCAACTTATTACCATGCAACATTCAATCTTTCTCAAATTTAATATGCATAGTAATATTTCTTCCTCAAGATGGAAAATGAAAAATTCCTTTTGGATGAGAAAATCAGTTGTATCCATAATAGAGGGTAATTATTCCAAAAGCTAGGATGAATTCTTTAAAATCTTTCAAAACTACTACACAAGCAGCAAATCCTATCTACATCTTCTCCACAACACAACAAACTATCCCAAATATTCTCTAATTTGCTAAATGCTTGGTGCCTTCTTTGTTTTACCTCTCCACACTCAACTCCTTTAATTCTACATCCTTTTAGAGCTTCTTTGTGATCTCCAATATGCTCTAGTAGTTTTGTATTATATAATTTGGTGACTCTACTATAGAGGAATATGTAATTTCTTTCTCTTTCATGCCCCACTATTGAATGACCTTATGTCTTTTGATTTTATAGCTCTAATACTAACTGTTAAATTTAAAAGTCAAATTGGAAACCACAAAATAGAGAAATAAAATACTTGTGCACAATATTTATCTTTCTTTACCAAAAATGTGGCTAAGTTCACATTAAAACAATAGAGAAAATATTGTATTCAATCTTTTCATCTTACAACATGAATATGTGGGGGTTTGTACCTATATTTATACAATAGGCTTTGAAAGAAGATGAAAGAGAAAGATGAGAAAATGAAATGCAAAATGAAGAAAATATAAATGAATACTTGAACTTCACACCAAATAATTTCTTTACCTTTTATACATAATAATAAATTCCATCTAATAATATTGAAAATATCAGAATTTAAGCAACTATGTCCACCCTTCGCAACAATAGGCCTTTTTTACCCTAGAGATGTCCTCAACAATTTCATTTCAAGTACACTTAAAAAATATGCTATATTATTTTATTATTGCCCAAAATTAAATTGTTAGGGACTCAAACAAATATTTGAATAATGATTGAAAATACACTCTTCTCATACCAAAAAAAGTCAAAATTCCAATTCTCTTTATCGATAATGAAATGGATCGATGTAGACTAGTTGCGAATACTCAAAAAGGTAATGCACATTGTTCATTCCTATTCAAGTTACTATCTTTTTGGACTAAAATACTCTATTGTCAGATTTATTTCTTATAAATCTAACACTTTTCCATAGCTAATTTTCTTGAATAAATACAATTATTTTGTTGTATCTTCAAGAGAATTAATTAAAGGTACAAGGGGGAAACATTTCATACCAGCCTACAATGAGATACTAAGTTTTAGAAATAATTCATTTAATACTTGCACACACAATCAACACCTAGTCAAGTGGTTAAAAGTAGTTCACCACTAACTAAAATTACATTAACTATGACTTCAACACTATTTCGAAATTCACATTTCATAAACAAAAGAAATTGAGTGGGAGTGTTTCTTCTAGAGGTTGAAGATTAGTGGTAGAATTTTCCAAGGCATGTCTCACTTTTTTCAACTTCTAAAATACTAAATATTAGACTATAAAAAAACTTCACAATAAATTTTGCTTGGCAAACAAGAAAATAGTGAGTGCTAATTTGCTCAACACCTTAACTAGCTAAGTGACTAAAAATACCAAGTTTCTCGATAGAAATGGGACCCAATTGACTTAGTCACTAGAGGAAAGAGATCAATGACAATGGGCTTGGATAATACTATACTGATTGAGGTCAGTCGACATAGGAAGAGAGTGAGCTTACTCAACTTGGCTGGGAAGGGACTGAGTGAGCTTGGTAAGCACAGGATATGGACTCGGTGGACTCAGTTTTATCTCGGTAGACACAACTCAAATATATATTGACTAAGTTAGCACAAGGGAAACTTGGTTAACAAGGGAACCAAGTGAGTTAGCAACAAACTCATTGTCTGGTCTTTTCTACCATTAAAACACAGAGGTAATAACAAAGAGTTGTAATGATACTAAACCCAATATGGAATAGCTAGAAATGGAGATAACAATAGGCCAAATAACTGGATCAACTAATATGCCTACTTACTTACTTTCTATTCATTATTGATTCAACTAATACAAATTTGAGAGCATATGGCTTCAACCATAATCAAATTACTTTAACCCACAACTTCTATTTTTAATATAAACTTACAACACTACAAGGCTACATATGATAATGCCTGAAGGAATAATTTCTTCATAGGAAAAACAAAATAAACTTACAAAAAACAAGAAAATTTATCCTCTGCTACTACAACTCTGATCCTCTTCCTATTCCTTCTATTAATTGAACGCACCATTCTATGCTCTAATACTCTCTATCATTTATGTTTGTACTCTTCTTCTGTTGCTTATCCAATGAATGAGCATATTTTCCTTTTGACATGTCTCAAAAACTTTCCCTCTTTTCCAAATTCAAAATCATCTACTAAGTTTAATGTGCTAGATGGGTAGGTGGGTAACAGGAGCAAGGGGTAATCAATAGATTTCAATAGTCCCGCATTGTCTTAAGACAAAAAAAAACAAGGATCACTTCTAATCCAAATCAACCACACCAAGACTACTTCTTAGGTGCACATAAGTTGTTATACCCAATGGCTTAGTAAATATGTCTACTATTTTTTGCTTAGGCTTGCAAAATTCCATCTTAGCTTCTCCATTCTCCACTAGCTCTCTAATGAAGTGATATATGATCTCAATGTGTTTTGTTCTCTCATGAAATATTGGATTCTTCGATAGTAAAATTGAGGAAATATTGTCACAAAAGGCTATGGTTCCATCGTCTTGTTTTTCATTCAAATTTGTCAAATTGTCAAAAATTCTCATGAATCAAATAGCTTGACATGTTGGATTTACTCCTATGTATTCAGCCTTTTGTGTAGATTGAGAAACAATACATTTCATCTTGGTTGCCCATGAAATTGCACCTGAGCCCATATGAAACATATATCTAGAAGGGATCTTCCTATCATCTAGGCTTCCATCCCAATCACTATTAGTGTACCCAACCAACTTGAAATTATTATCAATAGTGTACAAAATGCCAAATTCCTTGGTACCCTGTCATCTAGGCTTCCATCCCAATCACTATCAGCGTATCCAACCAACTTTAAATTATTATCAATCATGTACAAAGTGCCAAATTCCTTGGTACCCTTCACATACCTTAGGCTCCTATTTCTCCATTGCCAATGGGAATCCTTTGGTATTTCTATAAATCTCAAAATTAAAGTTACTAGATACATGATGTCAAGTTGAGTTATTGTCCAATACATTAATCTTCCAACTATACTCTTGTATAATGTTGGATTCACACTTTTTCTTCAATCTTCCTTGCTCGACTTTAGACCTATTGTTGTTGGTCTTGGTGCTGCTTTTCTTTTATGCATTTTGAATCTCTCTAAGACCTAATTTGCATACTTTTCTTGAGAGATGAAGATGTCATCATGCATTTAATTTACAAATAGTGCTCCTTTTCATCTCAATAGTGCTCATGAAGATGGGAGCACCTTTTCTTTCATAATGCTCCTTGTCATCTCAATAGTGGTCCTAATCTTCCTCTCAGCCACTCCATTTTGCTATCGAGTGTAACTAGTTATAAGCTCCTTTTTGGTTCCATTCTTCCTATAAAAATTTACAAACAAATTGGAGGTATACTCCCCTCCTCCATCTGACCTAAGGAAGTTTACATAGTGTCCAAATTCATTTTTAGCCAAGGATTTAAATTCAACAAATTTATCAAATGCTTCAGATTTTTTGTTCAAAAAATACACCCATGTCCTACGACTGAAATCATCTATGAATGTCATGAAATAAGTACTCCCTCCAATAGAAGTGGTTTGCATAAGGTCAACTAAATAAAAAAGAACCAATTCTAATGGTGCTTTTTCCCTTCTAGAATTACCAGAAATAAAGGTAAGCCTATGTTTTTTACCCAAAATACAAGCCTCACACTTGTCACATGAATCTACAATGCTTGGAAAACCACCTACCATTCTTTTCTTGGACAAAAAATTTAAACTATCAAAGCCAATATGTTCATGCCTGAGATGCCATAGCTTGGAGGGGTCTTCAATCATGCTCCTAATAGTTGATTGCTGATGTACTATTGTACATGCATGCTTGGGAGGTGCAACACTAACCTAAGAAGAGAAACATGTCTCTATCATCAAGGGGGACATCTGGTTCATTATCATTTGGAATACTGCAAGTACTCTCTTACTCCCATCATTTTCATGAATGACACACTTGTCATTTTTCATTAGCACATTGTAACCATTTTGAATGAGTTTTCCAAAACTCATAAAATTTTCCTTCATACCTAGGGAAAAATATACATTTTATATCTCCTTCTTCTCACTTTGCTTGGTGCCGACCATAACAGATCCTTTGCTCACAATGGGAATGGTTTCATTATTTCCCATCTTGATTTTAGACTTGAAATGTATATCAATGAAAGAAAATAAACTTTCATTGCCACTCATGTGGTTGTTGTAGTTGTTGTCCAAGTACCATGCCTCATGACTACCTTCTTCACCAATGTTACACATGATGAAGGTTGTGGGGTTCTTCAAGAATTTCCCATGTTCACATCATCCACATTTACATTATGTCTTGACTTATCACCTTGCTTCTTCCAACATTTACTTGCACAATGTTAAAACTTATGATAGTAATAACATTCTACATTGCTCTTATTGGAGTTTTAATTTGTTTTATCTCCTCTAAAGCTATTTTGAGAGCTACTTGCTCCCTCTTGATTTCATGCTCACCCTGAGCTTTCTGCACCAACATTGCTCTAACCATTTGTTCCATGACCTGTACTTCTTGAGCCTCTATCGGAGCCATTTCTTCCTCTCCCCCTACCTCTTTAGTTCTCTTGAGCCTTGAAAGATTGTTCTTGGGAAGTTCTAGTTGACCTGTTAATCTGGTGCTCATGGGTTTGAAGAGTTCCCGTCTACTTGTCCATTGTCAATGTGGTGAGGCCTTTTGCTTCCTCAATGATCATCACAAGATTGTAATATTTTTGAGGTAAACTCATAAATACCTTCTCCACAATCACTTTCTCTTTGTACTCTTCTCCATTTGAATTAACCTAGTTTATCAAAGTAGAGATTCTTCAGCTATATTCTGCAATAGGTTCATTATCCTTCATTTGAAGGTTCTCGACCTCCCTTCTAATCATTTGTAGCTTCACTACTCAGAATTTATTGGTCACTTTGAAGTTTGTCTCAAGGATATCCCATGCTTCCTTTAAATAATTATCTACTTCTATCTTAGGGATGATTGCCTCTTTTATGGCTACCTTAGACTTAGGGATTTTGCATCCTTTCTTCTTAACTCCTTTTGCTAAGTCTTCTAAAGGTTTGTGAAGGCAACATACTATATTCAATCAGTTATATCATTGAACCCATTCATCAAAAAATCCCACAAATTATTAGAAACCATAATGTTTCTCATTTTCTTTTCCCAAGTTTCATAATTATGTCCATTAAATAAAAATGGCTACTACCATGTCTTTCGTCTAGCTACTACCATGTCAAATACCCAAAAAAAAAGTGCAAATTCATGAGGTTGCAGGGCCTCAAAGCTCTAATACCATGCAAAAAAATATCACAACAAATTTTAGTCAAAAAAAAAGAAAATAGTGACTGTCGAGTTGCCCGACACCTTAAGTAGATGAGTGATAGGAAATGTCAAGTTGCTTGGGAACAATGGGAGCAAAGTGACTCAACCACCAAAGGAAAAATCTCACTAATAATGGCCTTAGATAACATTATACCAAGTGAGCTTGGTTGACATAGGTGATGAGGCTTATATATATATATATATACATATATAATGTAGTATTTCATATAACCATTAGAATGTGTGTTCTAATATTTGGATTTAATTTGATTATGCTTATTTGCAAATATCTTTGCATTATAACTAACCTGTTAGCAAAGGAAGTTGAAGATGGTCGAAAGCATTTAACAGAGAACATTGAAGATGGTCGACGAAATTCAAGGAAAAAATGTTAAGGTTGATCTGCGATGGAGTGGAAGAAGTCGTAACAGTACCAAGAGACATAGCCGCTACCAAGGAGGAGCTATGAAGAATTGCTATATTTTCTCTACATTTATTATTGTGTCAAATCAGTTGCCCAGACTTTATTACTCATACCATGAACTATTACCTTCTAATGGATTTGTAGTTTGTTTGTTTTCCTTCCTATTTTTGGATAAGTGTCAATCCTCTATTTATAGGCATTAGGTCAATGTTGTTAAAAAGTTTGAAGAAAGTTTATGGAAAGAAACTGTTGACTCTTATAGTGAGTTATTTTTATAGTTTTATGTATCATTCTCATGTAAGGAGTTTTTGGAACATAATGAAATAGCTCTTGGTTTACACTCCATGTTAGTAGTTTAGCAGAAGTCAACCAAGGGGGCCTACTTGGAAGGTGGATTAGATTAGAGTAGAATAGATTTGTTTCTAGTATTTCTAGTATTCCAGGTAGAAGTTATAAGTTCCTTCATGTAGCATCATACTTTGTCAGTGTTCCTATAGCATTTGTAAGAATAGTTATAGTAGATGAACTAAGTTGGAATATAAGTTAGTATTCAATTGTATTTCCAGTATTCATTTTAGTGAATTGTTAAGTGTGTTAGTTTCTTGCTACACTAGTGAAGGTTCTTTCCTTGCATTTTACTTTCCTGCAACATAAGCATAATGACTCATTAAGAATCCTAGTGCACATATCGTGCCGACCATTTCAAGTATATGTCCCTATGTTGAAAAATTAAATGCACCTCATGGTGGTGAAAATAGTCCTTATATTGAATATAATATTCCTAAATATGGCCTTAGGCATGATTATTATACACCTATTGTGACGTAGATCAATAGGAACCAAGTGAGCTCAGTCAACTCAGCCAGGAAGGGACCGAGTGAGCTTGGTAAGAATAGAAACTGAGTGCACTCAGTAAGAGTAAAAACTAAGTGAGCTTGGAAGGCATAGGGTAGGGAATCAGTGGACTCATCTATAACTGGTGAAACACAACACAAACATATGGGTCAGTGCAAGAAGTTGGGTCTCACTTTTGGCCAAAAAGTGGAAGTGTTTTTCCTATTTTTGAAATATTTTGTCAATTGATGCCAAAATTTGAGCCATTTAGAGATTAAATATAAAAAACTTCAGAAATAAAAATTGTAGTGCCTAGAATCTTCTTTTTGAATATGTAATTTATTTGTATACCCATATGATAGATTATTTTTTTGGTATGGATCTTTAAAAACCACTTTTTCGAAATGCCTGTTTCAGGACCATACCACGCTCATGTATGGAAACCATAATTTAACACAAATGAATGAATTTTTGTAAATCCTTTTAAATGGAGTTACCTAACACACCAAAGATTGATGAGAATATTTTTCTTGAATTTTTTAATGAGTATTTTTTTTAAATTAATTTTTAATTGGCTATAAAGGAAAATTTTAAAACCTCTCATGTATGGACACCATAATTTGATCAAAATTTCACTTTTTTCAATTTTTTTTTAAAACTTCAAAAGAATTGAATGTAGATTGATGACATATAAATTAATTTAAGAAAAAATATAAAATATAAAATTTATTAAAGTTTTAGTGAACATTGCTATTTTACATTTAGGTACCACCTTTGATTAAAAAATAATAATAAAATAGGAAATAAAATCATAACTCTATACAATTTATATTTCTGAAATTAGGATAGTGAGAGCTTTAATGGGTTTTTGTTTTGTAAAAAAATTTGATCGGGAAGACCCTCTAAAAATGATGGCAAGGCATGAATTTGTTAGTTCAATGCCTTAGCCAAATCTTGAGAGGCCAAGGCATAGGCTTGGTTTCACCAAGCTTGTCCCAAACCAAAATTCCAGGCACGAAAAAAAATCTCACCTCATGTTGTAAGAAACGTGCACCCATTATTTGAATTTCAAAAAATGGGTACCCATTTTGAAAAGCTAAAAGTGGCATGTAAAATCGGCCAAAAACTTTAAAAAATGATTTTTTAAGAAATGGGTACCCGTTTTTTACTTTTAAAAAAGGATACCCATTTTTTATTTTTAAAAAATGGGTGCCCGTTTCTTAAAAATTCAAATTTTTAATTTTTTGAGAAACGGGTACCCTTTTTTTTGAAAATAAAAAACGGGTACCCAATTTTTAAAAATAACGAGTGCCCATTTTTTAAATTTAGGGTCAGGCACCCAAGCCTAAAACGGGTGCCCATTTTTTAAAATCAGGTACCCATTTCTAAGAGGTCTCATTTCATGGATTTGACTTCCATGGAATTACGACCCAACTTTGTGCATTCACCCATATATTGACCAAGTTAACACAAGGAGAGCTTGATTAACAAGGGAACCGAGTGAGTCAGTAAAAAACTTGTTGTCTAGTCTTTTCTACCATCAGAACACAGAGGTAATAATAGAGAGTTGAACATATACTAAACCCAATATGGAATAAATAAAAATGGAGACAACAATAAGCCAAATAATTGGATCAAATAATATGCCTTCTTGCTTTCTTTTTATTCATAAATTGATTCAACTAATACAGATCTAGGAGCATATGGCTTTTACTAGAATCAAAATACTTTATCCTATAGCTTCTATTTGCAATATAAACTTAAAAAACTATACAACTATATAGAATAATGCTTAGAACAATCATTGTTTCATAGGACAAACAAAATAAACTTACAAAGAATAAAAGATCTAATCCTATGTTGTTGTAACTCTGATCCTCTTCATATTCCTCCTATACTTTGAATGCACCGTTCTCTACTTTGATATTTTTTGTTCTTTTTTCTTCTACTCTTTTGTTGCTACTTATTGAACAAATGAGCATATTTTCCTTTAGACTTGTCTCAACAAAATTTCCTCTCTTTTCTAGATTCAAACTCACCTAACAAGTTTAATGTGTCAAACCGAATGGTGGGCAGCTAGTGCAAGGGGCAATCAACAGATTTCAACATAGACAATCGTCTCATTGTTATTAGTGATTCCACTATTAGAAGATTGGTTACAAGCATGAATGACGATGATGATATTCCTATGGGGTAGTATTATAGGTATTTTACTATGATGATATGTTAGATTTATGACTGAGTTTTCCATTGATGTCAACATAGTAGTTTTTTGTGGTATCTAATAGAAAAAAAAGAGGAAAATCAAGTTGGTATGAATGGCTAGTTTAGTATTTACATTATCTGAGGTTATGGGAGGCACATTTGAGTATCTAGTATATGTAGTTAACATTAGAAGAAGAAAGGATAAGTCTAGAAGAAGTTATGTAAGTTTTGGTGATGTCTATTAGGAGATAGAGTTTATAGAGGCATGTTCTAATAAACTTGTTATATCTCTTAGAAGAGTTTTTATTCTGAGAATTGAAGTTGAGGACATGTAGAAGACATGTTGAGGATGATGTGGTTAAGTTTTCTTGTCATAATATGGTGCGTACAGAAAGTTATTTAAGTTGCAAGGTGAAAAAATAATGTTATCAGTAAGTGTAATGTGTTTTTCATGTGGTCCTATAATAATCAATTGAGAAGGTCTAACAGCTGAATCAAGGAATTGTTTTGAGGACTTGGTATAAAGGAAGGACATTTTCCTTTATCATGGTATGGAATGATGTAGTTTTGATTATTGATGATAAGCAATGGCAAGAGTAGAATGGGAAGTTGAGCAGAGCACTATGACAATGAAGGAAACCTCATTGTTGAGGTTTTGTTGAGTGATCCAATATCTGATATTTGGATATGAGGTTTGTGACCTGGTCTGCAAGGTCTAACAATGATTGGTCTAGTTGATAGGAAAAAGGAAAGGAGAACATAATAGTAAATTACATGTTTGAGCAATGAGCTCTTCTTGTAGTTAAAATTACATGTTTGGGTAGTGGGCTCATCTTGCATTTATTATACCACAACTCCTTATAGTGTTGGAATCTCCTAACAAGGATTCAAATTCTCCTAACATAGACTTATTGTACTAAATGTTGTAATAGACTCCTAGTAGGGTCCATTCTCTAACAAGGAATATTAATATTAGTACATCATCTTATGGGCATCATTCCCACTAAGGTTTTCCCTCCAATCAAGGGTTTCCCTAGTCCACATATATGGTGTAATTGTATATGTGCATTTTATTATGGTTCTTGTTTACTTTGGTTGAATGATTAATATTTTTTTTTAAAGATAAATGTTTTAATTGTTTGATAACTAATTCAGGGAAAATGTTCAGGGAAGATAGTCCAAAATTTGATGGAACAAGTTATGATAGATGGAAGAAAAGATGAAGACACATTTGTTGTATATGGGTTCAAGATATTGGATCTTTACAAAATTAGAGAAGACAATCATTTTTTAAAAGGATTTGGAAATTTGCACCAAGGTAGAAAGAGATGTTTTCATGTGTGACATGAGAGCTAGAGAAGCACTATTGACTACACTTCCTGAAATTGAGTACAATTAGGTCAAATCACTTGCTACTTCACATTTGATTTGGAAAGATTTGGAAAATAGTTTTAAAGGTGATACACATTCTAAGAAGTTAAGGATATAAAGTTGGATTTGTGCATTTCAAGATGTTAAAATGATGGAAAATGAATATGTAAGAACATATATAGGTAGAATATTAGAAATTACTACAGGTATCAAAGCTTAAGGAGGAACCAAAGAATATGATGGCATTATATGGAAGATATTGAAGACTCTAACACCACCATTTAAGTCAACATTTTAGATGATATAGTTATTGATATCTTGTACCAAAGACTTCACAAAGGATAAATTACGTGACAGACATGAAGTTGTTGAGAATGAACTTAGACAATCTAGAGAATTGACCATACTAGAGATAGCTTTTAGTGCCTTGAATATTTGACCTAGTCTATCAAGGAGCATAAGTGCTAGAGGAGATTTTGCTAGCAGGAGAAAATCTAAGGAAGATAGAAAGATTGAAGAAGGAGTAGCCCTTTTGGTAAGAAGAGAAAAATGAGGTAAGAAAATTTTTAAATGTTGGACTTGTGATGAATATGGTCATTATGCATCTGAGTGTCCTAAAAGAGAGAAAAATATAAGGAAAATTACAAACCTAGAAATGATAGAGAGTATTTGTATGCAAATGAAGATAATGATTTTGATGAACAAACATTCAATGCTAGTGATGATGAAATTGGATTTTTAGCAATTACAGAAAAAATTCTAGAAAAGGTAGCTTTAGTTTCACAAGTTGAGAAGAAATCTAACTGGATAATTAATAGTGGTTGTTCACATCATATGATCGGTGACACAAGCAAGTTTGTTGACTTCAAAAATTAATAAGGAGGAATTGTTAGAGTTGGAAACAATGCAACATGCCAAGTTAAAGGTATTGGAACTATAACTCTTAATGTTAAGACTAATACTAAATATGTATACTTTGTTGGTGGTTTAAAGCACAATCTTCTGAGTGTTAGACAATTAGCAGACAAAGGTTATTAGTTGTAGTTCACAGAAAAGGCATGCATGATTAAAGACAGAGATGGAAAGGTAATTGGAATAGGAAAAAGATCTAGAGATAATGTATTTCAGTTGAATCCTACTGAAATGACATGTTTGGTTGCAAAGGTAGATGATAGTTGGTTATAGCATAAGAGATTTTGTCATATAAACTTTGATAGTATTGTGAAGACTAGTAGAATTTTTGTAGTTATATATTTCTCAAAGATTGTAAAGCCTACTAACACAATTTGCAAGGAATGTGTTTTGGCAAAGCATAAGGGAATTTATTTCCATAGCAAGAATTTTACCACTATAGCATAGTTGGAGATTGTCCACATAGATCTTAGCAATCCTACAAAGACTAAAGGATTATATGATGAAAGGTATTTTATGATTTTAGTTGATGAGTTTTCTAGAAAGATGTGGGTTGCATTTCTTAAAAAGAAATATGAGGCATTTGAAAAATTTAAGATTTTCAAGAATAGGGTTAAGAATGTATCTAGTATGAATGTTAAATATTTAAGATTAGATAGAGGAAGAAAATTTACTTCAAATGAGTTTAACATGTTTTGTGAAGAACACTATTAAATTTGGACCCAATTTTTGACCAATTTTGGTCAAAATTTGACCAAGGTTCATCACTATTTTTCTCGTCAAAATTTTGACCAAGTTGTAGGTTAGTTGAAATTTTGATGAATAAATTGTAGGTAGGTCAAAATTTTGATGAATGTATTTGTCAAAATTTTGACCAACCTACAATTTGGTCAAAATTTTGACAAGAATAATAGCAACAAACCTTGGTCAAAATTTGGGTCCAAATGTACTAGTGAAAATGGAATTAAAAGATAGTTATTAGCTCTAAGAACCCCTGAGCAGAATGGCATTGTAGAGAGAAGGAACAAGTCAGTTATAGAAGCAACAAGAGCTATGTTAGTAGAGAATGATGTATCCAAAACATTTTTGAGAGAAGTTGTCAATACAACAGTCTACATTACGAACCGAGTGCAAGTCAAGAAAGACACAAACAAGACCCCTTATGAACTATGGTTTGGACACTCACCTATAATTAAGAATTTTTGAAAGTAAGTGCTATATCAAAAGAGATGATGGTATTGGTAAGTTTGATGCTAGACGTGATGAAGGTATGTTTCTTGGTTATTAATTGAAAAGAAAGGCTTATAGATGTTATAATTAGAGAACTAAAACTATTATGGAAAGTGCAAATGTGAGAATTGATGAGAAATTTAGGATACAAGAGAGAATAGTTGATTACAATTCAGATGATGATGTTGTTAGTAAGTCAAGGAATGATGAGGTATTTCTTGAGACTAACAATGATTTACAGAATGAAGACAAGCCAAGGTAGGAACAAAGCTTGAAACCTTCAGTACAGCCAAGAGTTGAAATAGCAACTCCTATTTTGGGAAAGAACATGATAAATAATCACCCATCTAAATAGATCATTGGAAGCAAGGATAAAGGTGTGATGAAAAGAAGTAGAGTCAATGAAGAATTGTGTTTGATATTTCAAGTTGAGCCTAAGAATGCAAATGAAGCATGTAAATATACTATTGGAAACAAGCCACAAAAGAGGAATTGAATCAGAAAGTAAAGAATGAGACATGGGAATTGGTCCTTAAACCAATAGACAAGAATTTACAATAGGAACTAAATGGGTATTCAAGAACAAGATGAATGAGCAAGGAGAAGTCATAAGGAACAAAGCAAGATTGGTATGTAAAGGTTACTCACAACAAGAATGAATAGATTATGAGGAGACTTATGCTCTAGTGGCTAAAATAGAAGTAGTAAGATTATTCTTAGCCTATGCAACATAGAATAAACTCAAAATATATTAGATGGATGTCAAGTCAACATTTTAGAATGGAGAACTTGAAAAAGAGGTATATATTGAATAGCCTAAAGGATGTCCTTTGAAAAATAACTAGGACATAGTATGTAGACCAAGGAAAACATTATATGGGTTGAAGTAAGCACCCAGAACCTAGTATGCAAGGTTGGACAAACATTTGACAAAACTTGGATATAGAAAAGGTATGGTAAATAGCAATCTATATTGGATAGAAATTAATGATGGTTTGATGATTTTGATAATATTTGTTGGTGATATCATATTTCAAGGAAATGACGAGGAAAGAAAAATGTTTTCCAAAGAGATGAAGAAAGAATTTGAAATGAGTATGATAGAAGAAATGAAATATCTCCTAGGATTACAGATTGTACACAATAAAGAAGGAATTTTTATTTCTTAGACTAAGTACTTGAAGGATTTACTAAAAAGGTTTGGATTGGATGCATTTAAACCGATTGAAACACCTATGGTAATTGGACACAAGTTATCTACAAAGGATGAGACACGTATTATTTAACAAAAAAGGTACAGATATATGATCAAAGGATTGCAATATCTAACTCACACAAGGATGGATATAGCAAATGTAGTTGAAATTGTTGCAAGATTCAAGGTTGATCCCAGAGAAGCACATTATGTAGTAGTAAATAGAATATTTAGATATTTAAAAGGAACATTAGAGTATAGATTATGGTATGACAGATCTAATGTTTTTACTCTAAGTGCCTATACTAATGTAGATTGGGCAAGTAGTATGGATGATAGAAAAAGCGCTAGTGGTGAACCTCCTTTCTTGGAGGAAGATTAGTTTCTTAGTTAAGCAAGAAGTAGGATTGTACATCACAAAGTACAATAGAAGTAGAGTATGTTATAGTAGCACATAATTGCAATCAAGTCATTTAGATGAAGCAGATGCTAAAGGATATAATGATAGAAATCAGTGAACATGTTGTCATACATTGTGACAAAATAAGCACGATAAATATGTCTAAGAATCTAGTGTTACATTCAAAGACTAAGCACATTTCTATCAAGTATTACATGTCAAGAGAGAAATTTATAGATAAGGAAATCAGATTGGAGTATGTGAGAAGTTAAGAGCAGATTGCAGTTATATTGACTAAGCCTCTTCCCAAAGAGAATTTTGTGTATAATTTGTGAGGTATGCTTGGGGTTATGCCCCTTACTACATCACAATAGAAGATAAAAGAGTGCATCAATCTAGTGTAATAGAGTACCATTGTTTGTCTGGACTAAATGCTAATGCTTCCTGTATTGGGGGATATCTGTGATGGACAAAGTAATCTAGGACTCTTGTTGGATGTTGTTATGAACAATGTATTTTGACACTTGAGCTAGTTGTTATAGAGTTTGATGTAGTAAGGTTGGTTGTTGGAACCTTTGACAATGATGTCAATGGGGGAGAATATCACATGAAAAAAATCATACTGAGGAAGATGTTTAGCATGAGTACAATATGTTTTCAATGAGAAACAACATGGAATGATAGTTTGTTAGAATGTGTTAAGTTTTATGGATCTTTTGATAGATAAAATAATTACAACAATTGAGTGAACAACATATGTCTTACTTGTATTATAGAAGTGTAGAGAATGGCTTCAAATAAGTATGACCTTTGTTTGAACTAGTTTTGAGTTTGGACCCTATGAATTACTGATAATGTGAATAGTATGTTGATTGTCCTAATGTTCTTGCAAGTTAGTCCTTGATGAAGATATATTGAAATATAATACTGATATATTTTGAGATCAGCGAGATTCTTATGACTGATATATATTTGCAAATCTCTGTGAGTCTTATGCTGTGTATTGGTATTCTTCCGCAGTGATTTGCTCATCTATATATAAAAGGAGAGAGCCACAACCACCATAGAGTCATCACTCTACATGGCCTTTAGCCATGTAGAGACATGCCTCTTTGGTGGCATGTTTTCCAAACTAACAAACTAATTTAATAAGCCTTCAACTTATTAATGTACCAGTTCAAGTATAATATACTTACAACATTAATATTAATAATGCTATACTGCCAATAGGCATTAGTCAAGGATTATGATAACAGTATATATTAATCCATACATACATACATACATACATACATACATACATATGTATGTATATATGTATGTATGTATGTATGTATGTATAATAGTAACAATATAAATATAAACTATCATATTAGATAAACATTAGTTACTTCTACTGATTCTAAAACATCAACACTCCTTCTTTAGCAAAGGAGAAGTAATACACCATTAGAATACTACAATAAATTAGTAAAAGTCAGATAACAAAAAATCGTCATGTTATCACCATTTTATGAATACTATCACAATGTGCATTATATTCTCTAGTCATTTCAAATAGTAAAAAAAAATTCCTATGATCTCTACTTGTACTTAAGCAATGTCTAGAGATGTCCATGAAAATATGTTACTCATGATCTCTACTTGTACTTAAGCAATGTCTAGAGATGTCCATGATAGTAACATAAATTTGTTATCTATGATCTCTAATTACCTAAAGTAATGTCTAGAGATGTCCATAGTAATAACATAAGTTTTCATGATCACTAATTTCTTGAAGCAATGTCTAGAGATGTCCATGAAAAATTTGATGCTCATGGAATGTACTTGCACTTAAAAAATGTCTAGAGATGTCCATGATAATAGGTCTATTATTTACAAGATCATCACCTTGTAAATAATTACCTTCTGAATAAATATGTCCGTGAAATATCATCACCTTTCATT
This sequence comes from Cupressus sempervirens, assembly GCA_028749045.1. Taxonomy (NCBI): domain Eukaryota; kingdom Viridiplantae; phylum Streptophyta; class Pinopsida; order Cupressales; family Cupressaceae; genus Cupressus; species Cupressus sempervirens. Next base: position 50,354,831 of record CM053793.1, on the reverse strand, counting down.
ACATATATGATGCTGCTAAACAACACAATAGAAGCATAAAATCACATGAATTACAATTTAATTTAATATTCAATATTACAAATTAATCATATCAAGTTTTTCTCTAAAGTATTTCAACTTCACTTTAGCAAGAGGCTTGGTAATGATATCAACTGTTTTCTCATTAGTGTAGATGTACTCTAGTTGAATGATTCATTGATTTACCATATCTTGAATGTAGTGGAAAGGAATTCCAATATGTTTAGAGTGATTGTGATAGACTAGATTTTTTTAAAGCTTGATGCAACTTTGATTATCACAATGAATCACAGTGGGCCTCAAACATCTTTTAAACAAATCTACTAACAACTTCCGTAGGCATACTACTTCTCTAGCAACTAAAGAAGATGCAATGTATTATGTTTTGGTGGAACTTAATGCAACTGAAGTCTATTTTCTACTAGACCAAGAAACCATCCTAGATCCTAGACTGAAGCAATATCCTGAAGTACTCTTCTATTCAACAGAGCTGCCAGCCCAATCAGAATTTGAATATCCATGAAGTTCAATGTTGACTTTATCATATTTGATTCCCATTCTGATAGTGCCCTTTAGGTATCTAAAAATGTATTTAGCTGTGTGTAGATGTATCTTCTTTGGTTCACACATAAACTAACACAAGGTGTGAGTAGCATAGCATATGTCAAGATGAGTATTAACCAAATTCATTAAGGATCCAATAATCTATCTATAGTAAATAGAATCTATAGGTTCAGATTTTTTCATATCATCTTTCAATTTGTGTAGATTTACTTCCATAGGAGTAGCTGTTGGTTTACATTCCATCATTCCAAATTTTGTTAAAATGTCAATTGTATATTCAACCTAATTTAGAATAATGCAGTAATCTTGTTGCCAAACTTCTAATCCCAAAAAGTGGTGAAGTAGCCCTACACCTTTCATTTCAAATTCTATTATGAGCTCTTGTTTGCATTACTTTATGAAATGTTCATCACCTTTTATTAATAAATCATCAACATATAACACAAGAACAATCATATCATCAACATTAGTTTTGAAATATAAATTAGGATCAACTTCATTTTTGGAATATCCTAACTTCAATAAATGATTGTTTATTCTTTCATACCAAGCTCTGAGAGCTTGTTTGAGTCCATAAAGTGTTTTCTTTAATTTACAAACATGTGTTCTGCTGTCATGAGTATTGAATCCTTCTGGTTGTTCAATATAGACTTCTTCTTCAATCTTGCCATTAAGAAATGTTTATTTGACATCCATTTGATGTACCTTTCATCCTTTGGATGATGTGATTGCTAAGATGGTTTTGACTAAAGTATATCTGGCAACTGGAGAAAATATTTCTTCATAATCAATGTCTTCTTTCTAAGAGAACCCTCAAGCTACAAATTAGGCTTTGTATTTTTCAATGCTACCATCTAATACATTTTTAATTTTGAACAACCATTTGGAAGAAATGATTGATTTGTTCTTTGGTTTTGGTACAACATCCCATACATCATTTTTTAATATAGACTTATATTCTTCAACCATTGCCTCTTTCCAAGACTGATTTGGAAGTGCTTCTTCAACATTAGAAGGTTCTGATTTTATAAGTTCAGTTAACAATGCAACATAGCATGATTGATTTCTAGTCCTTTTTCTTTCTTGAATTACTTCATCTGGTTCAACCTGATTTTCTTCTATTATCTTCCTAACCCAAAGAGGCCTCTTTTTATTATTATTATTGATGTTTTCAGAATCTCTATAATTAGACATAGATGAAGGTTCAAAATCATTCTCCCTCTCAATTTTTGTAGGTTGATCTTCTTCAGAAATAGACTCTGTAATAGATTCATCATTGTTTCTAGAGATTTTAAAAGTTGTGTCTTCTTCAAATTTCACATCTCTACTAATCTCAATTTTTCTTTGACCTAGAACAAAGATCCTATATCCTTTCATGCTTTCACTATATCCAATAAATATTCCCTTCTTTTTGGAAGGTTTTAATTTTGTTCTTTTCTCTTTTAATATGTTGATATAAACTAGACATTCAATTTTTCTTAGGTGACTTAGGTCAGGCTTAATGCCTATGAATATTTCCTCTAGAGTTGTGTTCTCTAACACTATGTGTGGGCATTGATTTTGAATGTAGACTATTGCATTAGATCCTTTAGCCCAAAATGAATAATGAAGATTTTGATCGTGCAACATTGCTTTGGCTGATTCAACTATAGACCTATTTTTTTGTTCAGCAATTCCATTCTATTGAGGATTATAAGGAACAAAAAACTCCCTCTTAATCCCAATAGCAATGCAGAAGTTCTTTAAAATATCAGATATGTATTCACCCCCATTATCGGACCTTAGGGTTTTAATCCTTTTTCTTGATTGGTTTTTTACTAAGGCTTTGAATTCTTTGAATTTGGATAAGACTTTAGTTGATTCCTTTTGTTTCAAAATATAGATCCAAGTTCTTGTAGAGTAACCATCAATAAAAATTATATAGTAGAGACATCCATTAAGTTAGGGTACTAACATAGGGCCACAAAGATCTGCATGAATTAGTTCAAGAATGGATTTGGATTTATGATCACTTTTAGGGAAGGACTGCTTAATAGTCTTACCTAAGGCACATCCTTTCCAAATACTTAAATGATTAGATTTTAGATTAGGTAAACCTTTTACAATTTTCCCTATAGATGATAATGCTTGATAGTGAAGGTTTCCAACCCTCCTATGCCAAATTTTAGTGGAATTTGAAGTTTCATGACTAAGAGCTAGGTTTTGACTCTAATTATTATAAAGTTTATAAAGACTTCCATCACTAAATCCAATGGAAATGGCTTTCACAATATTAGAGTTCTTGGGCCAAGATAGAACTCTTTCTTCTTGAAATGTAATTTTGAAGCTTTGATCAACAAGACTAGAAATAGAGACCAGGTTTCTCTTGATTCTTGGTACATATAAAACATTTTTGAGTTGTAGTGTAATTCTTGAATTTAGTTGTATTGAATAGGAACCAATTCCTTTAATAGGATAAGTAGTGTTATCTCCAATGGTAACTTCTTCTAAGGCTTGATTAGAGAAGGTTTCAAATTTGTCTTTAAAACTGGCAATGTGCCGAGATGCTCCACTATCTATGATCCAAGGGTTGTGGTTAGAATTTATTTCACTTAAAAGGGCTAAGTAAAAGGCATAGTTTTCTCTTTCTTCTTTATCTTCACTTTCTCCTTTAATTTCTGCTAAGGCTGCTTGTATTTTCTTCTTTTTGGGGTAGAACATATGAGAGTAACCAATTTTATCACATTTAAAGCATCTAACTTTGGACCAATCACATTGCTTGTTTGATTTGTGATTTTTGTTAGATTTCCTTTTGTTATACTTGGATTTTCTTTTCTTGTTTGATTTCACATGAAGTGCCTGAATTTTTCCCTGTTGATTGGTACTTAGTCCCCTTGAAATTAACCTAGATTCTTCTTGTGTGCACTCATTCTTTAATAGATTGAATTTAGGAAGTTCGGATCAAGAGCTTAAACCTCGAATGAATGTTTCCCATGAAAGAGGAAGACCTCTTAGAGTGATCATGCTAAGTTCTTTATCATGAACTTGATTTTCCATGGTTGCAAGTTGATCCTTTATTTTAGAAATCCTTAGAAAATATGAAGATATAGATTCTCCATTTTTCACTTTTATATATAGTAGATCTTGTTTTAGAGTTAATAATCTACTACTATTGTTGATTTCGAATGTATCTTGAATACTGGAGAACATTTCAAATGCAATATGAAGATTAGATATGGAAGGAAGGATATGATTTTTTACAGAATCTATAATGATTTTCATTGCCTTATTATTATGTCTCTTCCAAGTGTTTTTTTAAAAATTCATTTTAAGGCATGGGTAGATTTGATTCAATATATTTCTCTAAATCCATTTCTCTTAATATTATTAATACTCTAATTTTCCATGAAGAGAAATTAGATGCACCCTCAAGCCTATCTTCTAGTCTCACATGATTCACCATTTTAAAAATATGATTTTAGCCTCTTTCTTTTTAAACTTTGAGATTTTAGACTTTATTTTGTAATAGTTTCTCTTATCAGAATAGCTCTGATACCATGTTAAGTTTTATGGATCTTCTGATAGATAAAATAATTACAATAAATGAGTGAACAATAGATGGTCTTACTTGTATTATAGATGTGGAGAGAATGGCTTCAAAAACATATGACCTTTTTCTAAACTAGTTCTGAGTGTGGACCTTGTGAATTACTAATAATGTGAATAGTATGCTAACTATCATGATGTTCTTGCAAGTTATTCCTTGATGAAGATATATTGAAATATAATACTGATATATTTTTCAAATCGCTAAGAGTCTTATGATTGATATATATCTGCATATCACTGGGAGTCTTATGTCGTATATTGATATTCTTCCACAACAATCTGCTCATCTATTTATAAAAGGAGAGAGCCACAACCATCTTAGAGTCATGGCTCTACATGGCCTTTGGCCATGTAGAGACATGCCTCTTTGGTGGCATGTTTTCCAAACTAACAAACTGATTTAATAAACCTTCAACTTATTAATCTGCTAGTTCAAGTATAATATACTTATTGCATTAATATTAATAATGATATACTGCCAATAGGCATTAGTCAAGGATTATGCTAAGAGTATATATTAATCCAAGAATCTCTCTCCCTCCCTGTGTGTGTGTGTGTGTTGATGAATAACAGTAACGGCATAAATATAAACTATCATATTAGATAAACAATACTTACTTCTACTAATGCTAAAACATTAACAGAATGTACATTGAGGTATATAAATGGGGGAGAATGATTGATGAATAGGATTTGAAAAGTAAGTTGAACAGTCTTTTGTTGGTATTCTTGGAACTAGATGTTTTTCATCTATGTTGTCATCAATGCCAAAGGGGGAGATTGTTAGAAGATTGGTTACAAGCATGAATGCTGATGATATTCCTCTGGGGGAGTACTATAGATATGTTACTATGATGATATGTTATATTCATGATTGAGTTTGTCATTGATGTCAATATAGCAATATTCTATGGTATCTGATAGAAGAACAGTGGGAAGATCAAGTTGGTATAGATGACTAGTTGAGTATTTACACTATTCAACATTATGGGAGATACTTATGACTATCTAGTATATGTAGTTAACATCAAAAGAAGATAGGATATGTCTAGAAGAAGTTATATAAGTTTTGGTGATGTTTGTTCTGAGATAGTGTTTACAGAGACATGTTCTAGTAAACTTGTTATATCTCTTAGGAGAGTTGTTATTCTGAGAATCAAAGTTGAGGACATTGAGAAGACATGTTCAGGATGACTTGGCTAAGTTCACTCATCATAATATTGTTTGTATGAAAATTTATTCAAGTTGTAAGGTGAAAGATTAATGTTATCCCTTAGTGTAATGTGTTCTTAATGTGGTCCTATAATAACTAATTGAGAAGGTCTAACAACTAACTCATGGGATTTTTTTGAGGAATTGGTATAAAGGAAGGAAATTTTCCCTTATCATGCTATGAAATGATATGGTTTTGATAATTGATGATAAGAAGTAGCAAGAGCAGAATGCAGTTGAGCAAAGCATTGCAGAAGTGAAGGAATCTTCATTGTCGAGGTTTTGCTGAGTGATCTGAGGTTTGATATTTGGTCCGTGGTTCATGACCTAGTATATAAGGTCTGATAGTGATTGGTCTAGTCAAAAAAACAAAGGAAAGGAGAACATAATAGTAAATTACATGTTTGAGTAGTGAGCTCTTCTTGTAGTTGAAATTGCATGTCTGTGCAGTGGGCTCATCTTGCATACATTGTACCACAACTCTTAACAGGGTTGGAATCTCCTAATAGGGACTCATTGTACTAAATGTTGTAATAGACTCCTAATAGGGTCCATCCTCAAAGAAGGAATATTTATATTAGTGTATTATCTTGTGGGCATCATTCCCACCAAGGATTTCCCTCTAGTAAAGGGTTTCCCTAGTCAATATATCTAGTGTAATTTTCTATGTGCATTTTATTATGGTTGGTGTTTACTTTGGTTGAGTGGTTAAGAATGTTTAATAAAGATAAATGTTGTAATTGTTGGATAAGTAATTCACCACCCCCCGTCAGTTATCTTGGTGGACTATTGTTTCTAGCATCCTCAAGTTATTTATCTACATATATTATTTACATTTCAAAAATTAGGTTTTTATTTTCCAAATGCTTGCTCACCATCATAAGATCATGCCCTCAAAAATTCCCCATTTCTATTTTTTTTAAACATCACTACTTCATAGACATTTCTCCTTAAGGAGTCTAAATTTTCAATTGGATAGATCATGGTGGCCTATATTTAAGTAACAATTACATTTCAAATTATTTCTTTTACTTCTCCAATACATATTCCATGTTTTAATAAACAGAAAATCAAAATTCTATTTTAATTGTTATGATGTATTCTATTTTTATTGTTATGACGTTTATCAAGGAGTTATTGACCATCTCATTCATTTATTGATCATAAATAATTTAATAAAAATATCAATATCAAGAATATTCCTAGTATAATATAATGTCAAATTTGAATCCAACATATATATTTATTACTCAAAAGAAAACATGTTCTTCCAAGTGGAGAATGCATGACTGACACAGTTCAAGTATGGTAACGCTAACAATTTCTACATTAATACACTCAAGGTTAAACCACAAGATTTGGACGTGTTGTATGTGCTAGATTAAATCATCCATATCCACCACTGCTAAGGAGCTAGTCTCCAAAAAATTGCATCATACAATCTGAGGATCCAAATGTCATCAACGTAACACTATCAAGATGCTTATACACCATTTTGTCATCTTTTTGTATGTAAACTAATGTGACAATCAATATGAAAATGTATCAAGATCGTATTCCATTATTAAAGTATAATACCATCATCATGTATTAAATCAAACATGCTAAGCGTAATAAGAGAAATATGGTAGCATGGTCATAAGTATCAATACAAAACATCAACTACAAGTTTAAGACCATAATAACAATAAGAACAAGGACACTGTATAACTCTCGAGCATACCTACTTAAAAAGTCTACATCTAGAAAGCTCAAGAAGACCAAAATACATAGTTACATAATCTAACTACATATCGACTAAATGTCCAAATTAGAAATTCAAGATAATAAAAGTCCTAGTCACAAAACAAGGTCCACCGACCAAGTTGACTGAAACAAAAATGTCAAAGATGTCCTACAATTTAGAACTCAAACAAGGTAGGTGGTACTTGAAAAACTAAATATGAAAAAATATAAGATAAAATTGTTAAGACGATTTCCTACACGTAAAACAAAATGTTGATATGTCACATTTATTTAGATCATGGAAAGGAAATAATGTAAGAAAACGTGATTATACACATCTTTATTGAATTTGAGTAAGAAAAATGATTAAAATTCAAAGGTATGCTTTGAATTTCATAAAATCTCACTCACCTCATTAGAGTAATATAAAGAGGACTTTTATGGCAGCAAGATTTGGGCTTGCCAGCTATGATGACATTCATACAATGCAAAATAATAATGTCGGGATTAGGAACTGGAACAGGGACTGCGTATTTTCCTTTTGACTTTTGGACTTTCCCTGACTTATTACTTAGCTCTTGATAACTATTTATGGGTGAAATAGATATGCTACAATTAAAGCTCTCAAAACGAGAATAATGTTTAGTTGCGCAAATTATTTATACATTATACGTGCAGCATTAAGTACAAGTCATGCAAAATATGGTTATAAAGTAGCACAGATCATACCAAGTTGTGCAATACAGTCAAGTCTAAGGAACATGACAACTGGAATAGGGCTGTATTAAGAGAATAATTATAGTTATTAAGCTATATAAACAATGGCAAAGATTGGATTTAGTTTGTAAATAAATCATTAGAATGTTTTTTAAACTTGAACCTATCCTTCATTAAGGTCGAGCCTGCAAAAAGAAGATAAAAATACCGTTAAGAATAACTCCACGGTTAAAATCTCAACGACTGCTTATCAAAAACTAATGTTTAGACTGATACATAACTCAGCTTAATGGATTTACGGTGCATCATAAAATTCTACTACAACATGATCCAGCAGACTTGGACATACGCTGTTATCACAAACATAATAGGAATGTTGAGTTTGCTCTTAAATATCTTTTTGTTAATAAAAATTAATAATATTTTTGTTATTAAACTAGTTTTTCATATAAAATCTTTTTTTTTTGGATAAAACTTTATGTTTATATTATTAATAATAACTGGTTCAAAAAATTCCAAATAAAAGAACTCATAAAGAAAAACTCATACGAAAAAGAAAGATTGCTCAAAGTCAAAGTTTAAAAATTACACTAACTACACTTACAAAAATCGTTCTCCACTGTGACATATCTACAAGGATGATTTCAAATAAACTATTAAACTTACAAAATACTGTAATAAACCCATTCTTACAATGTCAGCTTCAATTCCACTGATCAGTTCCGTTCACCGTGAACTACTCAACCTATGCATCGATTCCAAACCAGATAATTATATAAAAACTTCAAACACACATGAGCTGGTAAACCGGACTTATCATCCTCACATTCATCTTTAAATCCGGAAACACTCAAAAATGTGTTTCCATTGAGATAAATCACTCCCAAGCTGAGCACCCATTTTAATTAGAGAGGGAGGATGATAATAGTACTCTGTCATGGCACCTTGGCGATTTCCTTTATTATTTTGAATCGTACAGCTGATCTTGCACATGAAAGTGCAATATCTGATAATATGTTGATCCAAATCTAATAGGGATTCGAAGTTGCAATTTGGTATGGCTCTTTCAAGTAATATCTGAATTGCTTGCTCTTCATTTACACTTGGAAGATGAAAACAAGTACCACATCTATTATAGCCAATCACTTCCGAAAGGTCTTTGCCAGTGCATGCGGTGACAAGAACTAAGCTATTTTCAGCAAAAGGAAGAGAGAGCAACCTACGGATCATACCAACTGATGACTCTTCAGTGTGGGCGTCGTCGATTGCTAGGAATACCTGCTGCTTACCAATTCTTCTAATCAAGAGGTTTTGTGCCTGAAACATTCACCAATGATGTTCATCGTTAGATCCTATAAGCTTCTGCATATAATTTTTTATAACTAAAGATTTTGACATGGTTATCTTAAACATCACATGATAAGAAGAAAAAAATTAAGCTTAGAAAAAATAAATCAACTTTGACTTTTTAACACTTTTATTATTGAAATGAAACTTAATGTATGATGTTTAAACAGTCAGCTTTAACACTAACTTATAATTCCTTCAACCAAGCTTTAACACTAACTTATAATTCCTTCAACCAATCTGGAAATTAGTTTGGAAATTAGTTTGGGGAGCCAACATTTTCTGAGCTTCTCTCATTCAGCACTGCTCCGAATTGAGCGCTCAGCATTGGCACAAAACAGCAATAAAGTGTTTCCTTTTATAGAAACGAAATTGATTCAACGCTTTATATAGACTTTCTTGATAAAACTGGAGTGAAGAGAAAATGCAATCTCTCGATTCTGAAGAAAACAAGAACAACACACCTCACTAGTAATTAATCATCAAACAAAATACACAGCCATTGTATAAACACCAATACGAAAAACCAACAGAGAATTTTCTTTTTAATTCCAGCATACATACTGAAAGAATTACAATTGAAAAATATGAATGCTAAGAGTGGTTCTCAGCAGATAAAACACGTATAGACTCATCCCTTTCAAATTTAACTATGAGTTAACTAATTGATGTTACCTAACAACTCGTCACTTCCCTGCCAATGCATGTTAATCAATAAACCTACGATACAGTCTTCTAGTTAACAGCTTCTTACAGCAGTTCAAATAATGAATAAACTAATCCTTAGAAAGAAACTACATGGAGGTGGAACGAAAAGAAAGACTGATTTCTAAACTATAGAAGAACTCCTAATAACAAGTGCTGCAGGGCAGCTTAGTTCCTACCAAAGGGTGGGCAGGCTGGGCTTGGGCATAAGGTATGAGTGACAAAGAGTTTTTGCATAAGAAAATAGTGCATAAATAGGCTACAACTTATCATCTACCAAATGACTGCTGGATTATAGAAGTGGCATAAATTTTTCTAATTTAAAAAATCAATACAAAATAGAAATGAACTCTTAGTGCTTCTATTAGAAGAAAAAAACATGGATAAATCATTCTGAAAAACACTAAAGGGAGAAAAAAGGCAGTAGATTTGTATAAATTATGTGTATTACTATTTATATATATTTTAGAAGACATTATATATTATAAATTATGTTAACTGTGGTATTAACCATTGTATGAATTCCACTGCAAATACCTCTGTTAACTCTAGGACAAAAGGGGCATCATAGAGTAAAGAATGCACCTTCATTGTTAAGATTACTGATCTTACTTGTAAAAATGCTCAAGAGACATCTGTCCTAAATGCAAAAACATAGACAGAGAAATCAGATTTCAATGGATGTCAGAGGAAAATCCTTAAATCCATCCTTCTGATGTGATTGTTTCAAGTGTTGTTTCCTTTGAAATCATTGTTTCTTAAGTGTTCATAAATTTTGGTTGTCATTACACTTCCTACTATGACATTTGATTTTCAAGATTGATCGAATTCACAACACCATTAATAGAAGCATGACTCATGTTCCTCGTTAGCTGAGCAATAATTGCTTCTCTTGCTGTAGGCGGGTTTTGTTGCAGTTGCTATCATTTTTTCTGTTGCTTATGTTGTATCTGAAGGCAAAAATAAACAAATACACAGAAATAAAACTTATTTCATTGTCTTATTGCCTTTGCTGAAATACATTACATAAGCTTCTATTTATAGAGGTCTGAGAAGTGTCTAGAAATCTAACACTTATTACATAGCATATAAAATATTATAGTGCATTCATTATGGACGGCTGAGTCAAGCGGCTGGAACGGCTGGGTTGTCTGCTATTTATGGCATACTATAGTCTGTGGACAGTGGATGATTTTGTTGTTGTTGCAGTTGCTATCATTTTTCCTGTTGCTTATGCTGTATCTGCAGCTAACTATCTTTTGATTGCGGTACTGTAGAATCAAAAAAAAAATGCACATGCAGACAACTTCAATTGGAATACAAAAGAGGTTTGAGGAGCATTTATAATAGAGCTCATTATTGTTGTACCGTAACCACGACCCCTGGTATACTCTATTTAATTTATATGTTAACGCGTGTAGGCAAAAGAAGCTTTGGATCCCTGAGGCATAAATAGACATCTATTACACATTCAAACAGCTGGACTATGAAAATAGGTGGTGGTAGAGGTCATATTTAATGCTTATTGCCTGCACAGTTCTTGCGATTTCTTGTCTAGAGTGACATGCCTGTGGTACATAGCACATTTGCAAAACAGAATGAGTTTGATGAAGTAGGTATTCATGGTCTTCTCTTCATCTGATTTGATGAACATTTGAATGAGTTTGATGAAATGGGAATGTAGGGTATGTTTTATTCTAAATTTCTACCTTTAAAATTTGCTTATTACTTTCATGTCAAATTATCTTCTCTGCATCTGATTTGATAATCATTTGAATGAGATGATATGTTTTATTATAGATTTTTTAAGAATTGTACATTATTTTGATGTCAAAATAACTTGACTGCATCTAATTGTTGGCGGAGTAATTTCTCCACCTTCCCCACTGTCCTCAACTTGCCGAAAGCAATAAATCGTACGCCGTTTCTAAACCGTCCATAGCCCACAATAGCCAACAGCCCACCGTCAACAAAAGACAAAATGTTGCATTCAGCGGCCCAACATCATTTCAGAATCAGTCTTCAACTACTAATAGTTGCATATATTTATTTATATATATTAATATTATATGTCATGTAAGTCTTAAACATCACACACTAACCAAGAAATTGAGCTTGGAAAAGTAAGTCAAACTTTGACTATTTAACACTTTTACTCTAGGAATGAAGCATTAGTGTGTGATGTTTAAGCCGTTCGTGCAATACATGTGTTCGATATTCTGGAGAGTTCTTATATATCTATATATAGAAGCATTATGTAAGGATTTAGGCATCAGATGTTATCTAATCATTGTGGATCATGGGTGGATAGAATGCTGTAGCATTCTAAGGACTTGTAATAGGTTTTAGTTAAGTTAATGAGAATGAAGTGCTATAGAACATTGTGATAAGTCTTTGTATTTTACATATTGAACTGAATGCTTATCTTTGAGTTGGTGTTTGTCTTTGATCCACTCTATCCACCTTCTTCAATTGGTATCAGAGCTAATGGGAAATGGTCCTGGAGATTATGGAGAGGTCGATGAGTTTAGAACTAGTGAAAAGTGTTGTGGCATCGTAGCCTAATATGCAACAACATTTGAAGTTATCTTCTACAAGAATAAAGAGACGAACAAATCAAGAGACTGCTATGAGAAACAGAGAAGTCATGAAAAGAAGGTAGTCAAAGTTGAAGTGTGTTTGAGTTAGCATTGTGTGACATTGTTATTTCTAGAGTAGAAGCATGTGGAGCATCTTTGTGCAAGTGGGAGTGTCAGAGAATGCATACACATTACATGGAAGATATTGATCATGAAATTTTTTATTATGTTTATTTTTGAAGCATGTGTATTTGATGTTATTGAATAGTTACTGAAGTTAGTTGTGGTTGCAGTAAGTGAAAGTAGGTTGTATTGGTGGTGAGTTGGTTGTCATGATTCAAAAGTCTATGTGTGTGCTGATTGGATAAAAGTGTTGGGATCGGAAGTGAAAATTTGTTTGTCTAATTGTGAAGGATATGATGTTCTTGATAGTGGTCATGTAATAGAAGTCGGTTGCATTGATGTTCTCCAACCAAGTGATGAAAATTGAATTAGTGATGATTGCTAATGGGCTATGTGAATGTATGGAGTGCATTATCGGTTGTGCCCGACACCCCAAAGGTTTTTGGTTTTACATATTGATGAACCATGTATGTGAAAAGGATTCCTATAGAACTGACAAGTACAGTGGCTAGGTACCTATATATCTCGGTAGATAGATTTCTTTTTATATGGACTCAATAATCAGTTTCATGCAAGTCAAGAAGGAGAAAAGCCAAAGTGAAAATAGTTTTTCCATCATGTGAGTTTTTGGTAATCTGAAACTATTTCATGTTGAGTTAGTGGTAATTTGAAACCATTTGTAATGTTTGGTGGTCTATTGTAACCACTATAATGTGAGGTTTGTGGTTAGCCGAAACCATTCAAATGTAAAGTCTTTGTTCAGCTAAAAACCATTTGTATTCTATTTGTTAGGTTTAAGTCGTAAAATTTGAAGTAATTATGACAAGGAAAACAATATAAATGCAGTAGCATTATTGGAAAAAATTAAGAGGGAGTGTTAGCGAAATAATTTCTCCACCTTCCCTGCCATCCTCAATTTGCCGAAAGCAATAAATCATGCGTCGTTTCTAAACCGTCCACGGCCCACAACAACCAATAGCCCACCATCAACAACAGACAAAACGTTGCATTCAACCACCCAACATCATTTCAGAATCAGTCTTCAACTACCAGTAGTTGCATATATTTATTGATATATATTAATATTTTATGTCATGCAATACATGTGTTTGATATTCTAGAGAGTTCTTATATCTCTATATATAGAAGCATTATGTAAGGATTTAGGCATCAGATGTTATCTAATCATTGTGGATCATGGGTGGATAGAATGCTGTAGCATTCTAAGGACTTGTAATAGGTTTTAGTTAAGTTAATGAGAATGAAGTGCTGTAGTACATTGTGATAAGTCTTTGCATTTTACATATTGAACTGAATGCTTATCTTTGAGTTGGTGTTTGTCTTTGATCCACTCTATCCACCTCCTTCACTAATTTGATAAACATTTGAATGAGGTTGATGGAGTGGGGTTTCATGGTATGTTTTATTGTAACTTTGATTTGCTGAATTGTATGTCCTGAAACAGTGTTCATGTACGCTAGATAATATATTTACTTTGATTAGACGATTAGAGATTCTTTGAAAAAACTAAGTTTTTTTTTTAAAATTCCACATAAATCTTCTTTCTTCTAGAATTTATCGTAGAATTTCTGCATTGATAAATAAAACATGACATTCCAATGAGTAGAAATAGAGGATAAAACAAGGGAGGACAGGTCAAAATTTTGCATTCAACAACAAATCAGTCTGTTGCTATCATGATTACAGAAAAAAAAACATGTGCCAAAGTTACAGATGGAATCGGATTTGATTATGTCTAGGGTTTCCATGGTGCTGGAATCTCTTTAGTGTAACAGCTTTTGCCTAGGAGTTAATTTGGAGTATCACTTACAATACAAAACTTACCTCTGGTAAGTTGAGCTTCCCCATTCTATACATGTGGAGGTCCTCTTAACGTGGAATATTCAGGATTATTCAGTAATAGGTTAAATGGCGCTGAAGAGATATTCTAAAAAGTAACTGAAATCAACATATACAAGGTTGTGTGGCATCACAACAATGAGTAATCTGAATGTAAAGGGTCATTGCACCTAGTCTCCTATATGTGAATGCTATCATCCGTGATTGCGCCTTTGCTTGGTTCAAAAGATAATCTCTGGAGAAAGTTATCAAGCAATAGCCTAAACCAAAATATTCAGTCTGAAGCTCTCAAGCAGCCTGCACATGATTTTAACAAATTGTCTGGATACTGAATCGTTGAAAAGTTTACAGTGTTAATTTGGGCAAGATTACCTTCAGAATCTTATAGTGTGTTGAAATTCAGCGGTAGATGGTGAGCGGGGCAAATTTGATGGGACAGACTAGCAATTTCAAATTTATACAAACTATGGCTCTCTCACTGTTTTTTCTTATAAACCCAAAATTTCAGAATGGATTTGGGCTTTTTGCATTTTCGGTTCTGTGAATCATTGCTCTTTTACAAAACATATTACTCACTTTTTAAGGAGAGAGATTTATTTCTGAAGGCAGTCCAATTAGACGAACTAGCAATATTTTTATGAATTTTAAGTATAAAAAAACTAACATAACTAGCATCTTTTCTTGAACTACTATAGTGTTAAATTAGGAATGAACAAAATAAAGAATTTGATTGGATGATATAGCTCTATATTAATAACTATTTAAGATATAATCCTCCGCTATAGTTCTCTGCCATGGAGGGGTAGGAACTAATAATGCCCCAATTAATTCAGTCCTAAACTACGTGAAAACTCCAAATGACCGTCAAATTGAACTTGAGAATTGACGAACAGAAGCACGAATCTTCAGATTCAGCATGAATAATCAATCATCCAAAAACAGCTTTCTAGTTGCAGAACTCCTAAGTAAGGAACATTGAGTTAGTATAAATAATTTATCATAAATATGCGACGATGAACTCTGATAATAATCAGCAATCATTTACCATATTCCCGTTGATGCGTGAGTAAACTCAAGATATTTTCCACAATTTTACAAAGCTGAACTTTGGTGAGTGACATAAGTTCAAGAATTTTTATTTTTTTGATTAAACTGCAGAAATCGGGTGCAGTACTGTCCTCAGGTGCAGCACTGTCCTCTTTATAAACTGCAGTGCGCCGGATAAACTTTTTAACTTGACCAGTAGTGCTGGCACGACAAGTCCACCAGTACTATGGGGACGGGAAAGACTAAAACCCGTGACCAACCCTGCAACAGAAAACTGAACTTTCATAGTTAACTTTCCGAACTTACATGTAAGCTGTTCTTGACGATCCATGCACTTCATTCAATTATTTCTTCTAAACCAACTTCAAACGAAATTTGTTTCAAATCAAAATTACTTGACATTGGTAGCCTGGATTCTTAATACATATGCCATTGTGGGATGAATTCGTTTTTCTCTAATGAAACATTTAGAACTCATAATGTACTTACAGATGTGATTGCAATATATTCTATTTTTTCATTTTAGAAATGAGTAACTAAACTTTATAGACCAAGTCAAAAACAATTACCAGACGTCCCACACATCTTCCCAATCAAAACATTAAAGCTAAAAAGTTCAAACATTTTCGATGTAGAATTACCAAAATTTCTAATACCTCTTGTATGTTTCAATATTCTTTTGCGTACCTTGACAGGAATTTCATGTGTTCAATTATATATCTCAACATAAATAAATCAAACATTTGTTAGTTTTTTTAAGTTACTAAGTTTTTTATTTTATTTTTTTGGTAAAAAGCAAAAAGCCTGATATTAATCTTCCAGTAACACTATTTTAAATGGTCACATGAATCGTTTTAGTGCCATCATTTTAACATAACTTCATAAATAGTTGAAATGGAGACTTGTTTACAATCAGCTATATTAAATTTTCAATAAATCCTTTTCATACACTATGTCATCCCTTTTATACTAAATATACGTGTATTCCAATAAATTCATACGCTTGCTAGAATTTCCAACTCTCATACTCTCATGTCTTGTTTGATACAGAGTACACGACCATAAGCAAACGTAATTGATTGCTTTATTAAATCCAAATTGAATTCGATTATCACTACATTGCTAGTAGAGGTCTATATAAAGCCATTATTATGGTAGAATAACTATTATGAGAATATAACGAGTTCTCATTATTAGAATGATTCAGAATAATTGGAAGGGGCAGCGAATAAGTTATTCTCAAGTCAAGATGTATCAATTGAACTTTTAATCACTTCAAATACTTTAGATCTAATCATTAAGTAGTTTGGTTTCTATAGAAAATAATCAACATAAACTTTATAGTCCACTATCCGAATAGTAACAAACTTGGAATGTAAAACATTACCAATAAAAAATCTCCAATAACATTCACACAAGTATGACACTAGAATTGAATTTGACAATCTAATTTGGAAAAACCCATCAATAACGTGCTACCAATTTTCACTCTTTTGAAATTGGCTTTGTGAGGAGCCAATCCTATTAAAGGTTACAAAACACATTATTAAATGTTACCTTGTTAAGGGATTTAATTACATTGTTAGAAGTGGCCTAATTAGAGGATTTAAAAAAAATCTACTACACTGTCACCTTAATTAAAAGATTTCAAAATTGATACAATGGTTAGAAAGTAATGGTAGTTTGATCTAAACAAATACAACTCACTTTACAAATACATATCACAATGTAGTTCATATGTTGATCCACTAACTAACCTCCATTTGTTGGATACAATTGTTCAATTGTGTGTTGTTTTTGATGTCACACAAATGTCAGATAGTGCCTACCGAACTCAAAAAGTCAGCAAAGCAAATGACAGTGTCTACCGAGCTCAGAAGGTCAGCAAGGCAATAGACAGTGTCTACCGAGCCCAAAAAGGTCATTAAAGATAGCTTGTAGTGTCTACCGAGTAGACAACTGGTTACCGAGCCTTCAAAGTAATAAAAAAAAATTAGTTCTTACCGAGCTCACTTGGTAATCGAAAAAAATATGACAAAAGCAATTCTTATCGAGATCACTCAGTAATCGAAGAAAATATGATAGAAATAGTTCTTACGAAGTTCACTCAGTCATCAAAGGTAATTTGGTAAAAGCAGTTCTTACCGAGTAAACTCGACAGCCAAAGGATTTTAAGATATTGTAATGTTAACTGAGTCAAGAAGGTTAACTCTAGAAATTCTTAGAAGTAGTATTTACCGAGCAGGGTCGGTCAATAAAGGACGTTATTTGTTTAAGAATAATATCTATAGCTGACTGATGAATGGTTTATTGGTAAATGTAACATGTAAATGAGCCAACTTGACAATCTGAATGGTATAAGTAAGAAGTCAAGTTGCGAATTCAAAGAAGTATGATGTGGAGATATAAGAAGTTAATGTGATATGAAGACTAATTATTGTGGAAGCAAATTTGAAGAATGATCATAGATCATTAAGGAGTAGCAGAGTCATATTTGATCAAGGAGGACCTAATGATGCTAAACATAGACTTGTGTCTAGCAAATTTAGTTGCATCTTGTTCAGTTCAATTCATTGTTTCTTTCTAACCATTGTAGCAGTGATTTCAAATATCTTAATAGAGTTGGTTTAACAGCCATTTTGTAAATCCTCTAACAAGGTGACAATTCAGTTGAATTGTTCTAAAGACCTCTAGCAAGGCCACTCCTAACAAGGTGATTAAATCTTTTAACAAGGTCACACTTAATAGTGTGTATTGTAACCTTTAACAGGGTTGGCTCCTAACAAGGCTCACTTCAAAAGAGTGAAAATTGGTGACTAGTTACTTGGTGGTTTTTTTCATATTGAGTTTTCATGTTAAATCTGGTGTCTCTTGTGTTCACTTTATTTTTAGTTACATACATGATTGCTTGAAAATAAAGTAATAATTTAATTTACCAAGTAAAAGCAGTAACTAGATCATTAAGACATCCAAGGGATTTGTGAATTAATTTTTGTAAGTAACTGATTCACTCTCCTCTCAATTACTTTATCTTTAATTCCAACAATTGGTATTAGAGCTATTGGTGCTTATAGGAAAAGATTTCAAGGATCTAAGCTAAAGATCAAGATGTCTTACAAAAAAAAAATTCTAATACTTAACAGGGACAACTTCTCAGCATGGCAAGGATTGATGAGGCTTCATTTCGCTTCCATTGGTGATACAGGGCTGCAGTACCTTGATAAAAAATATGAAGAACCTTTTGGTACATTATCTGTCAATGATATTGCTAAAAAGAAGACTCACAATAACATGATGATAGATGTAGCATCTAGTCTGGGTTATGAAGAATTTGATGACATCAAGGATTGCAAAACTGCCTTTGAAATGTGGAACAAGCTAAAAGAAATCTATGGAGGAGATGATAATGTGAGAAGAGCCAAAGCAGAAAGTTTGAAAGGGCAATTTGATCAAATGAGGATTAGAGAGGATGAAAATATTGCAAAGTATGCTGAAAGAGTTAAAGCATGTGTTAGTACAATCAAAGCATCTAGAGAAGATATCAGTGAGGAGACAGTTATAAGTAAAGTTCTTAGAACTCTACTTCCTATTTATGCAATTAAAGTTTTTGCAATTCAAGAAAGGAGATGTGAGGAAAATCATAAAATAAATTTAGAGGCCATAGTTGGAAGATTGACTGCATTTGAGCTAAACAACTATGACAACTATATTCCAGCTGCCAAGAATGTTGAATCAGCATTTGAAGCCAAGCTTTCACTAAAAGAAAAAGGGAAAAAGATGAAGGAACCACAATTACAAAGTGATGAAGAATTAAAACAAGGTTCAGACAGTGATCTTGAAGTGGTTGAAGCTCTACTAGTAAGAAAATATTCAAGAGGCAAAGGAAAATAAAAAGGTAAATCTTTTTTAATCTATTTCTCTTGTGAAGAAATTGGACATATTGCCATTAGGTGCCCAAATAAGTAGAACAAAGATGAGAAGAAAGGTCACAAGCACAATGGCAAGAAAGACTTCAAATCGTTCTCGGATAAAGGTAAGAAAACATATTTTATGACAAAAGATTCTAATGATTCTGATAATTAAGAAAAAAATGAAATTGTCTACATTGCTATAAAAGATGAATCTGATAATGATGAGAAAATGGCACTAATTTCTCATATGAGAAAAAATGATACATGGATCATAGATAGTGGTTTTTCTCATCACATGATCGATGATAAGACTAAGTTTGAATACTTTGAAGACTATGATGGTGGTAGTGTAAGATTTGGTAACAATGAATTTTGTTGTATAAAAAAAAAAGAAAGAATCTCACTAACCAAGGAACTTGTATGTGATAATGCATATTGGGTAGAAGGAATAAAGCACAATTTGTTGAGTGTGGCACAACTACTCAATAATGGATTCAAAGTAGAATTCATGCATGAAAAAGAAAGCTGATTGGATCTGGCACTCAAACAAAAGGTAACTTATTTTATCTTGAATTTGGTGAATGTTCATGTTTCATTGTTCAAATTGAAGAAAGCTAGTTATGGCATAGGAGGTCATGTCATGTAAACTTTGACAACTTAATAAAGATCAGTAAATTCAAGAAAGTAAGAGGTATTCCTGACATAAAGAAACCTGAGGTGGGTCTATGCAAGAATTGTCAAATTGGTAAAATGGGAAAGACTAGTTTTACAAGCAAGAACTATCAGACTGAAGAAGTTCTAGAAATTGTGCATATTGATTTGTGTGGACCTATTGGCATTTAAAGTTATAATGGTGAAAAAAAATTCATTCTGTTTGTTGATGATTATTCAAGAATGATGACTATCATGTACCTTAGAGAGAAATCAGAAGCATTTGAAAATTTCAAATGGTATTTGGCCAGAGTAGAAAAGGAAATAGGCAAAAGACTGAAATTTTTAAGATCTGACAGAGGTGGTGAATCCATTTCGCATGAGTTCAATAAATTTTGCATTGAAAGAGGAATCAAAAGACAAGTTTCAACACCTAAAACTCCAGAACAAAATGGAATAATAGAAAGAAGGAATAAATCTATAATGGATTGTGCAAGAATCTTATTGATTGAGAAAGAGATTGCTATCAAATATTGGTAGGAAGCTATCAGCACTACAGTTCATACCTTGAATCGAGTACAGCTGAAAAAAGACTCATTCAAAACACCCTATGAATTATGGTATGGCTACAAACAATGTAAGTGATCTAAAGGTATTTGGAAGCAAATGTTACATTTTGAAAGAATATAGAAAAGGTAAATTTGATGTAAAAAGTGATGAAAGAATATTTTTGGGATACTCTTGCAAAAGCAAAGCATATAGATGTTTGAACTTATCTACTCAAAAAGTCATAGAAAGTGCACATGTGAAAGTTGATGAGTTTGTAGAAAGAACAAAAGAAGAAAGCAAGAAAGAACTTGAAGACTATAGAAGATTTTTTTACATTGAACCTAATACAATACCAAGTATACCTATCAATCAAGAATCCTCAACTCCCGAGTCTTCATTAATGGAGTCACAAGAAGTTCAAACCAAGTCAACATCTATCAAGCTGCAAGAATCCGAGTTGCAAACAAAAGTTACCAAGTTAGCATCTACCGAGCCCAAGCAACCAAAATCAGAACCAGAAGTTGAGATACAGAAGGATAAAAATGCAAATCATTCAAAAGGAAAGGAACCTATGTTAGCCAAGTATGTCAAAAACTATCATGCACCAGATCAGATCATTGGTGATAAATCAGAAGGAACAATGACAAGAAGTAAGTTGAAAGGCACTTGTTTACTTGCTGATTTTGAAGCTAGAAATGTCAAAGATGTACTAGACAATGAAAGTTGGATTGAAGCTATGAATGAAGAGATAAAATGGATAGAAAAAAAAAACATGGACTCTTGTACCTAGACCCAAACACAAGAATGTGATTGGAACAAAGTGGGTATTTAGAAATAAACTAAATAAAAATGGTAAGGTATCAAGGAACAAAACTAGACTAGTATGCAAAGGATACTCTCAAGAAGAAGGTGTAGACTATGAAGAAACTTTTGCTTCTATTGCAAGATTGGAAGGTGTCAGAACCTTATTTTCATATGCTACATACAAAGGATACAAATTTTATCAGATGGATGTCAAGTCAGCATTTCTTAATGGCATATTGGAGGAAGAGGTTTACATTGAGAAGCCTGAAGGTTTTGTTGATCCAGACAAGAAGGACATGGTCTACAAATTGCATAAAGCATTATATGGTCTAAAACAAGCCCCTAGAGCATGGTATGAAATATTGCATAACTATCTTATTCAGATTGGTTTTCAAAGAACTAATGACAATAGCAGTTTGTACATAAAGGAAGGACCAGATAATAAGATTATTTTGGTAGAAATATTTGTAGATGATACTTTTTTCACAGGAAATGATGATCTTTGCAAAGAATTTTTAGAACAAATGAATAAGGAATTTGAAATGTCAATATTTGGTGAGATCAAATTCTTTGTTGGTCTTCAAATTCAATAGAATAAGAATGGCATCTACATCATTCAATCCAAATACATCAAGGAGATACTGAAAAAGTTTGGTATGGAAGATTGCAAACTAGTTGGGACTCCTATGTGTACTAGATTAAAGCTCACCAAGGATGATGAATAAAAAGAAGTGGATCAGACATTGTATAGATCTATGATTGGAAAGTTGCAATATGTAGTGCACACAAGACCAGACATTGCCCTTGCAATAGGAATTGTAGCAAGATTCTAAGAAAAATCAAAAGAAAATCACATGATGGCAATCAAAAGGATCATGAGATACTTGAAAGGAACTGAAGAATATGGATTATGGTATAAACTTGGAGTTAAATTGGATTTAAAGGTGTTTACTGATGTAGATTGTGCAAGAAATATTGATGACAGAAAGAGCACAAGTGGAGTAGCTTTCTTTCTTGGAAAAAGGTTGGTTTCTTGGACAAACAAAAAGTAGAATTGTATATCTCAATCCACAAAAGAAGCTGAATATGTTGCAGCAGTAGTAAATTGCTCAAACATTTTATGGTTTAAACAATTATTGAAAGGTATGAAGCAAGAAATCATAGAACCAATTGTTATGTTTTGTGATAACACCATTGCAATTAACATCTCCAAGAATCCAATGATCCATTCAAAAACCAAACATATTGCCATAAAGTATCACTTTGTTAGAGAATTGGTGCAAGAAAAGGAAATAATATTGGAATATGTGCATACAAAGGAACAAATTGCTGACATATTCACAAAGCCTTTACCTAAGGATGCATTCTTGTATCTAAGAGGTAAGTTAGGGGTCATTCCCCTATCTGAAGCTCACTAAGATACAGTTTTAGTGATGCATCAACATGAACAAAATTGAAGATCTATCAGTTGATGAGTAAACTAGTGAAGACATTGCATATGAATCAGTACATCAGATACAATGCTATTCAATTGTTTTGAGTTATCTTTGGCATGTGTTGTCAAAGAGGGAGATATCATTTTATAATTTGCAAATTATAAGATTTTGTGTAAGAGGGAGAGATTATATGTAAGAAGGAGTTTTGTCATTAAAAGACTTGTTTTCAAATTTCATTCTGCTATGACATGTTGTGTTACCATCAATGCCAAAGAGGGAGATTGTTGGATACAATTGTTCAATTGTGTGCTGTCTTTGATGTCATACAAATGTCATATCAGTCATTAGATAGTGCCTACCAAAGTTAGAAAGTCAGCAAAGCAAAGAACAGTGTCTATCGAGCTCAGAAGGTCAGCAAGGCAATAGATAGTGTCTACCGAGCCCAAAAGGTTAGTAAAGATAGCTTGCAGTGTCTACCAAGTAGACAACTGGTTACCGAGCCTTCAAGGTAATCAAAGAAATTTAGCTCTTACCGAGCTCACTTGGTAATCAAAGAAAATATGACAAAAGCAGTTCTTATTGAGATCACTCGGTAATCGAAGAAAATATGATAGAAACAGTTCTTACCGAGTTCACTTGGTCATCAAAGGTAATTTGGTAAAAGCAGTTCTTACTGAGTAAACTCGACAGCCAAAGGATTTTAAGATATTGTAATGTTAACCGAGTCAAGAAAGTTAACTCTGGAAATTTTTGGAAGTAGCATTTATCGAGCAGGGTCAGCTAGTAAATGACATTTATTTGTTTAAGAATAATATCTATAGCTGACTGATGAATGGTTTATTAGTAAATGTAACATGTAAATAAGCTGACTTGATAATTTTAATGGTATAAGTAAGAAGTCAAGTTGTGAATTCAAAGAAGTATGATGTGGAGATATAAGAAGTTAATGTGATATGAAGATTGATTATTGTGGAAGCGAATTTGAAGAATGATCGAAGATATTTGAGGAGCAGCAAAGTCATATTTAATCAAGGAGGATCTAATGATGTTGAACAGAGACCTGTGTCTAGAAAATTTAGTTGCATCTTGTTCAGGTCAATTCATTGTTGCTTTCTAACCATTGTAGTAGTGATTTCAAATCTCTTAACAGAGTTGGTTTAACAGCCATTTTGTAAATCCTCTAACAAGGTGACAGTTTAGTTGAATTGTTCTAAAGACCTCTAGCAAGGCCACTCCTAATAGGGTGATTAAATCTTCCAACAAGGTCACACCTAATAGTGTGTATTGTAACCTTTAACAAGGTTGGCTCCTAACAGGGCTCACTTCAAAAGAGTGAAAATTGGTGACTAGTTACTTGGTGGTTTTTCCCATATTGGATTTCCACATTAAATTTGGTGTCTCTTGTGTTCACTTTATTTTTAGTTACATGCATGATTGCTTGAAAAGAAAGTAATAGTTTAATTAACCAAATTACAACAGTTGTTTACCGAGTAAAAGTAGTAGCTAGATCATTAAGACATCTAAGGGATTTGTGGATTAATTTTTGTAACTGATTCACCCCTCTCTCAGTTACTTTATCTTTAATTCCAACACCATTATCATCTTTGTCTCTGATCTTCTTAGCAATACTTCAAGCAATCACACTTCACCTTTTCATAACTCTTCACAACCTCTTGTTTAAGTTCACCAATCAATAGCATCGATAAAACATCTTCTTGAAAACCTCTTTAGGTCACCCTTGTGTTTCCTTAAATAGGTAGTTCTATTTTTTGACACTTAAACATTACCGTAGATCTTAGGGTTACGATAAAATTCAACACATATATTGAATCTATCAACCATTTCATTCTCCTTCTCTTCTAGAAACTACTCTAAACTTTTCTTTAAATTCATGTATAGAACCCCTCAAAAACTATTTTACTTCAATTAAATGTTCATGGTTGTGCATCCTTATCTTCAACATGCTTTGTATATTCCAAGAATTCAATTATGTTGGATGGAAATCACAAATTTCTCACATCCTGTGCTTGGGAGATTTTTTCTAAATACCTTTCTAGATTGGCTCTATATTTATCTAGGCCATTCTAGTGAATGTAAGCACCTTTTTACAATCTAGAAATGAAATTTTAGATTTAACAAACTATTATTACAAAGGATATCACATAGATTTCTTAGAATGGAAACTAGATTTCAATGTAAATGATAATAAACATAAACAGGAAACGAAATGGATGGAATGTGTAAACATACCACTATAACTAAATGAAAACCACATTCTAAAAAGAATAGGTCAATATTTGGGAACGTTAATAGGATTTGAATCAAACAAACATAAATCACATATAATTAGATTTCTAATAAAAACCAATCATAACGACTCTATAAAAAAGAAAATTATAACAAATAGATCAATATACAACTTAACATTCACTAAATACATAGGAGAAATCAACAAGATAATAGGAACTGATTTAAGGAAAACAACAATAAAAAATAGCATTAAAAAATTACCAAGGGCGGCCAGAAAAGAGGACAAGAGACTTGAGGAAAATAGGATAATAAGGTCACCAAAGAAGGTTAAAGTTAAAGATGTAGGAAAAGTAGAAAGAGAGTAAGAAATCTAAACCAAGGATGTAGAAAGGATAGAAGAGGTAGAAGAAGGATTGATGAAAAATATAGACCATTAACATTCACTCGAGATATATAGGAAATGTCGAGATTGAAAAATAGAGCTAGATTCAATAGATGAAATTGAAAGTAATATAAAAAAGATAAAGAAGCTCACTCATGACATCATGCTATTACAAAATGAACTGAAAGACCAGTGCATCATAGGAGAAGCAAATCATACAAAACATAAAGGAAAAGGTATTTTGGAGATTGAGGCAGAGGAGATACCAAACAATAGTAACCCACATTTTACACAAGAAAAGGAAGATATTAGCAATAAGCAGTTAGGAAAGGAGAACCACCAAGAAGTGGAACCAAAAAAAGGAAGTATTCTAGAACAAGATCAAATAATGAGGCAGACAGAGAAAAATCTATGCATCCCACCAGTAGACTCAACTCAATCGAGTAACATAACAATCAAAAAAAAAGCAAAAAGAAGAGCTACAAATTCTAGCAAACACCAAGTAAGGGAAAGGACATGTTCAACAAGATGAAGAGGAATCTAGGAATGTGTAAGCTATAGGTAAAGAGTCATCAAAAATAGAACATCTAAGAAAGAAAATAATTATGCAAGAAGATGAATAGGAAAATTAAGTGGAGGAAGCAAGGGAAGAATCTAGACCCCTGGTTGAAAGCTCTACTAGGAAGAATGAAAAAAAGAAACAAGGTAGGAGGAATATAGACAAAATCTAGAAGTAGAAGAGGACCTAATGAATAATCTACTTATCAAAGAAATCCTAGCAGAGGATTAGCAGCCACTAGAAGTATCAGACATAGCACTAAAAGTAATCAACCAAATAAGGTTGGAAAACTTGAGCTTAGCAATGAATCAGGAAGGCATAAAGACACCTATATGTGGTAAGAAAAAAAAGAAAAGAGGACAAGAATCATTGAAAAAATTGAAGGAAGCAGTAGGATAGGTAAAGGATCAAACTAAAATAAAGGAAATTCTACAAGGAGGGAAGGGGAAGAACATTCCCAAAGAACAATGAAAACCACTACATGGAATGCTAGGGGCCTAAACACCCCTAGCAAGAAACTCTTATTAAAGCATAATCTAACAATTTTTAATAAAGAAATTTTATTAATTCAAGAAACAAAACTAAGTAAAGAAGAAGGCATCGGACTGGGGTAGAGACTAAGAATATGGAAATCAAAATTTAAACCATTATAGGGAACCTCAGGAGGGCTGGGCATTATTTGGAATAATTCTAAAGTTAATGTGGAAAACACTATTTCTCACTCAAACTGGATGGGTAGTAGAGTGTCTAGCAATAAGACAAACCTACAGATAATATTAATCAATGTCTATGGACATATAAAAATAGTAGAAAAATCAATAGTTTGAAGTGAGATAACTAACTACATCAAAACATTATAGGAAGGAAACATCATTATTGGAGGAAAATTTAATGAAATTTTAAAGAAAGATGAAAAATATGTGGAGTCAGAACAATGTCTAGAGCTACATAGGATTTCAAAGAATGGGCAGAAAAGAATTCTCTCATTGACATTTCAACATCTAATGGAATAAATAGGAGAAAAGACTTTAACTACATTGCAAAAAGATTGGAAAAATTCTTCTTCAAAGGAGAATTAAACAAGTTGAATAGAGAAATCAAGGTAGAAATATTACCTATGGCAAGATCAAATCATTTTTCGGTAAGAATCGAAATCAAAGAACAAACTAAACCAAAAAAAAACCTATTTAAACGTGATGTGGTTCATGGGAAAAAACTTTATGAATAATATAAAAAATTGGTGGCAAGAAGAACAATTTCAAGGATCTAAAATATTTTTCTTTGTGTACAAAATTAAGAGCATAAAGGAAAAAATTCTAAAATGGAATAATACACATTTCAAAAATATTTTCAAAGAAAATATAGATATAGAAGAGAAACTAGAAAAATTAAATAAAGAAGTTATAAAAAATGGAATGAATAATTAAACCTACCAACTTGAAAAAGAATACCTAATAAAACAAGAAGAAATATTGGCTAAAGAAGAAATATTCTGGAAGCAAAAATTAGAGAAAAATGGTTGGTAGAAGGAGACTGTAACACAAAATACTTTCATAGCAGTACATTGCATCATAGGAACTATAATAATATATCAAAAATCAAAGACAAGCAAGGAGAATCTACTTATAGCCTAGATAGCATAGCAAATATCTTAGTAGAACACTTCAAAGATATTCTTAATAATTATGAAGCATCCAATAGAACCAAGCAAGAAGAATTGCTGAAAACTATTCCCAAGATCATCACACTCGATGACAACAAAATTCTTAACAAACCATTTACACTACAAGAAATCAAAACAACCCTCTTTAATATCAATCTAGATAAAACTCCTGGACTTGATGGAATTCAAGCATTCTTCTTTCAACAACATTGGGAGATAATAGGAGAAGATTTATGGAAAGCACTAGAAGCAACTAGGAATGGAGGGGAACTTCTAGCAGAAATTAATGACACCTTTTTACCCTCTTACCCAAGACAAACAAAAGTGTGGAACCAAGAGACTTTAGACCTATAGCTCTTTGTAACACTATTTATAGGGTATTCTCCAAAACCTTAGCTAATCATCTTAAAATCCTTCTCCCTAAGCTAATATCAGAAAAAAAAATAGGCTTTGTACCAGGGAGATCTATCCTAGATGACATCTCAATCATCTAAGAAACAATCCATTCACCAATAAAAAATAACAAAGCATGCATGCTACTAAAACTAGATATTCAAAAAGCTTATGATAAAGTGGATTGGAGATTCCTATGTAGATCTCTTGAAGCTTTCAATTTTTCAAAACAATGGATAAACATAACATTTCAATGTATTTCTACCTCAAAAATTTCAATCCTTGTCAATGGGACACCAAAAGAATTCTTCAGTATTTCAAGAAGGATTAGACAAGGTGACCCTATCTCTCCTTTTATGTTTATTATTATGGTTGAATCCTTTGGTAGAGCAATCAAATTAGCACATCTCCAAAATAAGAAGTAAAAGTCACAAAAAATGTAGAAAATACCACCCACCACCAATTTGCTAATGATACAATTCTTGCTAGAGTAAGCACTAAAATAGAGATGGAGAATTTCAAAAATATCCTCAACAATTATTCTGAAGCTTCAGGTCAAAAAATCAATGTAGAAAAAATAGAAATTTCTTTCTTAAATACAACAAGGGAAAGAGAAGATTATATATGCAATGGATTTGGATTCAAAAAGGGTACATTCCCCTTCAAATACCTAGGAATACACCTAGATAAATGAAATCAAAGAAACAAAGGCTGGAAACAAATACTGGGAAAAATAGACAAAGAAATTGAAGCTTGGAAAGGAAAATGGCTAACCAAGGCAAGGAAAGTGACAAGAAACAAAGCAATGTTATCAACTTTACCTACTTATTATCTTTCCTGTCTACAATACCAAAGAACACGAATCAAAAAATTGAAAAAATGTTTTGATGATTTCTTCTGGAATGGTTTAGAAGATAGAAAGAAAGAGATGTTAATCAGATGGGAAAAAATATTTACACCTAAAGAAGTAGGAGGTCTAGGAATCAAAAACCTAGAATGGCAGAATGAAGCCTTGGGAACCAAACAAGTTTGGAGAATGTATTAGGAAAGAGATAGCAAATAGGCAAGAATCCTTTACAATAAATATTTAGAAATAGAGGAAAGAACTTTAATATTTAGAACTAGGAATCCCACCGAAGGCTTGGTAGCATGGAATTTCCTTTTGAAGTGTCACCATCTCATAACCAATTGCATAACTTGGGATGTTGGGAAAGGAGATAAAGCATTATTGTAGGAAGGTTCTTGAAATGGACACTTCCCATCGAAAAATCAGGTTTGAATCATAACATCATTAATCATTTAAAGAAAAAATCAGGATCCAAAGTTAAAGATTACATCATAGTAACTCAAACCTCTATGGAAACATCTTGGGAATGGAAATTCTTAATCGATTGCAGCCTGAGTCAGATAGATCAAGTGTTCCTAGAAGAACTTTTGAAAGATAGGCCAATCAAAGTTAAAAATAGGGAAGATAGGCTAATATGGGCAGCATCCAAAGATGGAACTTATAAAGTCAAAGAATGATATAAACAAATAACTAACTCACAGGAATGGGAAGCATTAAACATCCCAATGAACCTATGTTGGGACCTAGTAGGGCTTCCCAAAGTTGCCATCTTTCTATGAGTAGCCATCCAAGAAAGAATCCTCATAGAAAACAAAATTAGAAAGATGGGATTAGAAGGACCATCAACATGTATTCTATGCAATGAAAAATCAAAAACTTCTAAGCGCCTCCTTTATCAATGCAAGTTTGTAAAGGAATGCTAGCCCTGGCTCAAATCAAGGCTTAATTGGGCAACCCCCCTATAAGAAAGTTGGCAAAACCACATAGCCAGATGGCCAAAACACACTAACAAGTGTGTATATGGAAAACTGTGGAATATCACCCTAGCAATCTTAGTATGGGAAATATGGAAAGAAAGAAATAGACAAATTTTGCAAGATATAGAACTTAATTCACTGACACTTTGCAACAAAATTGAAGCAAATATAGTGGAAGTTATGAATAGTGACTTAATAAAAAAGATGATAGAAGAAGGCTCATTTACCGAATGGGATGCTGAATCAAAAAATAATGGAATCTTCTAATAAATCCACCCCTAATATATAAGAAGAAGAATAAAATGGCTAGGAAAGAATGTAAATAGGTACCATCCCTGAAAGGTTAGAAGAAATTAAACTTTGACGAGGCCTCTAGAGGCAATCCTGGCAAAGGAGGAATAGGATGTATACATAGGAAAGAAATGGGAAAATGGGTTGTGAAAATAGAAAAGCCATTGGGAGTGACATCAAACAATATGGCAGAATTGGAAACAGTAGAAGAAGATCTAAAGATATGCATAAAGCTAAGAATTAAAAAAATTATAATCAAAGGAGATTCACAGATAGTCCAAAATGCTCTTAGAAAAGGAAAATCC
The DNA here is from genome assembly GCA_028749045.1 of Cupressus sempervirens. Taxonomy (NCBI): domain Eukaryota; kingdom Viridiplantae; phylum Streptophyta; class Pinopsida; order Cupressales; family Cupressaceae; genus Cupressus; species Cupressus sempervirens. Next base: position 50,324,328 of record CM053793.1, on the reverse strand, counting down.
CCAAATTGGATTATAAACTCTTGATTCGAAGCTAACTTAAAATTATTGGAAGAATTCAAAGAAATAAGATTTTCCCATATTTTTAGAGAAGGTAATAATGAAGTAGATCAACTAGAAAATGTGAGTATAGATGGAGAATACATCTTAACTTTTAATCATAGTTAAATAACAAAGTATCAATCATTAAATACTAGGCATCATGATTTCCCAAATTGGCACATATTTTAGCACTTGCCTCTATGATTACACAAATTTAGCTTCTTGAAGTTTAACCACCAAGGTGACACTTCAATGATGACTTAGAGGGTAAATTATCATCTAATGATCTTAGATATGGTGTCATTATGCAAAGTTCTAGATCCTTCACTTCGAGGGTATATTATACCATTCTTGAAACTAGTATCCTCATTTCTGCTCTCCCCTTTTAGAAATTAGCTAGTATAGCCACTGCATTATGGATACTAACATATGCCTATATAATGCCTTTAAAAGCAGAATGATGGCATTTTGTGGTTTAGTCAAGTCAGAAAAATGGAACTGGCAATTTTGATCAATTGATGACATGAACAGAGTAGTTGTTAGTAGGGTCATGGGAGAAGGGGTAATCAACTATGAACATTCGTGGTGAACAAATAGTGATATATTAGGGCTTTGAATAGGATGTTTAGCTAGGGCAAGAGTAGCTAAATTAGACATAGTCAAATTAAGCCTCAATAAATTCGATTGGAGGAAGTTGTCTTCAATATTGATGAAAAGCTTAGCATTCCCTTGTCAGAGGCCTATATGGAATATGAATTAGGTAGCCCTAATCTCATGAGAAGCCCAAAATGTCCTTGCTTGGTAATTCAAAACAACATTCTCTTTTATAGAGAATGGCCAAAAATGGAGGTAGGTGTACATTTTCTTCTATGGTGGAGAGCAATCATCAAGGACCCAACTAGAGATTGGCTTTTGAACTACCTTCAAGCTTTTGATGCCTACATCCACCCAGAGGTGAATTTCCCCGACTTGGATGCTATCGAATTCTACCTTCCTAACTATGATAGGTCAAGTAGGGCGAGGAACACTTACGAATTTCCTTCAGGTTCAAGGGAAAACAATCTACAGGAAGCCACAAAGATTATTATCATCTTCAACAAATGGAGCTAGGCAGATTAACTAAGCCAGTGGGTGTCTCGATGTCTCTGTTATGTTTCATATTTCCCTCTTTCAAAAATATAGCCTCGTAGATGATAATTCTGTAGTTTATTTAAGTTTTTGAGAAATGTCTATTGTTACTTCCATGTCAATGTAAATGTATTAATCTTAGACATGACATTGTTGCATTGTATCTCGACAGCTCATATACTGTATAAAGTCAAAAAAATGTCAAAATTGGGTCATTTCTTACCAGCTACGATAGTTTTTTTGGTTATCTAGAATGCAAGCTTGTATTAAAATACTTTAGAGTATATTTATATGAAAACTATATTTAACATATATTGTCTCAAAACTGTCTTGAACTCGCATGATTTCTAGCAAGAAAATGTTCAGTCGGGCTTAAGTTTATCATTTTTTGAACTAAAACATGTTTAATTTTTCCCAAAATTAAAGGCAAAGATTTGGCATGGGAGAACAAGATTTTATGACTAATAAAGACTCCAAGAATTCAAATTAGAAAATGGGTGCATTAATCAAATTAACATTAAATCATCTCTTTTTTAACACTTCTCAATGCATACAAGTAAGCACGTATACTCAAATTTAACTCTAAATTTAATCAATGAAATCAAATATATTTAAACTCCCTATTTATAAGAAACCTAAGAAAGCATGGATTTGCCTAAATTTGGGAACTCAATTTCATATTACTAATAAAAATTAACTTAACTTGGCTCCTTTGTGATTTAACCCCATTCTAGTTGTAATAATATGGCCCTTGATTAGATTTTAATTTAGGATTAACAAGTAACATCGTATGGTGGTTAGTTTGTGGTGTTTCTTATGTACGTAGGGATGATAATCAGATGAGGTGGTAATCCTCAAAGTATAGGAGAAATCTAAACTTTAAAATCCATCAAGTATAAATGAAAGTATAATTTAAGATACTTATTAGTTTGTATTTTTACGTGAGTATGCCCGTTTCATTCATGTATAATAAAGGACTATGATCCCGGGCTAGACTGGAGGTCTTCTTTCTCTATTCTTTCCTACCAATACCTATCAGAATGGAGACTTTTGTAATGCTTATTAATTTTAATATAATTCAAGGCTTCGATCATTTATCAATCAATAAATAATAATAAAAAGATTTGTTAGAAATGTTTAGAATAACTGAGAGAGTGGGCAGGGGGTGAATCATTTACTCAAGGCCTTTATGTACCACTTGAACAATAAAACAAACATTCACTATTTTGCTAATCTTGTTGTTGCTTGGTCTATACTGAAAAATATTGTCTTAAACATAACTTCCTTGATAGAATGAAAACATTATCAAAAAGAAAATATATATAGAATTCATCATAGATTTGATACTAAGAGTTTTACATGGAAACCCAATTTGGGAAAGACCACCAGTAGCATGTCACTCTTTTTCACTCTTTCAAAGTGATCTTTGTTAGGAGCCAACCCTATTAAATGTTAAAAAATACACTAATAAATGTGACATTGTTAAATTATTTAATCACCATGTTAGGAGTGGCCTTGTTAATGAACTTTGATCATTCCATTAGAATGTCACCTTGTTGAAGGATTTACATAAACTATTAAGTCTTAAAATGACTATTAGGTCAACCTATATTTAAAAAAATTCAATACAAACTATTTACAATGATAAGAAAAGAAAAGTAGGTTTTGATCTATATTATTACAACTCACTTTTTCTAGTTCATATCTCTACTCAGTTTTTGTGCCAACTCACTAATAAGTCTTCCATTGTAGTCCTTGATCTTCATTCTCTTGGAAACCCTTCAAGTGATCAGCCCACTCTTCTCAACAACACTTATACCTTCTACTTAGATTCACTTACCAATATTAGCATCACCTTTTCAATCTTTCTCTTTTAACTTCACATTCACTCACACTTAAGCATTTTTGGTCAAGCTTGCTCTATATGCCTGTCTTCACACACACGCACACACGGACGCGCACACACACACACACACACACACACACACACACACACACACACAACTCACAACTCACAATACTGACACTTACACTAATTATTAGGCTCTTTATCTCTTTAAATAGACAATTTCCATTTTACCATTTTCTACATCCACCATAGATCTTAGGGTTTACGATTAGGTTGAAATCAATTCATTGTATCTATCCATCTTCTTGATCTTCTTCTAGAAACTTCTCTCAAATATGTCTTTTAGGTTTTTACTTTTTACCTAATCCTTTCTTTGAATTTAATGATCCAACTCATCAGTCTTATCTTCAATGTAGTTTACATCCCCCAAGAAATCAACTGTGTTGGCTTGATCTCATGATTTCCTTGAATTCATTCAGATATTTCCACTCCACAATCTCTAAATTTTGACACTCAATCTTCAATGACATACTCAGTTGTAGTAATACTTTGTATCTTGGCACCAACTATCTCACTTGATGCATCCTAATGCTTGGCCACTCTAGATTTTCTTAACACTAACTGTAGCTCAATTGACACTAGCATTACTTAGTATTCCTAAGAATTTTACTCTCATTTTTGGCTTGGCTTATTTTTCTTGACATAAACAATCACTTTTCTTTATCAAAGTCTATCTAATCAAATGTCCATTTTAACTCCCTTTTCCTAACTCAACCTTTCCTTTGGGTGCTACTATTATATGAAACTTCTCTAATCCTCTTCATCTATCAAATAGATATGACATCTAGATTGGGTAGCAATATGTCTTATCAATAGATTTGACATCAATATAAAAATAAAAATTGTTTCAATTCTATGTCTCCAACAATCTCCCTCTTTGACATTGATGGCAACATCTCAATATCTCAATATGTAGTAGTATCACTTATTAGCATATAATCCAACATATTTCAATCTGATTTTATTTTCTAAATTTTTCTTTCTAAAAATAATTCTCCCTTTTTTATTATTTCTCCCTCTTTTATGCAACTCTCTCTCTATTGTATTCTCTCCTTCTTTAGTCAATCTCTCCCACTATCATAATCTTTAGTAATCTCTCCCTCTTTGATAATAATTCCAAAGACATTTAGCTATCTAAGCTGCAAACTTCTTCATACATCTCAATTATGCAGATTTTGCATGTTTGGGTTATTCTTGCCATCTATTTATGACTAATTTGTTAAGCTATATTGAATTATCTACCTCAGACATGTCCCAAAGTAAAGTTGTATTGCATCACTATGTAGAATATTCTTATTAGCACACATGATGCAATGCACCTTATCTTCTTAAGTAGCTTTGGCTAGGGGAATCACCCCTAGTTTATCTCTAAGATATTTATGAGCATGTTTGATAAAGGTTTTGTAAAGATATCAACAATTTGTTCTTTGGTATTCACATATTCTAGCTTCACTTCTTTGTCTTGAACCAAATATCTCAAGTAGCGATAGTTGATTGCAATGTGCTTTTTCTTAGTGTGCATCACTTCATTCTTTTAAATTTTGATAGCACTTGTGCTAACACAATAGATAACCATTGGATATGTAATTTATTCTTTCATACCTTTTAGCAATTTGTTGATCCACATTATGTTTGAATAGTTCACTATAGCTACCACATACTCGGGTTCAGCTGTTGATTGGGAAATATAATTATGATTCTTGCTTGTCTATTACACCGATCTCTTTCCTGAATAGAATGCACCTCCACTAGTTTTTTTTTCTATCATCAATATTTCCTACCCAATCTAATTCAGTAAACACTTTCAGTTCAAAGTCAATATTTATTTTGTAATACAATCGATAGTCTTTCATATCTTGCAGATACCTCATGATCATTTTCACTACCATTATGTGATTCTCTTAAGATTTTTTAAAAATTTAGAAACTATTCCGACTGCTAAAGCAATATCTAGTCTTCTATAAAAAACATACTATAGTTTTCCAATCATGGATCTATATAGGGTCTAGTTCACATTAGTACAATCCTTATTCTTAGATAGCTTATGTCTTGTAGACATAGGTGTACTCACTAGCCTGGAATCTTCCATACCAAAAGTCTTTAATATCTCCTTGACATATTTGGATTGTGTAATGAAATACCAAACTTCATTTGACATACTTTTAATATAACAAAAATTTGATTTCACCAAACATACACATTTCAAATTCCTTCTTTATTTCATCAACAAATGATTACCATAATGGTTCTTTTCCTCCATATATGATATCATCAATAAATATTTCTGATAATAGTACTTCATTGTTCTTACCATTCTTCAAATATAGGTTATTGTTACTATTTGTCCTTTCAAAACCAATTTTCATCAAATAGTTATGAAATCTTTCATACCATGTTCTCGGGGCTTCCTTCAATCAATAAAGAGCTTTGTTCAATTTACATACCGTGTTCTTCTTGTTTGGATCCATAGATCCTTTAGGTTGTTCAATGTATACTTATTCCTACAGTATACCTTTTAAATATGTGGATTTGACATCCATTTGATATACCTTAAAATTCTTGTAGGCTAAATATGCAAGTAGAGTCCTAACTCTTTCAAGTCTTGTCACTGGAGCAAAAGTTTCTCCAAAATCGGCTCCTTCTTCTTGAGCTTAACCCTTGCATACCTATCTTTTCTTGTTTCTTGTTACTTCTCCATTCTCATTGAGCTTGTTCCTAAAAACCCACTTTACTCTAATGACCTTTTTGTCTTTAGGTCTTGGCACTAAGGTCCAAGTATTTTTCTTCCCAATATACTCAATTTCTTCATTCATTGCATGGATTTGATCTTTATTGTCTAAAGAATAATTTACTCTTTTGGGCTCAAACTCACAAAGTAAGCATGTATCATCTTTGAGTCTTTTTCTAATCATAACACCTTATTCAACATCACCAATGATTTTCTCAGGTTTATGATCTCGTCTAACATATTTTGCTAGCTGGAGAAGTTTCCTTCTCTGTTCTTCTAAACTTTCATCTTGAAAATTTATCTCAAGTTCATTTTTTCTTTCTTGTTTATGTTCTAGGTAATGTTCTACATGCTCAACATTTTCTATCTAACGGTCAACATTGCCCATATGTGGCTCGACACCTTCAGTCTGTATCTTCACACCCACTCTCTACTACTTGACAATTTGATTTTGTCTTTCATGATTTCTTGTCTACTGAGAGATTGTAACTTGATTTGTTTGATTATTAGGAGTGCTTGGAGCATCATCATCCCCATAGATGAATATACTATAGTCATCAAGTTCTTAACATGTAGTGTCACTTCTTTATGTAAACTAGTCAAATTTCACATTTGCACTTTCCACAATTTTGTTGGTGTTAGAATTTAAACACTTATTGGCTTTGTTCTTGGTGAAATAACCTAAGAATATACCTTCATCACCTTTTCCACCACTCATATCATCTTTAAGTATATAATAGACCTACTACAAAAGATTTTGAAATATTTCACATTAGGGGCATAATCATACGATAGTTCAAAAGGTTTACCATTTCTACCTTTCTTGACTCAAGCACTCTATTTAGGGTATAGACAACAATACTAACTGCTTCTCTCTAATACTTCTTTGATACACTCTATTCCATCATTAATGTTCTTTCACACTTCATTATTGATTTGTTTCTTTGAGGAGGGCTCCTTGGTGTTGACATCTATTTTTTAATTCCTCTATCATTGCAAAATGCATTTAACTCATTTGAAACAAACTCACCACCTTCGTGAAATCTTAAACACTTCAAACTATTTCCTATTTCTTTCTCAACTCTAGCCAAATACCACTTGAATAACTGAAAAAAGATCAAATTTAGCTTTAAGAAACATTATAGTCATCATCCTAAAGTAGTCATCAACAAATAGAATGAAAGATTTATCTCTGTAGTAGCTATGAACTTCAATGAGTCCACATAAGTCAGTATGAAACAATTCCAAAATATTAATAGAAGTCTATATTTTGCTCTTGAAACTAGACTTGGCCATCTTTCCCAATTGACTTTGCTTACCCATAGCATTATTAGGCTTCTTTAGTTTAGGTAAACCTCTTACTTTCTTCATCTTACTAATATTCACCAAAATGTCACATTGTCTCTTGTGCCATAACCAAGGATCTTCTTGTTGTGCAAACAAACATGTCTCACTTGATAGATCTAGATAGAAAATATTACCTTTTGTTTGATCACCACTTCCAACTACCTTACCATTAGCATCATGTATCTTGGCCTTCCTCTTGTGGAATTCAACTCTATAACATGATTTTTTTAGTTGTGAAACACTCAATAGATTATAGTTTAGTCTTTAAACCCAATAAACATTGTCACATGTTATCTTGTCAGTCAATTGAATAGTTTCTTTATCTTTCACAACACATGAAATATCATTACCAAATTTAACATATGCACCTTTGTATGGACCAATATCTTCAAATTTATCTTTATCACCAATCATATGATTAGAGCATCAACTATCTATTATCCATTTATCACTATTGTTTATAGATAAAATTAATACATTTTTCTCATCTTCGTTAGCATCTTCTTGCATAGAAAAATAGACAACTTCATCATTGCTACTCTTAGATTCATTGTTAGTTTCTTCTTCAACAATATAACAAGATTTCTTACCTTTTCCATCCTTTCTTTTCTTGTAGTCTTTGTCATCTCTTTTTCCTTTGTACTTCCTTTCATCCTTGTCCTCTCTATTTAAACACCTAATAGCAATATGACCAACTTTGTTGCATGAAAATTACCTACTAGGTAATTTACCTTTATATTTATCTCTTCCTCTTCCAAATATTTTTGCAATAAAGGCTTCAAGTTCATCAATGTCATCATTATAACTATCATTGCCAATCTTCACATATTTACCTTTCTTTTTGCTAAGAACTAGTTGTGACTTGAAAGAAGATTCAATAGTGGCAGGTGTATAATTATCAAAGTTAGACACCTCAAAAGTAGTAAGCGTATCAAATACACCTTCTAAGGTCAAGTGGTTACCTGATGTGCAGATTGTAGAGACTATAATGACATATACAGGGATTAGAGTCCTCAATACATATTTGTTCATTCCATTATGTCTTTGCTATAAGTTGATTTTTCTTTGAGTCTTTAGAATATTGATAATCGAAATATATTAAGTTGTTGGAACTGTCTAGAGTAGAGTAGCGTACCACATCTGTGTCCGTTACATGTTGCAACAAGCTTTCAGATGCTCTAGTCAGCTGTCTTAACACAATCTTTTGTTGAGTAAGGTGGTCAAAACCATTAGCTGCAACCTGTATGTGGCACACCCTGCATATTCTTCTATAGTAATTGCACATTAGCTTGCAAAGAGTGGTCTTACCCATTCCACTGCTGCCATAAACAGGCACCGTCTGTGCACCTGAAGGCAACCTCGTCCCTTTGCAAGGTTGAAGTTGATTCATTTTACTGACCATCTCCTGCAAGATAGAAATGCAACTCTATTATTCAATAACATAAATTACTACTGTAATTCTTTTATACATCAGAATGGGTACTAACCTGACAGATTCTTTCACCGCCCTTCACATAAGATAGATCTGCTGTGAAATAGGGAGGAACAATATCACATATGATCTCTACAACCATTCGTCTGTACTCTACTTCTCCCATCCCTTGCTCAAAAACAATGCCGTTGTATGATTTCAAAACCCTAATAGCATGTCTCCAAAAGCATACATCTGCACGTCCATCTTTCGCGGCCCACTTTTTCCATGTTCTCACCCAGCGGCGTTCATTCTCTGGATTTTTCAAATCGTCGGGAGAAATCCCGAAGAATAGAGGAAGGAGGTGCCTATTCTCTCTCGAGTTCTCTTGCAAAAAATGATGCAATTCGTGCATCGGCCAGATGGATCTAACGAAGAAATCCCCTGATAAAATAAATACCCCAACTTGGCACTTGGCAAGCGCTTCCTTAAATATGGCGAGGGAAACATTTTCCATGAGGGAGACTCTGAGTATCTATAAAAGCATGACGATTTTGCCCTTGGAGATTGACCCACAGCTGCTCCGTAAAATGCTTTTGAGCTCCTGAGTGACCCAAGAAAATAGTGGGTGTTTCAAACCTGCAGCAGGAAATTGATATAATGGTGAATTGAATAAGTGGAACGGTAACAAACAGCTGAAAAAATACACTTTGATTTTACCCTTGATCGTTTGGTGTCATGTCATTCGAGATGGTTCTCAACCTTCTGTCTAAAAGTCCTCTTGATGAGAATTTTTGGAGCAAGCTAGGTTTATGTACTCCCGTCGAATGCCTCGTTTTATAAGTCTGATCGACAGTCGTCATTCTGTCCAAAATTCCGCTTGATGTGGGTTTATTGTGCAAACAAGTTTGCTGCAGTCGGGCTTTGTTCTGGATCTTAAACATGATTTCCGAATGCCGTTTAAGAATTCAATCTGTTACTTAATCTGCGTTTCTTCTATATTGTGCTCACTGTCTAGGTTTTCGTTACGAAGAATGTGAATTATACATCAATTCTATTTAGAATATTAGACTGTTTAACAGTTGAAGTCTGTAGTCGGTGACACTAATATTGTGTCATAGCTTTTAATACTTTTAACGATAATCAAAGTCAACACATTTTGTGTTATGTTTCTCAATAATCAAAGTTAACACGTTTGGGTTTTCTTTTTTCATATTGATTTTTTAAATCAAAAGATGCATTCAACATACAATTATAATCACATCTTTCATAAAGTAACATCCAATTTCTCGAGTCTAAATTAACATCTATCATATTCAAAGAATACAGTTATTACTGCATTTCATAGAAAGACAATTATATCATTCATATTCATGTGAATAAGATTTACTATTAAAATCAGTTAGACAAAAATTTTTAACTAAAAACTTGAAGTACCATCAAATGAAATTACTACAGAAATTGAAAACCACATATGTCAAAAAATTGAAATCAAAATCAAACTAGGGATGCTTCTGCAACCACTTGGGTTAGTCCACGAATACACTATAACAATTACACATGACGACTATCATCTAAAAACCGCTATATCAAAATCAAATAATGATCACAATTAAATACCACCATATTTAAAATTAGGGCATCATCTACCACTGTAATAATTATGAAATCATTTACCATCAGTTCATTTAGGGCTTCTAATACCACTAATTCAAATAGGGCTTCCACTACCACAAATTCAATTTAGGGTTTCCAATACCACCTATTCAATTAGGGCTTTTAATATAATGGATTTAATTAGGGCTTCTGACCCCACTGTATCACTTAGGGTTCTAGTCATCACTCCATCAATTTAGAGCTTCAGGTTCCTTTCCTTTTGATAGCTTAACTGTTTTCAATAAATAATTGAATGTATAGCTTATCTCTGCCTAATGCTTGACTGACATCGTGGAGAAAGGTGGAACATTGTTAGGGATTGAACCACCCAACCTCGAACCAAATCTTATCCCCACATGATCTCTAATGATAAAGGTCCTCCCTACTCAAAATAGACAAAGGTCATCTTGTGATATGAATATCAGGATTTAACTGTGTGATTTTGAGTCAAACTCGATGACCCATGTTTCATTAGTAGTTATTCAACATGAATCCATCTCTCATGAGAATAAATGGAACACTTAGCACTCATTGGATCTAGGTGATGGTCACTACTCATGAAACATGGGTCATCGAGTTTGACTCGAAATCACACAGTTAAATCCTGATATTCATATCACAATTTGACTAGCTGTGGAAATTATCTCCTACTTATCAAAGGTCATCTTGCCATCCACTAGGCTTCATAGTATTTTAACATGCAACTTGGCAATAGGAGATCACAATTAAAGTATGAGTTATAATTAATTTATATTAAAAATGATAAACGTTGTTCTATCATAATTGGTATTGATTCATGTTATTGATAATTCCTATCTCTCTTTTCGTCACCCATCTTCTTGGTTACATACTTTAGTAAGTCTTAGGTGTTTGGAATTCTTAGAACCACCAATTCTGTCAATTATATAAAAGAATAACATGCATCCAAAATTTCACAATTTATGATCACATTATTATGTTTTTAAAGATTTTAGAAGTGATGTTTAATTAGTTAAATAATCATAATTGATTTCTCTTTAACTCCACCTCTTCACCATTTTACTGGCGTGAATTCCTTGGTGCTCTAATTTTCAAGATATTAGTTTCACCATGGTGAGATATAAAATGACAAATTTGGATCTAAGCTGAGATGATTAGATTTTTACACATTTGAAAACTTCCACGACAAGGATTACATTAGTATTATATGTTGCAAAATGATTATATTTATTATCTTTTGAATTCATAATAATCAACATACATCATGCTATGGACTTCGTATCACTAATATCATACTACTAATGTTATACTTACGAAATATAAAAACAAAAAATTTAGCCGTAAAAAGTATATATATACATTCTGTTTTATATGCATCGAACTTAAACATGAAAAGAGAATACAAGAAACATAGGTTACGACAATGCCTTACATGACTCCTCTATTAAAATTTGGAAAGGCTTGCCCTTGGAAGGTTGTCTTAAATTTATGTTTTGTGACCTACAAGAAGGTATGAAGAGGAATGATTCGGCAGTAAATAATTCGAATACTAAGCTCTATTGTTTGGGTGGTACCAATAGTATTGAGTTCAAAGGAAGAATAGAATGTCAGAGTGTCTGATACGATTATGAGAGTCTATAATATAGAGATGAGCCTAAATCTATATTTTTCTTTAGTTTAAAAAAATTCATTCGAATTTTCAAGATGACCATTCAAATTCCAATTATTAAATCGACTATGAAGAGAGAAAAGAATAAAAGAAAAATAAGTTGGAAAGAAGAATTAGGAGATTATAATTTGAAATTTATAATATTTCAATTATTATAACTCTAATATTATTATAATGTACAACTAAACATCACTCTATTAAATTATTATGTGATAATGATGCCAAATCATTTTTATATTATATTAATATCCATGCTTATAAATATTTATTAAAATAATATAATGAAAGATAAATTAAAATCCTTTTAGATACTTTATATTTTTGAGCCAATTGTTTTAATTAAATTATATATTTAAATAACTAATGCAAGTCTCGCAAATGTATCCCTTTTCAAGTCACCAGGTCCTCAACCTATTTACCTAGTGATGGTGACGCTCTTGCCTAATTCTTTTCTAACAATGCTTCCACCCCTTCGACATGTTTCCTGCAAGGAAGTTCTATGTAATTAAATTATATTATCATAATAAATTATTTAATCATAAATAATCATATCAGTTAACCATCTTCTCATATCCATGAATTTGTGATAAATGATCAACTAACTTGCAATACTCACTTTGAAATTATAAAGACTAACCATTTTACCATTTCTTAGGATTACAACGAATTAAAAACCCAACTGACTTCATGTGAACCTCAAAGAATACATTTTAAATTAGGTCAAAAATTGGGATGTAACACACCATTCCCCTAGTGGTTCACCATCCTCAATGAACTTGAAATTATAACGAACATTATAAAGGAGTATTTTAAAAATTTGAATGTAATGTACTATTCTCCTTGTGTTTCAACATCCTCAATGTCCTCTATAATTTAGACACTTAAAGAATATTCCAAATACAAGATATATATAACATTGTCATATCATCTCTTTTCTCAATTGGATCAGAATCATAATCATAATCGAAACTCAATATCCATTTTTACTTTAAAGTTTCCAGAGAAATACTTGCATGGTAACATAAAATTAAGCATGTACTCACCTGAGTTTACTTTATTGTACTTGGGGTTGTCTTAGCATCATTTGAGTTGATTCTATTTCATGTTCCTATAATACTCATATAGATACTCACCATCTCATTAGTTTGATTCCATATTGATATCTTCATTTAAGAGAATTTTCAAGGTTCAATGACTGAAAGTAAGTTAAGTATTCAAAATTGAAATTCTTTAGCTAGCAAATTCTAGATCATAACTTGATCATAATTTTAATCACTTATACATACCATCGGGCATATGGCATTCATTATTGGGTAGATCATCCTTGCAACTTACAAATCACTAGGAATGGGTAAGTGAATCCATGTTTTTCCATTTACGTGACTTTGGTCTTCATGTCCATCTCATACCATTTTGTTAGAATAGTCATCTCATGATAGAATACAATAGCTTAATAAGTAAGATCAACATCATGCATATTATACATGTATAGCAATGTGTCAAAAAGGTAAATACATGGTATACTATGAAAGATCATCAAATCAAGGTTGTAAGCATCTAAAACAATTCAAAAGATTCCCATGAGTAATTATTTGGAAATTCATCTTTTCCATTTCTAAGCTTTTAGGCTTCCATGCCCATCTTGTCAAAGTTTATTTCTATAAACAAGCATTGATAGTTCCAATTATGCAAGTGTGTTTACTCCTTGCCAGAGCACATAACATTCTTGTTGTTTAATCAACATCAAAAAGCATCATGATTCACAATTTTTTTTTTCATTTAGTTTAAGTTCAAATAGGAAACAATTTATTTCTATCATTAATTGCATAAAGAATTATTTAGCCATTATGATGGATTTAGATAACTTTTTATTAAGATTATATAAACTATTCTGGATTGCACAAGCATCAGCCTAAACCATACTTATCCCTTACTCATTTTGACCTATTAGAATGTCTTCCTTAGGATGTTCATTAGTCCAGCCATTGGAGTATTTAGGTGGGTTGAAGTCTCAATAGTTATTTGCCAAAATAACTGAAGTATGTGGACAATCAACAAAGATCACTTGTTTGAAAAATCTGCCTAATTCCACCTTGACCAAGGATTTTAAAATTTGGGTCAACAAACCTGATCTCCACCACTCGACTTGACAATCCTTTTTATCTTCTTACTTAGGTTTCATCTTTATGATATTATAGTTTATTCATTTGTCCATTTTATATCATCTCGGCCTTCCTAGCTATTCTGAAAGATTTTTGAGTGTGTTTTTCCAATTTTAATTGCAATATCCATTGTGGAAAATAAATCTTTTTCAACATTTACATTTTCAGTTTCTTAGAAATAGTGTTGGACCCAAGGTTTTAGCATTGAACCTGGCACTCTAATACCATATGTAACATTCATCTCCTCAAGTCTAAATTAACATCTATCATACTCAAAGAATACAGTTATTAGTTCATTCCATAGGAAGACAATTATATCATTCATGTTCACGTGAATAAGATTTACTATTAAAATTAGTTGGACAAAATTTCTTATCTAAAAACTTGAAGTACCATCAAATGAAATTACTTCAAAAATTGAAAACCACATACCTTGAAATATTGAGATCGAAATCAAACTAGATATGCTTCTACAACCACTCAGGTTAGTCCATGAATGCACTATAACAATTACATGTGATGACTATCATCTAAAAACCACTATATCAAAATCAAATGATGATGACAATTAAATACCACTATATTTAAAATTAGGGCATCATATACCACTATAATAATTAGGGCATCATTTATCATTGATTCATTTAGGGCCTCTGATAACATTGATTCAATTAGGGCTTTCGCTACCATGGATTCAATTTAGGTTTTTCGATACCACTGATTCAATTAGGGCTTCATCTACCATGGATTCAATTAGGGCTTCTGAGCCCACTGTATCACTTAGGACTCTAATACCATATATAACATCCACTTTCTCAGGTCTAAATTAACATCTATCATACTCAAGGAATACAATTATTACTTGGTTCCATAGGAAGACAATTATATCATTCATGTTCATGCGAATAAGATTTACTGTTAAAATTAGTTAAAAATTTTTTCTTAACTATAAACTTGAAGTACCATCAAATGAAATTACTATAGAAATTGAAAACTACATACCTTGGAAAAGTGAGATCGAAATCAAACTAGGGATGCTTCTGCAACCACTCAGGTTAGTCCATGAATACACTATAACAATTACACATTAGAACTATCATCTAAAAATTTCTATATCAAAATCAAATGATGATCGCAATTAAATACTACTATATTTAAAATTAGGACATCATATACCACTGTAATAATTAGGGCATCATTTACCATTGGTTCATTTAGGCCTTCTGATACCACTTATTCAAATAGGGCTTCTACTACCATAGATTTAATTTAGGGTTTTTGATACCATTAATTTAATTAGGGCTTTTGATACCATCAATTAGGCTTTTAATACATTAGGGTTTTTTATACCATCAATTTAGTGCTTTAGGTTCCTTTCCTTCTGATTGCTTAACTATTTTCGATAAATAATTGAATGTATAGCTTATCTCTACCTGATGTTTGACTGATATCTTAGAGGGAGCTTAAACATTTTTAGGGGCTTAACCACCCAACCTTGGACCAAATCTTATCCCCACATGATCTATAATGAGAAAGGTCTTCCCTACCTAAAACACATAGGGATCATCTTACCATCCATTGGGCTTCCTGGTATTTTAACATGCAACTTGGCAACATGAGATCACAATTTAAGCATGAGTTATTAATTAATTTATATTAAAAATGATAAATGTTTTTCTCTCATAATTGGTACTAATTCATGTTATTGATGATTCCTATCTCTCTCTTCATCATCCATCTTGTTGGCTACATAGCTGACTGAGTCCCAAGTATTCAGAATTCTTAGAATCACTTGTTCTATCAAATATATAAAAGGATCACATGCATCCAACATTTCACAATCTATGACCACATGATTATGTTCGTAAAGATTTCAGAACTCATGTTTAATTAATTAATTAATCATAATTGGTTTCTCTTTAACTCCACCTCTTCACCATTTTACTGGCATCATCGCTTGGTGAATTCCTTGGTGCTCTGATTTTCAAGATATCATTTTCACTATGGTGAGATATAAAAGGATAAATTTGGATCTAAGCTAAGATGATTAGATTTTTACATATTTGAAAAACTTCCACGGCAAGGATTACATCAGTATTATATGTTGCAGAATGATTATATTTATTATCTTTTGAATTCATAACAGTCAGTAGACATCATGCTATGGACTTGGTGTTACTAATACCATTTTACTGATTTTATACTTAAGAAATATAAAAATAGAGAATCTAGCAATGAAAAGTATATATATACATTATGTTTTATATGCATCGAACTTAACATGAAAAGAGAATACAAGAAACTCAGGTTACAACAATGCCTTATGTGACTCCTCTATTAAAATTTGGAAAGGCTTGCACTTGGAAGGTTGTCTTTAATTTATGTTCTGTGAACCATGACAAGGTATGAATAGGAATCATTCGGCAGTAAATAATTTGAATACTAAGCTCTATTGTTTGGGTAGTACCTACAGTAATGAGTTTGAAGGCAGAATGGAATGTGAGAGTGTGTGATATGATTATGAGAGTTTATAATATAGAGATGTGCCTGACTCTATGACTTCCTTCAATTTAAAAAAATCCTTTCAAATCCCTAGGATGACCATTGGGATTCCAATTATTAAATCAACTATGAAGTGAGAAAATAATAAAAGAAAAATAAGAAGTTGGAAAGAAGAATTTGAAGATTATAATTTGGAATTTATAATAATTCAATTATTACAACTCTAATATCATTATAATGTACAACTAAACATCACTCTATTAAATTATTAAATGATAATAGTTCCAAATCATTTTTATATTATATTAATATGAATACTTATAAATTTTTATTAAAATAATATGATGAAAGATAAATTAAAATCCTTTGAGATACTTTATACTTTTAACCCAATTATTTTAATTAAATTATATATTTAAATAACTAATGTGAGTCTTACAAATGTATCCTATTTCAAGTCGCCACGTCCTCAAGCCATTTGCCTAGTGATGGTGATACTCTAGCCTTTGACATGTTTTCTGCAAGAAAGTTCTCTGTACTTAAATTATATAAATAATCATATCGGTTAACCATATTCTCAATTATATGAATTCATGATAAATGATCAACTAACTTGTTATCCTCACTTTGAAATTATAATGACTAACCGTTTTACCATTTCTTAGGATTATAATGAATTAAACTACCAACTGACTTCATGTGAACCTCAACAGCTACATTTTAAATTAGGTCAAAAATTGGGATGTAATGTTAGGATTAAAACACAAATAGAAATAACAATTATATGCAAATAAAAAAAAAAAAAAAAGATCAGAAAAGAGCACAAGACACCAAGATTTAACATGGTTCACCCAATACCTAGGTTACGTCCACCAAATAGCAAGTCCAATATTGTTATGATCTAGTAATTATAAAATGAATACAATCTATAATCCCTTATAGCTCAATACTATCGCAAGAACCAATTTAGCATCACAACAAAATGAAACAATCTCTAACTGTAAGCTCTTTCATATAAGTATTTTTACTACTTTATGGTTATAATTAATAATTACATGTGACCCAAAATCTTGATAAAATAGGGCCAATTTTTTTTTGAGCCCCAAAGAATTTATGATGTATAGTACTTTCTTGATCAATCACCACAATCTAAAGATCTCCCACTTGGGGAATGATCATTCTCCACACTAAACAACAATCTCTCACTTGGAGACTAATCTTGTAGCAATACTACTACCACATGGGGCTCCCACTAGATCAAACCACCTTAGACTCTGCTGTTCTTTTATTCATGTTCAATCTAGAAGACCAACCAAAGCTAAAGAGGAGTTCAACTTCTCCCTTGTTACCACCTTTTCCAACATATCTGTTGGATTGCCATTTGTATGTATCTTCTCTAGCTTTAACTGTCCATCCTCCAAAATTGACCAAATGAAATGGTACTACAACTGTATGTGTTTGGTCTTTGAATGTAGAGCTGAATTCTTTGCAAGAAGAATAGCACTCTTACTACCTGTGAAGAAATAATTATCCTTTTGAGGATGTCCCAATTCTTCCAAGAAGAACTGAAGCCATATCATCTCCTTGGTTGCCTCTATAGAAGATTTATACTCTACCTCTATAGTGGATAAAGCATTAACCTTCGGTAACTTGAAAACCCAACTCACGGCTGCCCCACCAACAGTAAAGACATAACTTGTAGTACTCCGCCTAGTATCAATATCCCCTACCAAATTTGAGTCAACAAATTAGTACTATAGCTCCCAAAGTGTAAACACTTATTGGATGTTCCTCTCAAATATCTAAGAATCCATTTGACTACATTTCAATGTTCAATTCCTGGGTAACTCATATACCTACTAATGACTCCCACTACATGTGTAATATCTAGCCTAGTACATACCACATCATACATCAAGCTTCCTACAACTGAAGCATAGGGTACCTTGAACATCTTATCCTGCTCTTCTTGTGTCTTAGGAAACATCTCCTTAGTCAACTTTAAATGACTAAGTAAAGGTGTGTTAACAGCTTTAGCATTCTCTATAGAGAAATGTTGCAACACCTTCTCAACATAATCAGCCTGAGATAGCATCAATTTTCAATTCTTCCTATCTCTACAAATCTTCATACCAAGGATTTGTTTTTCTGCCCTCAAATCCTTCATAGCAAATGCATGTGCTAATTGGTGTTTCAGCCCCTTAATGTGATCTATGTTAGACCCAGCTACAAGAATATCATCAACATATAAATATTAATTAATGTAGATATCATCATACAACCTCTTAAAGTAGACACAATGATCTAAATGACACCTATTGTATCTATGCTCATGCATAAAACTGTCAAATTTTAGATACAATTGCCGAGGTGCTTGCTTCAAGCCATATAAACTTTTCTTCAATTTGCACACTAAGTTCTCCTTACCTTTGACTACAAATCCTTGTGGCTGAGCCATATATATCTCTTCATCCAAATCTCTATGAAGAAAGGTTGTTTTAACATCAAGCTGCTCTAAATAAAAAATTTCAGTAGCCACAAAACTTAATACATAACGGATAGAAGTCATTTTAACAACAGGAGAAAATATCTCATCAAAATCAATGCCCTTTTTCTGTACAAATCCTTTTACAACTAACCTAGATTTAAATCTTTTCTTACCTCCTTCCTCTTCTTTTAACCTGTAAACTCACGTATTCTGTAAAGCACTTTTACTTGTAGGCAACTTGCATAAATCTCATGTCTTATTCTTTAGCAAAGAGTCCATTTCATCTTTCATTGTAGGCTCCTACTAAATCTCAGCATCCACCTGCATAGCTTCATCATAACATTCAAGTTCACCAGCATCAATAAGTAAAATTGAATACAAAGAGGGAGATAATCTTTCTGGAGGTCTACTTTTCCTTGTTGGCTATTTAACATTCATCAATGTTTGTGGTATTTGTTTTTATGATTGTTGCACATCATGAGGAATGGTTGGAACATCAGCTTTTGGAACATCTCATGTTGCTGCAACAGATCTTTGTATAACACATTCTTATTAAATATGACATTCCTACTTCTTACAATTTTCTAATTTTCAAAATCCCAAAGCCTATAACCAAATTCATTAATACCATATCCAAAAAATACACATTTATTTGACTTAGCTTCCAGCTTAGTTCTATTTTCAGGATCTATGTGAGCAAATGCTTCACAACCAAAGGTTTTGCGAAAAGAATAACTCACCTTATTACTAGTCCATGCTTTCTATGGAATACCACAGTCCAAAGAAGTAGAGGGACCTCTATTAATCAAATTTATAGTAGTGTTGATATCCTCTACCAACATGTGTGAGGGAAACCCAACATGCAACCTCATGTTCCTTGCACACTCCATTATAGTCTTGTTCATACGTTCAGCCACTCCATTTTCCTCTGGGGTCCTTGGAATACTTTTTTTTCTATAAATATGATTAGTGGAGCAATAATCCTCAAATTCATGAATGCAATACTCACCACCATTATTAGATCTGAGACATTTTAATTTCTTACCAGTCTCATTTTCAACCAAGCATTTCCATTTTTAAAAAATTTGAAATACATCAGATTTCTATCTAAGGAAATAAACCCATACTTTTCTAGTTGCATCATCAATAAATGTAACATAATAATGAAAGCCACCAAGGGAAGATACCTGAGCTAGTCCCCATTCATCGATATGCACAAGCTCTAATTTCTCCTTTTTGTTTTCCTTCCCAGTCTTTACAAAACTCACTCTCTTTTGTTTTTGATACAAAAAACTTTCATAGAAATTCATATTAACACATTTTAGACCTGGTAAAACTTTCTTTGAATGAAGTACTTTTATTCCTTTCTCACTCATGTGCCCAAGTCTATTGTGCTACAATGTTGTATTAGAATCTACAATAGCTATTTGTTTTCCCTGCTCAACTATAGCAATTGTTCCTAAACATTCATTTTTCTCTGATACAATTAAAGTGGAAAGAACAATATGACCTGTACAAAGATATAAGGTACCTACTTTCACACCTTTTGCTACTACAAGAGAACCTTTTGAAACCTTCCAATTTTTATATTTAAAAGTAACTACACAACCCTCATCACCAAGTTGCCCTACTAAAATTAAATTCCTACTCAACCTTGGAACATGTCTTACCTCATGTAGTAGCTAATGGTTCCCATTCTGCAACTTAATCTTAATTTTTCCCTTTCCAACAATTTGACAGGGTTCATTATCCCCAAAATAAACAAGCCCAAAATCCCCTTGGACATAATCAATAAATAACCTCTATGAGGTGTAGTATGAAATGAAGCACCAGATTCTAAAACCCATGAATCATCAACACTTTCTAAAGATAGAAGCAAAGAATCGTCTTCGGATTTTTTACATACCACATTTTCCTCCTTGTCTCCATGTGATTTATCACCTTCATTTTTCTTTCAATTCCATCAATCTTTCTTTTTATGACTTGATTTTCCACAGTACCAGTAATCATTCATTCCTCTTGATTGAGACCTCCTCCCCTTTGACTTTCCTCTTGATTTCCCATAATTTTCAGAATTACTTCCTCTCTCAGTCGTTATGCCCCTACTTTGTGCATTCAAAGCACTTCCTAATGTAGATCCACTTGAGGATTTCCTAAGAGTTTCCCCACTCAAAACAACACCGATCACATCATCATATTTTTAGATACTAGATCTAGGAATAGAATTACTCACAACCATTACCAAGCCATTCCAACTTTCGGACAAAGAACACAAAATCAAGAGAGCCCTAATTTTTTCATCAAAATTGACACCCACAGAAGATAACTAACTAGTAATAGTATTAAACTCATTTAAATAATTTACAATAGATCCACCTTCTGTCATGTTCATATTAAATAAATGCTTCATGAGAAATACCTTGTTTGAAGTGGAGGGCTTTTCATATAGTTTCACTAGGGTTTGCATCAATTCTTCTGTCATCTTCACTTTTGTAATAGTAAATACCACTGATGGTGCCAAGCATAATTGAATGCTTCTAAGTGCCTTTCTGTCCAAAAGATCCCATTCATCATTTGATATAGATCCTTGATTCTTGGCTTTTCCTTCTAATGGCTTCCATAAATCCTTCTGATAAAGATAGTCTTCCATTTGCATCTTCCATCACTGAAAGTTCTACCCATTAAACCTATCAACCCTCAGCTTAGCCTTGTTTTCCATCGCTCCCACTTAACCGTGAGACTCCCACTCAATTGTGAGACTTTCCTATAGAGGATAACTGAAAAAACAAGTTTGCTTTGATACCACTTGTTAGGATTAAACCATGAACAAAAGGAACAATTACATGCAAATATAACCAATAACAAAAAATAGTAGATCACACAGAAAAGAGCACAAGACACAAAAATTTAATGTGGTTCACCCTATCCCTAGGCTACATCCACCAAATAGCAAGTCCAATATTATTATGATTCAAAGATTATAACCTGAATACAATCTGTAATCCCTTACAACTCAATACCATTGCAAGAAGCAATTTTGCATCACAACAAAATGAAACAATCCCTAACCCTAAGCTCTTTTATACAAGTATTTTTACCACTTTATAATTAATAATTACATGTCGGCCCAAAATCTTGATAAAATAGGGCCCAAATTATTTTTTGAGCTCCAAAGAATTTATGAAGTATGTACAATACTTTCCTGATCAGTCACCACAATCTAACATGTAACACATAATGTCTTCCAATATATGAATCTTCTAAATCTTCCTCCTATGTTAAGTTTGATTTACTTTCAATTAAACTTTTCTTATTAACAAGGAATAAAAATTTATTCTTGACTATCAGTAGCAATCTATAGAGAGGAAAAAATTATTACTCATGCTTGTTAGTGAGTGTGATGATGTTAACACATATAAGTTAATTGATCGTATTTTTAGATATGTCTTTTTTAAGGAACTATTTTTTGTTTTCTAAGTTTTTTTGTCATGTAGATTCTTTACTACTAGCTTCTCCCTCCCCATATACCCATGCTACTAGATTTCTGGAGACTTATTTACTTGTCAAATAAATTTATGAATTTTATCTACACCTCCACCTCTAGTTATTCAACCTTTATCAACATGGGCATATATACTAAGTTATTGAAAGTTATCCCCCACGTCAAGCTAGATTTTTTTTAATCAAAAACAAATATGTACAAGGTACTTTGTGCATCCATTAGCTATCTTAGGAAGATACTTTGCTATCTTTAGTCTGATAGATGGTTGCTCCTTATTGGTCAATGTTGCCACCTCCTCCCTTTTCCTAGTCTATATAAGCATGCTACCTGGCTTGTATTTTTGATCGATTTCTTTTGGATCCTCTTAATGCTATTTTGCTTCCAGTATTTACAGTACTCTCTTGGAGACTAACTCTATGTTGCTATTATGATTTTATATCATTTGCATTCATAGTTTAGATATCTATTATTTGCACTAGTTTTCTGATTTATCAATCTTTTCAGATTCTAATATGGTATCAGAGCTTTTCTATGTGCAAGAGTAGATTTTAGTTTCCTCATTTCGGAGATTTGGGGGGGGCTAATAAATTTTATTGTAGTTTTAAAAAAAAAATGTATGCTCTTCTCTTGCATCTTTGGATGATCTTGAGAATGAAAAAAGTTTTGACAAATACATTTTTTTCTCTAGGGTTTCAATCTCAAATCTAACAACCAACGTGCATATTTGGAGTTTTCAATCAGTATTGTAGGTTCCAACATGCCATTGATGGACTTAGGAAGCTGATCCAGCATTTTCATGTCATATTTTGGTTGTTGGGGTCATTTCTTGATTTATGGAGCTATTTTTTACTATTAAAGTCGTCTGATTTACACTATAGCAACATATTCTTTACATCAATAAGAAAATCTCTTTCTGGGTTTTGTTGGCAACACCAAAAAACTATCTGGGTATCTTTTAGTTTTTGCATGTAAGCTCAATATTTTGTAGAATTGAGTATAGAAAGCTACAGTCATACCCCTCTCCATTAGCAGTCGCAGATTTGAACGTAGTTTTCAAATGTCTCATTCTTGCTCATATGGACTCTTATTTTGAGGATTCTTATTATGACCTTGGCTATTTTTTTGTGCTCTATCCACTAGTGGAGCTATTTTTTAATTTTCATGCATAAATTCTTCAGAAATTGCAGATTCTCAGTCGTGACTATGCACAGTTCTCATTTTGGAAATTTTGGAGGATCATAACTTTCTCATACGACCTCGTATTAGGGTGATTCTTTTTTTGAAAGTGCATAATTTTATGAGTAGATTACAATGGTGCTATTTGTTTCTTTGATTATTCTGCCCAAATTTCACTTTTAAAATATGCTCTTCATGAGGGTTTGTAATGCATTGAAATGAAGAACACTAATTGTTTCTTTCTAGTGGTAGTTTTAAATGCACTAAAATAAAGTGCCAAATCATATTTCTTTGGGGGGGTTCTTTGATTGAGTAAAAGGGGGGGCATTGTCATGGCTACATTCTCTTTTTTTGGCATTTCTTCTTTGCATTTCTTCATCATGGATCAAACAAATATGCCCATCCTAACTCCATACAATTACTTTGGGTGGAAATCACGCATGAAAATTCACTTAATGAAAGTTGGATTAAATAGGATAACTATGGGACTTGAAACTGAGCCTACTAAAGATGAAGACAAGCCTAAGTGGTTTAACAAATGTGATGAGGCAGATGGAACATTGTGTTTGTCTATTTCTGCTAATTTTCTATTTCACATTGAATCTTTGAATACACCAAATGAAATATGGTTAAAGCTACAAACACTATTTGGTACACAAGATTCAATAAGGGGTAATATGTTGGAAAATGAACTAATTAGTTTAAGTCTAGGCAATTTCAACACAATCTAGGATTTCTTCACTAAATTGAAGTCACTAAGGTTGCAATTAAAACAATGTGGAATTGAAAAGAAAGATGAACAACTGATTCTTAGTATTCTCTCTAAGCTAAGTTCAGAATATTTTGTGTTTGTCTCCACCTTCTATGCTACTAAGGGTGTACTTGGTACTCAATTCAACATGCCATCTTTATATGATTCTGCTATCAATCTCACTCAAGAATAGGAAAAGCTAATCCAAATGGGCACTCTTAAGTCCTCTAAGTCACATGCCTTAGCTACCAACCAAGGCACAAAAGAACAAAAAGGAAAAAGTAGTAACAAAAATAGTAAGGATGAGAAATAAAATAATAGTGAGGAAGAGAAGGATCAAATACTAGTTGCTTCAAAAGCAACTATTGATACCTCATCTTCCAAGGGCGATAAGCCCAAGAAAGAAAAGGTCAAATGTGCCTATTGTAAAAGACCTAGTCATGATGAACATACATGTTTGAAGAAACAAATTGATCACTTGACATACATTCTTGAGAAGAATAATATCAATGTTCTTGAGTGTATCAAAAAAAGTTCTAATGAAGGGTCTAAGAGGGAAAAATAAAATAGCAAGGGGAAAGGAAAGGGCAAGACCCTTTTTGCAGTTTCTTCCTCACCATCCACTTGGGTTCTTGATTCGAGTGCTTCACACCACATGGCTTCATCTAAGGAAGAACTTGCATCCTTGGAGCTATGTACTATGCCTTCTATTTTGATTGGTGATGACACACCTATTGAGGTGTGCGGGAGAGGGTCTTTTGATGTGGGAGATGACACATTCCACGATGTTCTTTATGTACCCTCATTGTCAACTAATCTCCTATCACTATACAAGATCACTCACATAGCTTCAAGCAAGTGGGTTGAATTCACTCCTGATTCAGTGGAGATATGTGAGTTGCATAGTGATTCTATAGTTAGAGTTGGAAGAGCAGATCATCAGTCATGACTCTATCTATTTTCTCACTTTGTTCCTGATCCTTCTTCATCTATTTTGCTCATTCACTCTAATGATGTGAGTAAATTATGGCATGAGCGGTTTGGCCATCTTAACTTTTACTATTTGCATTATCTCAACTAGCAGAGCATGGTCATAGGGTTGCCTTCGATTTAGTTCTCAAGTGGTGTTTGCCAAGGTTGCATTCTTGGTAAGCATCCTAAGGAAAATTTTGACAAAAGTAAGGCATGAAGAGCTTCACAGATACTAGAGTTAGTTCATAGTGATTTGGTTGGTCCATTTTAGCATCCTTCTTTTAGCAGGGCCAAATATGTCCTCACATTCATTGATGACTTTTCTTGATATACTTTGGTGTACTTTCTCAAATAGAAGCCATAGGTATTTGATCATTTTTAGGACTTCAAAACTTTTGTAGAGAAGCAATTTGGGAAACCCATCAATGTTTTGTGCATAGATAATGGTGGTGAGTATGTCAACCATCGGTTTGAAATATTTTGCACTTTAGAGGGGATTGATTTACAAAATTCAGTTCCATACAATCCTTAGCAGAATGGTGTTGTAAAATCAAAGAATAGATCCTTGAAAGAAATGGAAAACTATATGATTCACTCTAGATCTCTTGCACCACAGTATTGGATAGAAGCCATTAGCTGTGCTTGCTATATCCAAAATCATGTTTCTCACCAAGCCTTGAAGGGAGTTACTCCTTTTGAAGCTTGGAATGGTCAAAAACCATTAGTTAAGCACTTTCAAGTTTTTGGCTCTCTTGCATGGGCCCACATTCTTGCAGAGAAACACAAGGCCTTGGATCCACAGAGCAAACCTTGCATATTTGTAGGTTATCTTGATGGTGTGAAGGGTTATCGGTTACTCCACCCTACTACACATGAGTTGTTCATTGAGAGGAGTGTTTAGTTTGAGGAGGGACCTTCAAGCTTCCTTTCTATCACTTCTCCAACTCCTTCTACTTTGACAGTGGAGTCACTTGGAATACATGACAACTCTTCTGATGGGTCAGATTCACTTGAACAGTCTTCCACCTCCACTTCTAATGCAGAGGGTGATATAGAGTACTCATTTCATTCCTCTCCTAGTCATCATTTGTAGGTTGATGATTCTCCTCCAAATTCTTCATCTTATAGTCCACTTTGCGCTAGACAGATCTTGCAGTCTCTAGGTGATTGGGTTAGGGATCTATCAGACACCAGGTGGACTCATTCATAATTCTAAGATGCTCCACATGTCTTCATTGCTATTGCCTCAAATCCATAGTCCTTTCATGAGGCTTCTGGTATTCTTGAGTGGGATATAGCTATGTAGGAAGAGTATAGTTCCTTGATGAGGAACCACACTTGGGATCTTCTCCTTCTTCCTAAGGGAAGAAAACTTGTTCAATGTAAGTGGATCTATTGAAAAAAATTTGTAGTAGATGGGTCAGTTGACAAACACAAGGCTTGCTTGGTCACTAAAGGATTCTCCCAGGTTCTTGGGATTGACTACTCTGAGACTTTTGTGCCAATTGCTTGGATGAGTTCTATTTGACTTGTTCTTGCCATTGCTACAACTAATCATTGGGAAGTACATCAGATGGATGTGAAGAGTGCTTTTCTTCATGGTGACCTTCATGAGTAGATCTACATGGAGCAGCCATAGGGTTTCCTTCAAGATTCTTCACTTGTGTACCATCTTTGAAAGTCTCTCTATGGCCTCAAATAGGCTCCTCAAGCCTGGTATGCCAAGATGGACTCCTTTCTTCTATCAGTTGGGTTCACTCAGTGCCATTCTAATCCTAATGTCAACATTCTACAACAAGGTGATTCACTCCTATTTTTGGGTTTGTATGTTGATGACTTGCTAATCACAGGAAGTTCTTCACCCACCACTAAGGTTGTCAAAGTTTCCCTTCAAGATAGTTTCTTGATGATTGACTTGGGCTTATTGCATTACTTTCTTGGGATTTAGATCTTTCAGTCTCCTTCTGGGATCACCATCACATAGTCCAAGTATGCTCTAGATTTACTCTCGAGGTTTCATATGGCTGACTGTAAGCCTACTCCAACTCCCTTCCTTTCTGGAGTCAAACTTGAGGCTCAGTGTTCTTCTCCACTTGTTGATGGCACTTTGTATCACCAACTTGTTGGGAGTCTCATTTATTTGACTCATACGAGACCTGACATCTCAAATGCTGTAGGCATGGTCTCTCAATTCATGCATGAGCCTCATGAGCTACACTGGAGAGCAGCCAAGTGAATCCTTCACTACATTTAGGGGTCTTATAGTTATGGGATTCACTATGCAACAGGTAGCGAGCTTGATTTGGTGGGCTACATAGATTTAGATTAGGCAAGTCATTCTTAGGATCGCAAGTCTACTTCAGGTTACAGCTTCTCACTTAGTTTCAGTCCTGTTTGTTGGTCGAGTAAGAAGCAGTCTGCTATTACTCTATCTTCTACTGAGGCTAAGTATTGAGGGGCTATGAATGCTACCACTAAGGCCATTTGGCTTCAACATCTTCTCACTAAGTTTGGTATCTAGATCAAATGCCCATTAGTCCATATTTTGTGACAACTAAAGTGCCATTTAGATCTCACAAAATTTGGTCCATCATCAACGGACCAAACAAATTGAGATCCACATGCACTACATTTGGGAGCTCATCCATGGTCATTTCATCAATCTTCACTATTGTCTGACATCCAAGCAAGTTGCTGATATCTTCACCAAACCCTTCACTGAGAGCAAGTTCCTTCATTTGCCAGCTTTGCTAGGGTTGTGGGATGCTTCATCTTTTGGGGGGGCCTCTTCCCCTCACTTGGAGTCCTGATTATTTTTTTAGGGTCTCTACTCTATCTTTTGGGGAAATTTTATGTGCATGGGTACCTCACCAGGCCTAACTTATCGGGACCCATTTCTCCATCCACCTAAGCTTCACTTATGGGGGGCTGTTAGTGTAGTTTTTTAATTTTCTAGTGGGTTTT
The DNA here is from genome assembly GCA_028749045.1 of Cupressus sempervirens. NCBI lineage: Eukaryota > Viridiplantae > Streptophyta > Pinopsida > Cupressales > Cupressaceae > Cupressus > Cupressus sempervirens. The sequence continues at coordinate 50,295,945 of CM053793.1, read as the reverse complement.
TTTTCCCCCTTTATTGCTACACTTTCAATAATCTTGCTTAGGTTAATAAAGCATGTCTTATTTAGAAAGTGGTTGTGAGGTGTCACCTTCCTACATGTGAGCATCCATTAGCTATCTTAGGAAGATACTTTACTATCTTTAGTCTGATAGATGGTTGCTCCTCATTGGTCGGTGTTGCCACCTCCTCCCTCTTCCTAGTCTATATAAGCATGCTACCTAGCTTGTATTTGTGATCGATTTCTTTTGCATCCTCTTAATGTTATTTTGCTTCCAGTATTTATAGTACTCTCTTGGAGACTAACTCTATGTTGCTATTATGATTTTATATCATTTGCATTCATAGTTTAGATATCTATTATTTGCACTAGTTTTCTGGGTTATCAATCTTTTGAGATTCTAATATATACTATAATTATTATAGTAACTATAACCTTTAAAAAAAATGCCTATTAAAAAGCAACAGAAGTTTAAACTATAATTAAAAAAGTAATTACAGGCTTTAAAAAAAATGGTTGCTAACAAGCTAAAGTCACTTAACAAAAACAAAGGCATGACAACCTTAAAATTGAAAAAGTCTACAAACTAGTGGATTTATAGCATGCAAAAATGAAAGAAAGGGGGAGCCCTTAAGATTTCTTGACCTCCTTCTACCCCAGAAGGAAATTTGCCTAGCCTTCCACTTGGAAGTCAAAAAGTAGCTTGGAGTCCTCCTTGGGAAGGTCCCTCTTGGCATCTTTCAATAGGCACAAAGTGGTAGCAATTGCATGAGTGACATTAATTGTAAACTTGGATAACAATCCCATTCTTTCCTCCACTACTTGGAGTCTCTCCCATAGCTCATTACCAACCTTATTCAAATCACCCAGATGTCCATCCCTGGTAGCCTGAGTATCCTACACAATAAGGGGGTTAGTGGCATTTTTAGAACCTACCTTAAAAGGGGAGAAGATCGTAATGGGGGAGGCATCCTATCCACCATTTTGGGAAATTTTAATCTTTTGTTTGGTACACACACCCGAGTACAACTATCATCGAGACATGCAACACCTCCTTATTCTCCTTGCCATTACCTGAGTTCAATCTAGAGGAATAAAAAATTGCCTCTTCAACCTCCTCAATACCTCCCACTCCAAAGTTAACAATTTTCTCCTTTATCCTTCTTTTGTGGCAATTCAAATCCTTAGAATCTAATTCCTCCACCTATGAGGCTCGCTCCCTTCACTTCCTCTAACCCTGAGCCTTAGCCAACCTCCTCATTCCCCCTCTCCCCTCATCCTCCAACTCCATCTACATTATCTCCTTACCTTTTCCTTTTTCCCCCTTAAGGGAGGGATTCTCTAAGGACCCATTGGGAAAGGGTTGAGGGGTAGGGGCTCTAGGACCCATAATCCTAAGGGGGAACATTTAGGGCCTAGGGTTTGGGTGACTAGGCATATCAATTCTACAACCCTATGGGGGACCATGGCAAGGTAAAATTGGTACAACCAAGAAATAAAACCCTGGTGTAGAATAGTTAAATTAACCACCCTTCTAATTTTATATTTCACATCAACAACAATATCCTCAAGATCATGTAATAGGAAGAAGGGAAGTCAAAGAAAATCACGGTGTCAAAAATGATTAAGAAGAGGAAAATAATAGTAGTAGCAAAATCCTTAACTTCCTTCCAGGGAAACATATTTGATCAAAACCAGACATATCTCATTCCATGGGTTAGGTAGTTTCTCCCTCATGAAATCCCCTCTATGTCAAATTGGTTCCTCACCCTCCACAAAGAAATTTTGTAGACTTGTTTCATTAGTCACTCATGTCATGTTCTACCATTTTCTTCCCTTCATTTCCATGTCTATCGTCATAGCAATCACCTCCTCTAAAATGTGAAATGAGATACCATAACTGTCACTTTGCAATTCTCCCATGAGTTAACAAACTACATAGAACAATTCTTGTCATGACCATTGAGAGTCTCCATGAACGGGACAAAACTACCCACCTTGAGTATGTACCAGACCAAGGCCTTCCTAACACTATCATCGATCATAGCCAGTTCAATGTGCATTAGGTCACCGCCCATCTCTATAATTTTTTCTCTCCTCTCTCTGTATTCAAATCCTAGTCCTTGAAAAATACTTCACTCTATTCCTCCAACCTCTTAGCCCTTCTAGCTTTAGGCCAATTGTCGCCATACCATCAGCCGCACTATTTCCCTCCTAAAAAATGTGATTCAACTCAGACCTATTGAGGATGGCTAATAGGTAGTTGATATCATCAACAATAATTTTGATAGCCCATTACTCCCACATATTTCCTTTAACAATCTCAATAATGACTTTAGAGTCACCTTCAACTTGCACATCCTACCATCCCACACTCAAGACAAACTTTATACCCTAGTACAAAGCCATCACATCTGCATCATTATTTCAAAATTTCGCTAATGGACCAGCATAATCCAACATCCTTCCCTTACAGTCCCTAACAATCCCTCCCCCCATTGATCCCACCTTTTTGACAACATCATCAAAATTAAATTTGACCCAGTTAGCAGGTAGGGGTTTCCATTGAGTTCTCTTTATAGCCATAAGATTAGAGTTGTTAATTTCCATAATCCCATCCATCAAGGACCAGCACTTCACAATTCTAACCTCCAGGGTAGAATGGGGGAACATTGGTTTTCTCCAATTATTGCATATAATGTTTTAAACTATCAATTTGAAGACCATATCAATCATGATCTTCACTTTCCTTTCCTCATTTTTGAACACCCTGTTATCTTTTCAAATACCCTAACACACATGGGGAGGAATAATCTTCAAAAAAATGATAAGCAGGGGGTGGGTGAAGAGGCCCTGCCAGTTCACCAAATGCCCCATATCCTCATTGAACACTCAATTAACCTCTAACTTCTAGAGAATTTTCCAGCACATCCTAGATGCAAAGCTACAATGTAAGAATAGGTGGTTGATGCTCTCTTCCTCCCTCTTGCACATACAACATCTATTACATATTTGGAACACCCTCTTCCTCAAGTTGTCAATAGTGAGAATTTTCCCATGGATAGTGGTCCACTATAAAATGTTGATTTTCGGGATTAAATGGTTAAACCAAACATTTCCTAGTCAATAGGTTCAAGAGATTTATCAAACATTAGCTTGTAGGTAGATTTAACTAAGAATTCCCCAACAGAGGTGGCCCTCCAAATGAAATCATCAGTCCTATCTCTTCTTGAGATCTTTTACTCTTCTAGCAAATAATTCAGCTAATGAATTAGGGCCCTTTATATCAAATCATTCTGTTGCAACCTCATCTTCTTCCATTTTCTTCTCAGGCCAATAAAATCCACAACCATTCTACCCTCCATGTCTTGGAGGTTATATCAGAGAGACCCAAACTTTGTTTTTGGAAAAGGTTTATCTATAAGCCATGGATCCTCCTAGAAATTTATATGGTTACCATTCCCCACAATGCACATTACTCCCTCCTTCAAAAGGGTTCTATTTCTCATGATGTAAACAAAGATTTTAGAGCCCATAGGAAGATCATTTCTCTAGGTACAATGAAATAAATTAAGATTACCAAGGTACTTAGCTCTCATAATATTGCATGAATTAGAATCTCTCTTCATCAAATTCTACCCCATCTTTGTGAGAAGCACACTATTTAGATACGTCATATTCCTGAATCCCAATACCTCCTGTATACTTAGGTTTATAGACTGTATCCCAACTGACCAAGTTTATTCTTATTTTCTCGCTTCCCCCAAACCAAAGGAAGTGATGTTGAATTTTCTCCAATTTATTAGCCATACATTGAGTAATTTTGAATAAGGATAGGAAGTACAATGGTAATCCTTGGAGAGGAGATTAGAAGTTTCAGTTTACCTACACTACTAAGAGTTTTTCCTTTCTATCCAATCAGCTTTTTCTCCATTCTTTCCAAAATGTTATTCTAGAAGTTAATACCAACCTCTTTCATAGTTAAAGGAAGACCCAAATAAGTATCTAGCAACTCAGCAACATTACAAGCTAGAATATTAACAATCCTTTGTTGAAAGACTGGAGGAGTATTAAAGAACACTTTACTTTTGTCAAAATTGATCTTCTATCTTGCATTCATAGCATATATCTCTAGCATTGACTTCCAAGCTCTTGCTTCACCCACCAAAGACTCCCCACTAAGGAAGGTGTCATCCACAAATTGTTGGATCACTTTAGGAGGTAAAGTAGATGTAGATTTAATCCCTTTGATTATCCCCCCCTCCCACTTCCTCATGAACACTCTCCCTAGAACTTCAGCCACAATAATAAATAGGAACAGAGAGATAGGGTCACCCTGCCTAAGACCTCTCCCTGCCCCCCCCCCCCCCCCCCCCCCCCAAAGTTTCCCCAAGATGACCCATTAACCATCACACAATAGTTAACAGTTTCCACCATTGATTTTACCATTCTAATAACCTTCTAAGTTAGGCCAATCCTTTCCATAAATTTATACATGAAGGTCCAATTGATCCTATCATAAGCTTTAGAGATGTGTAGTTTCAAGGCTATACTAGGTTTACCACTTTTCTCCATAGAGTGCAAAACATCATGCATTTTTATTGCTGCATCTAGGATTTGTCGTCCTAGGAAAAAATCATTCTAGGTTTTCCCAATAAACTTATGTAGCAATGGCTTCAACCTATTCACCAAAATTTTAGAGAAAATCTTGTAGGTGGCATTACAAAGATTGATCAATCTAAAGTCAGAGAGAACTTTCAGGTCTTTCACCTTGGGAATTAGAGCAATGAAAGTTTTATTGAGCTATTTGAGAAGCTTTCCAAACTTAAAGAAGTCAAGGGACACCTAAAGGAGATATAACTTGATAATCTCCCAAAAGTGCTAAAAGAACATTGGCGGGAAACCATCAGGACCTAGGGATTTATAAGCTTTCATGGAAAACATAGCTCTATGGACTTCCTACTTAGTCACCATCTGTGCAAGCTCTTCATTCTCTTCAGATGAGATCACCAAGGGAATAGTCTCAATCAACCACTATCGATCCTCCTCTCTGAAGTCCCTTGGTTCTTCTTTGAAGGAATTACTGAAATAAGCCACCGCCCAGTTCCATATCTCTTCAGGTTTGTTTAGCTTCACATTATTGTCATCTTTAATTCTATCAATAGTGTTTCTCTATTTGTCAATTGAAGTAGATCTATGAAAAAATGCAGTGTTCCTGTCCCCCACTTTAAGCCATAACTTCCTTGATCTATTTTTCTAGTAAATCTTCACTCTGGTCAAAGTTTCCTTCCAAAGTTTCCTGTAATTCCCCTCTTCCTGGATCATGTTATACGTTGTTATGCCTTCCCCCATAAATTTATTGTGTTCAAATAACTTCCCTTCCACCTCCACCTTGATCTTAAAAATATCCTTGAAATAACCATTTTTCAAGGGCACTGCATTTCTCATTAAATTTTCTAGTTTAACAGAGAGTCCATACATAATTTTGTATCTAAAAGGTCATGGGTCCCCTAAGGAATCTTCTTTCCAATTAAAAAGGATTGGGGCATGATCCAAAATTATCCTTGGTAGTCCCATAAGAGAGGAGGAAGTTAATCCTTCCCACCACGCTAGGACCAAAAGTCTATCCAGTTTGACTTGGATCAGGTCAACCCCTTTTCTATTATTTGACTATGTAAACTTCACACCATGCATCTCCATATCTAAAAGATCATTATTATTTATAAAGTCAGCCATATCCTTCATACTATTAGTAAAATACTATAATGATGTTACCACATATAGATTATTTAATCATATTTCTAAAGATTCCTTTTTAAGAGATGTTTCTTGTTTGATAAGTGTTTTCCTCATGTACATTCTTTATGACTACATTCTCCATGTCCATCTACTCACTACTCTAGATCTCTTGAGAATTATTTATTTCATGAGGTTATATATGATTTTTATCTCCACCTATATCTTTAGTTATTAAAACTTTACCAAGATGAGCCTATACTCTATTGAAGCAACTAGATCCTTGGTAGTATTTCTTAATTTTCTATATTATATTCTTTGAAAGAATTTTGTTTAAAAAAATTCAAGTCCTATCATTTTGAATGATCCTAAAAAATATTGAAACGCAGTTCAATTATTAACTAAGTTTATCTTTTGAATGGTGTGTTAGGAGAGAAAAGGTTTAATAGGCAAGAGTGGTAGTTCATTACGCAAATGAGATAGGAGTGGGAGTGATTAGGAGAATGTGTTGGATAAAAGAATGAGAAAGATGGTGATGGGTAGGATAAATTTTCTTAACTCCCACTATATTTTGTTGACTAGTGTTTTGGGTTCTTAAGGGTTACAAACAAAGGAGATGATGTTGCAGATGAAATGGTTTTCTCTATGTTAAGTGGCTTAGTCATTGGAGGGATTGTCTTGACATAGTAGCAAAAGAGACAAACGTTTGTGGTGAGGTTTTTTATTAGTTCCATTTTAGATGGGGCTTTATTTTCTATAGTTTTTTGGAATTAATACTTTTATTTATTAGTCTTAGTTACCAACTTAAGGGTTTTTTATGGTCCTATATTTTTTGTGGTTCTTGTCTCTATGGATTAATTGGGAGTTACATTCCCTTCCCTTTCTTTGTGTGAGATGTCTAATGATGCATATGCTATTGTTCATTATAACATCTTTTGGATATTTACTTCTACAGGGAAGTTCTTAATTATGTAAGGGTCTATCCTTTTGGGGCTTATTGAAGGAAATTATTGCAGCTTTTATTTCTAATGGTCATCCTATAGGTGGGGATGAAGGCTTTTTTATTGTTTCTTACATTAGTTGATGGCATTATCTCTATCCGTTTTGTATTCTTATTTCGTTTATTCTTAGAAGGGATTAGATGATTTAGTTTATACTCTTAGCTATCCATTGAATAAGTTATCATGTGCTGACGTTCCTAGTACCAACTTTATTACCAATGTTTTGTAGGGAAAAGTTGTACTACTCAAAAAATTTTCCCCTTTATTGATTTCTTTCATTTTGGCAAGTGGAACCTGATGGAGCCTAAAATTTGTGTCTCCATTTATATAGTCACTAAAATTTATCAGACATTATTACAAAGATAGGATCGAGACACTGTTCATGGAACTAGAATTGATGGTCTTGAAGGATAGAGGGTGCTTGAAAAATTTGATCTCTCATTACCTGAATGAAAATATGCTACCATCTGCTTCAATATTATTTTAATATTTTGGAAATTCTCAATAGTTTTGTTTCTTCCAACCATCACCTTCAATTTTGAAGTTACATCAGGATTGGTTAATTGTCTCAAGATATTGGTTGAATAAAGGAAAATATGTATACATTATGCTGGTTGTTCACAATGAGATTATTAATAAATTTAAACAATACTCAAATACCCAATGCATGCCTTTAATGGAGCAGCAACAGTCATATACGGTGACAATTAGAAATAAATTTGGCATATGCTGATTTTAGTTTTTCATGATTCCAGTATTTATATTTGCAGTTAGAGGCAAAAAAAACTGAATTGAAGTAGTAATTAGAAGCTTTGTCTATATATGAATTACTACCTAGAAAAGGTTATCTCCAATAACCAAAGAGTACAATCAGCACATGCATATATGCAAGTCTTCTTAAGATGTGGCAAAGTATATACCAAAAAAGCATGAATAGATCATGATAATCATGTTGATGAATAGAAACAACCGAGGAATGGAATTATAAAGACTATTTTGATGTTTTAATCTAGCATCCTAATAGTCATCTTGGCTATTGACTTATTCAAATCTCATGAAGGGGCCTTTTGAGCAACTTTTCAGGGTCCCTTTCCGATGGTCTAAGCAATACAAGCACTGGTAGACTATTTCCATGCACTAAGAAGAAGTGATCCTCCATTTGTTTCTCCTGATGCTCTTTTGCAACAAGGACTCTCATCATTCATAACTTTTCTTGTTATTCATTTCAATGATTCAAGAGTAGCAAATGCAGACCTGAGGAATGTTCTTCTACATTCTATATCTATGTTGGTATAGTATAAAGAAGACATGTTTGCCTTTGAAAGCAATAAAGTGTTAGTGGAAAGAATGCCTAGAGCATTACTGTCAGCATTTGATAATAGGTTTTGGATTCCAGTAACAAACATTCTTCTACATCTCTTTAAGGGTTCTAGCTTTGGAACATCAAAACATGAATCTTGCTCCAGTCTGCTTCAGGTCTTACTGTGACAAAAATGTATCTTAGATGAAAAGCTTTTTGCATCTTTCCTTAATCATTTGTTTAACACTTTGAGTTGGACCATTACAGAGTTTTCTATTTCAATCAAGGAGATGCAAGAACATTACCAGGTTTCAGAATTACTGCAAAGAAAATGAATGATCATTTTTTAGCTTTCTTGTAACTTGGCAAGAATTCTTGAGTTTTTCACTCGTGAAATTCCTCCGGCCTTGCTTTGTGGTTATGAAACTGGAAGAAAGTGGGTTGACTTATGAGGGCATTGTAATGGTAGCACAGGAAGACACTAATATTATGGCTTGCAAAACAAGTACAGAAGCTGAAACCAGTGATGCACAAAAAAATCCAGTTCTGAACGATGATAATGTTTCTAGCCATTGTACAAATGTAGAAGCCTACTTGAATGTACTAACCAAAAAGGAACATACTTTCAATTTCATGATTAATTTATGTTTGATGTCGCTTTGTATTTTTTGTAGATAAGGAAGATTAGAGAAAATGCAGATAGACTCATGTCTTCAGGCACCCAAGCAAAGGATGGAAAACTTGGACATACAATTGAAGATTATTTACAGACCCAAGCACAGGAGAAAGAATGATGCATTAGGTTCAGGAAAGGTTTACGGGAGCACCATATGGAGGCACGTCGATTCATGATACTCGCGCCAATATTAAAGCCCATCTGTGTGATTCTCACAATTTGCAAATGAATCGAAAGAGAGTTACCATTGACTGTTAATTACAAAAAGGATAAAAATAGCGGGAGTCAAACTGTGAAGTTTGAACAAATGTGGAACCTACGCGCAGGGAAGGGACTGAGTGTCCAAGTCTCTACGAGTTTCACCATGCTGATAAAATACTTCACTTCAGGAAGAGGAAATTATTTTCTCAAACTATAGTTCTTGCCAGAAATGTCAAGATAAATTGGTGCATTGGAATTTTTATATTCATCTTACTAAAATTCTTTCTTTAATATTATCACATAGTTATATATTGCGATTAGGTATTGTGAAGAGTGGTGTCTTTTCATTTGCACCCTTTTTATCTTTATAAATATATACAATGTCAAATGACAAGGGGGAAAGAAGATAATTCATATCCATATTTTTAATTTTTACCTATTGTATACTTTATGATGTATTATATTCTTTTAATTGGTGGAGAAATAAATTTTTGAACTAAGTCTGTGGATGGTGGATTTTTGATTGAATTCTTGTGCATGTCTGGAGTTGAGTTGTATTGGATGGATTATCCATGAGGAGTGTCTCCAATACGATTTTATTTCCAGATCAGTAAGAAGTATTTATTTAATTTATTTGTATTATAGTTTTAATTTTTTTATTAAGTTGTGTCCTTTATAAGTGTTTTTTATTATTTTCTATAAATATTTTAATATTCGGATAAGTGGACTGGATCATTATTGCATTTTAAATTAGATAAATTTAAATATTGTGAAATACTTTATTGTTTTTGTATTTATGTCTAATTTTTCTCCACAGGAGTTAAAGTGCATCTTAGACTAATTTAGATTATGTTCATATAATTGATCTGTCGTGTCTGAACTATTAAAATTATTTATAGTTTAATATATTGAAACTTTATAAAGTTGTACATTTCAACTAATAATGTTGACTTTGATTACCCATTTAATTAGGCATTGGCCTTTTACTCTTGATCTATAATCCATATGTTGGCAATTGTTTCATTTCTTTCCATTGAAAAATTAATATATTCATTCATTGCAATCATCTGTGATAATCACTTTTATTTAAAAATATTCATACAATTATTTACTTTTATTTTTAATTCGTAATTTTTAATTTTAAAGCCTTCTATAATTCTTGTCATTTTGAAAGCTTTCATTGCATTCACGTTCTAGTTGATCTATTTTATGTGTCTTGGATCTAAGTGTTTTGTCCAGGGCTAGTTACACCTGCCTTGATTTTCCAGAGTGGAAAGCATAGGGAACTCGGACCATGTTGTTCAGTTCGATCAAGTTGGCCTTAATCGGTTAGATATCCCAGCATCGAGCAGGCAAGGCCCGTAGGATTCCAATTTGCAGTTTTGGGAACCAACAGATTGGCGACTCTGCTGGGGTGAGTTGCAACACAAACCCTAAGAGCTTTTTATTTTGATATCAATAAGAGTTAGATTTTATTTAATTTTTTAAAAAACTTTGATATATTTGAAATTCTGGATTAATGAGCTTTTACATTTAATATTGTGCATTTTTCCTTGAGAATTTCGATCTTGTAATCATTTTATAAACCTATTTACTTTGTGGAGATTATATCTTGTAGAGCATTTGTGTGTCTTCTTTAAATCTTTGACACAAATGAGATATACTCTACTGGAAGGAAGAACTCATATTCTTAAAGCTTATTCATGTCCTCCATTTGGAGGTGGCGACTCTATTGTATTGTGGTTGGTGCTCTAATAGAAGGAGTGCTTGAAGCATTAGTGACTTTGTTGAGGGAGTAGACTTAGAAGGAAATTGTAGATGGTCTTTCAAATGCATCGATCATTTCAAAGAAAGCCTTTTTCTCTAGATGGCATCAGGCCATTGGATTTCACTAATTTTGATTATGAATCTAGCCGGTTATCTCCAAAGATTTCACAATTGGTACCAAAGTTCCATGGAGAATGGAACAAATCGAAAATTTGACATTTGGATGCATTCTATACATTTTTAGAGGATTATGAGATCTATTCCAAAGATTAGGTAATGAAATTGTTTGCTAGGACTTTAAAGGATAATGCAAGACAGGCATATGAATTATTACCCACACAATGCATCTCATCCTGGAAATATTTAGAACAATGGTTCCTTTGTGAATTTCATGATATAAGCCATGAAGAAGAGATGTGTTATGAACAATATGTTGATTGAAGTTGCAACATGGAAGAGGATCCTGAGATGTTTCCACTTGATGTTTTCTTCAATATAGAGAGATATGAAGGAGAGATTTCAGCGCATTTTTTTTTGAGAGTGATGAATGCTTACCATGAGATTCCATCAAATTTCAAACTTCCTTACATCAAATTCCTAAATAGAATTGTCAAATTGAGAATTTCACCAAAGGACCATGATGTGAAACTTCTTCTTTAGATATGGGAACAAGGTATTAAAGATGAAGCAAAGGATACCAAAGAAATACAAGAATATGATGATGTCTCAGATTCAACTATAGAGAAAGTAAAAGATGAATCTAATCATGCTGAGAACAATAAGGAATTAGAAGGCGAAAATGGAAATGATGAGGAGGATTCTCTTAGTGTGGATGATCTTGGTAAAAAATTTCTTCCTGTATATAAAGCAAAGCATATTGATGAGATAATAGATGTGTCTTTTAATGAACAAGAAAATTTGATTTCTACAAGTCCATATTACTTTCATGAGGAGGAAAAAAATGAACCCCAAGGAGTATATAATTCTCAAGAGGATGGAATATTTGTTGAAGATGGGTATTATATAGAAAGGAATCAATTTGGATATAGTTTCAAAGAATTTCTAGATCCTATATATGAACTAGCAGAAGGGAATGAAGACTATGGCCCTTTTACATTCTCAGATTTTGAAGACAATATGAGCATACATGAAGAAGAAGATGCATCTAGGCAGGATTACAAAATCACTTCAGATCTCTTACACAATGAAATAATGGAGAATCTGGACATAATATTTTTGTGAAAGTGAAGTAGAAAAGCATGAGGAAGTTTCAGACGAAGGTTCTGTTGTCACTTAGGTTTGCACCCTTGTCCAAGGCCTATGCGCGAGGACAACCTAGTGAAACATGGAAACAACCTCCAAGCTGTGGGACTTGAACTGCGAGGTTGAGTCTTCAGAGAAGGCCGGCTTCCTCTTACTATCAGAGCACATCTATCTACTCTTGGAAGGAAAAGGGGGAGAAAGAGATGCAGACAACAACTCTACCCTACCTAAACTATGGAGGTGATGCACCAAAATAGAGTGTTTAGACTCATTTCTGCCCATGTATGCGCTACAAAACCAAGATAACATTCAAAAGCCATACACACCCAGACTTGTATCAATCATTAACCACATACAGATCAAGGAACCAGACTGAACAACACAAGGAAAATAGATTTCACTTATATATTATCCAATGCGTTGAAAATAGATGCAATATGCAAGCCACAGATCTCAACAATACACCAATGAGAGGCAAGATGGATGCACATGCGCATTGATGGCTGAAGGAGATGATATAGAATGTTATTTTATCCAATGGGTTGAAAATTGATGTGCATTGATGGCTGAAGGACATAATATTTTTGTGAAAGTGAAGTAGGAAAGCATGAGGAAGTTTTAGATGAAGGTTCTGTTGTCACTTAGGTTTGCACCCTTGTCCAAGGCCTATGCACGAGGACAACCTAGTGAAACATGGAAACAACCTCCAAGCTATGGGACTTGAACTGCAAGGTTGAGTCTTTGGAGAAGGCCGGCTTCCTCTTACTATCAGGGTGCACCTATCTACTCTCAAAAGGAAAAGGGGAAGAAAGAGATGCAAACAACAACTCTACCCTACCTAAACTACAGAGGTGATGCACCAAAATAGAGTGTTTAGACTCATTTCTGCCCATGTATGTGCTACAAAACCAAGATAACATTCAAAAGCCATACACACCCAGACTTGTATCAATCAATAACCACATACAGATCAAGGAACCAGATTGAACAACACAAGGAAAATGGATTTCACTTATATATTATCCAATGGGTCAAAAATAGATGTAGTATGCAAGCCACAGATCTCAACAATACACCAATGAGAGGCAAGATGGATGCACATGCACATTGATGGCTGAAGGAGATGATATAGAATGTTATGCAGTTCAGAGACAAAGGGAATTTTTTACTGCAGATCTGCAAGCAGTAGCAGAGAAATCAGAAAAAAGTCGACCCTAGAAAAAGATCACAAAATTGCCTTTATAGTTCAAGCATAACTGAGGATTTTTGCATTACATTTACTTCTCACCTACTAGCACTAACTTCTCATCCTGAAAATCCAATCAAAGATCTGGTGGTCTTGAGTACCAAAAAATATGATATTCTTCTGAGAAAGAGCCTGGAGAAGACAGAAATGGTGCCATAACTGCGCTCTAATTAGGTAGATGGATCGACTGAGATGGTGGAGTGTCTTTCTATGTTTCGCATTCACTCTTGAGTTAGTGGCATTGATCAAAGGATCGAAATCTCACGGCAAAACCTGATTCGCTATTTTTGGTTCATGAATCCACGAGGTCAAAGCAAGTCGAACAGCTCCTTATGTGCCAACTAGGCCACGTGGGCCAATCGTCTCTCTTTATTTTGTCACTTCCTCAAGGTCCCTTGCGCTGACCATTCCTTACATTGGACTAATTGCGCCACCCTAGGATCATTATCTTTAACTGCAACAGTTACACTAATTGCCAGCCGTCGACTGTCGATTTTCCTTGAATCTGACGATCGTGGAGACTCATTGTACCACTATACTATTCTTACCTCGGGCCCATCATATCTGGTGCCACCTCAGCAACCGCTCTACGCCCAAACGACACCTGGCAATATCTGACTGACGTACCCTGTTGCAACCTGGCCCTGTCGACACATGGCGAAAGAGCACTATGTCGTTAACATTAAATTTATGCTGCTTATCCATAGCGTGATGGCACCTGTCATTGATCTCCGCAGATCTGATGGTGGAGATCTTAATCCTTTCATGCACTGGCGATGTTGACTGTATTCTGTCCTGGCATACGTGGTTTCTCCCCATTGGCCTAACGAAGCACCACCTTGGTCTGACAAATCATCAACTTGGAGGGCTCATACCGCTTGACCCTACTGAGGGACACATGGTGCCCAAGCGCCATGTCACTATGAGAAAATTGAGGTCAAATTCCCATAGCGCCCAACTGATGACATGTCGTCTGATTGCACATGGCTCCCTCTGATTCACCATCATGGCGCTGGGCTTTCTGACTATGTAGATGAGGTACAAATGGGACCCAACTGTCTAATCGCTCTAACCGTCGATCTGATCTTTCATTTGGGTGCTATGTCGCCAACGAAAAACTCGTGGGTTTTTCGTTGGTGACATTGTGCCTTACTGCTTTTTGAGACTTTCGGCTATCAGAACATGCTCGCTCACCACCGTGAACACTTTCCAGTTCGTGAACTGACTGTCTGCCGTAGAACCTTTTTCGATGGGCGCTATGTCACCATGGAGATTTTTTGGCAAACACACGATAGCGACATAGTGCCCATAGTGCTACAAAACATTTTTGAACCACCAAACCTGTTGCCTAGCCTGTTGGACCCACCGAAGAAGTGGCAAAAGGGTGCCATGTCGCATATGTAAATCTCGTGCAGCTTCTGGTGGCGAGATAGCACTGACCATAGATCTGACTTAGATCTGACGACAGAGAACCTGCGATTCGTAGAGCCATGTTCTAAGGCTTGGCATTAAAATAGTATTATCTTCAGGAATTAGCCGTTGGACAAGCCGAACATTTGAAATTTAAATCTTTGGCAGGTGAACAAAAGATAACAGGTTCTTTTTAGGATATTCCCGAGGTTGCCTCCTTGAGTCCAGTGTTTGAAGAAGAGTTTTTAGATCAGCACAATGATGAAATGGCGAAGGATGATTCTAAAAATAATAAAAATAATAGCTTATGTGGAGCAATGTATTCAAAGGAAGAGCCATTTTCCAATCCATTTTATGATCAATATTTGCATTTAGAATGTGAGAATGAGATGAAATCGAACAAGGAGGACATGTTGCAAAGTGGTGCTGAAAGCTCTCCAAATATCTTACCTAATCAGATTCTTAATAAAGCTAAAGCAATATTTTCTATGACAAATAAAAACATAAGTGTGTTCTATTCAGCATGGATTACAATGTATTTGAAGATCTCTCAAAGGTTAAACAAAAGTTAAATATGAAGGATTACATTAATAAAAAAGAGTTGGTAAATATTGGTCATGATTGTGATGCATTTGATATAGGTATGAAGTATATGCACCATACCGAGGTAAGTATCTATGAGGATTCTATGATGATATTTATTGAGAAAATGCTTAGTAAAATGTTTCCAAGTTTTCATCATATTTCTTCTATGGATTTAATTTCTTTTTATACTAATCAAATGAGTGGTGCAAGAGGTCATATAGTTGAGTTAAATAGTGATGAAATTTATTTCTTTTCTATTAATCTCATTGATAAGACAACTATAAATTCTAATTCGAGACAAGTGGTGAATGAAATCCACAGGTTATGTAATGATTGTTTTCTAACACTTTTTAATGGATCAGATTTTTATAATACCATATTCAACACATTCATAGTATTGCAGATTCAGATTCAGGTATTTGATCAAGGAAAGAATCAATTTTCATTTTTTGGGGGCCGGTGGCTACCCAATTTCACCTCACATCATGCTAAGCATGAGTGCTTGGTCTTCTCCTCTAGAGATAACTGAGATCTCGCTATGCTCACAGGGAGCATACATCCCCAAAAAGAGCCACTGATGGAGCCTAAAATTTGTGTCTCCATTTATACAGTCACTAAATTGTATCAGACATCATTACAAAGATAGGATTGAGACAATGTTCATGGAAGTAGAACTGATGGTCTTGAAGGATAGAGGGTGCTTGAAAAATTGGATCTCTCATTACCTGAATGAAAATATGCTACCATCTACTTCAGTATTCTTTAAATATTTTGGAAATTATCAATAGTTTTGTTTCCTTCCAGCCATCACCTTTAGTTTTGAAGTTACATCGGGATTGGTTAATTGTCTCAAAATATTGGTTGAATAAAGGAAAATATGTATACATTATGTTGGTTGTTCATAATGAGATTATTAATAAATCTAAACAATACTCAGACACCCAATGCATGCCTTTAATGGAGTAGCAACAGTCATATACGGTGACAATTAGAAATGAATTTGGCATATGCTGATTTTAGTTTTTTGTGATTCTAGTATTTATATTTGTAGTTAGGGGCAACAAAAATTAAACTGAAGTAGTAATTAGAAGCTTTATTTGTATATGAATTACTGCCTAGAAAAGGTTATCTCTAGTGACCAAAGAGTACAATCAGCGTATGCATATATGCAAGTCTTCTTAAGATGTGGCAAAGTATATACCAAACAAGCATGAATAGATCATGATAATCATGTTGATGAATAGCAACAACTAAGGAATGGAATTATAAAGACTATTTTGATGTTTTAATCTGCCATCCTAATATTCATCTTGGCTGTTGACTCATTTAGATCTCATGAAGGGGCCTTTTGAGCAACTTTTCAGGGTCCCTTTCCGATGGTCTTAGCAATACAAGCACTGGTAGATTGTTTCCATGTACTAAGAAGAAGTGATCCTCCATTTGCTTCTCCTGATGCTCTTTTGCAACAAGGACTCTCATCATTCGTAACTATTTTTATTATGCATTTCAATGATTCAAGAGTAGCAAATACAGACCTAAGGAATGTTCTTCCACATTCCATATCTGTGTTGGTACAGTATACAGAATACATGTTTTCCTTTGAAAGCAATAAAGTGTTAGTGGAAAGAATGCCTGGAGCATTACTATCAGCATTTGATAATAGGTTTTGGATTCTAGTAACAAACATTCTTCTACATCTCTTTAGGGGTTCTGGATTTGGAACATCAAAACATGAATCTTGGTCCAGTCTGCGTCAAGTCTTATTGCGACAAAAATGTATCTCAGATGAAAATCTTTTTGCATATTTCCTTAATCATTCTTTTTAACACTTTGAGTTGGACCATTACCGAGTTTTCTATTTCAATCAAGGAGATGCAAGAACATTACTAGGGTTCAGAATTGTTGCAAAGAAAATGCATGAATTTTTTTGAGCTTTCTTGTAACTCGGCAAGAGTTCTTGAGTTTTTCACTTATGAAATTCCTTAGGCCTTCCTTTTTGGTTATGAAATTGGAAGACAATGGGTTGACTAATGAGATCATTGTAATGGCAGCATAGGAAGACACTAATATTATGGCTTTCAAAACAAGTACAAAAGTTGAAGCTAGTGATGCACAAAAAACTCCAGTTCTGATTGATGATAGTGTTTCTAGCCATTGTACAAATGTAGAAGCCTACTCAAATGTACTAACCAAAAAGGAACATACTTGCAATTTCATGATAAATTTATGTTTGATGTTGCTTTGTATTTGTTGTAGATAAGGAAGATTGGAGCAAATGTGGATAGACTCATGTCTTCAGGCGCTCGAACAGAGGATGGAAAACTTGGACATACCGTCTAAGATTATTTACAGATCCAACTATAGGAGAAAGAATGATGCATTAGGTTTAGGAAAGGTTTATGGGAGCACCATATGGAGGCACATCGATTGATGATACTCACGCTAGTATTGAAGCCCACCTGTGTGATTCTCACCATTTGCGAATGAATTCAAAGAGAGTTACCATGGACTGTTAATTATAGAAAGGATAAAAATAGTGGGAGTCAAAGTGTGAAGTTCAAAAAGATGTGGAACTTATGTACAGGTAAGGGACTAAGTGTCCAAGTCTCTACGGGTTTCACCATGCCGATAAAATACTTCACTTTAGGAAGAGGAAATTATTTTCTCAAACTATAGTCTTTGCTAGAAATGTTAGGTTAAATTGGTGCATCGGAAGTTTAATCTTCATCTTACTAAAATTCTTTCTTTAATATTATCACATAGTTATATATTGTGATTAGGTATTGTGAAGAGTGGTGTCTTTTAGTTTGCAACCTTTTTACCTTTATAAATGTATATAATGTCAAATGACAAGGGGGAGAGAAGACAATTCATATCCATATTTTTATTTTTTACCTATTGTATATTTTATGATGTATTATATTCTTTTAATTAGTAGAGAAATAAATTTTTGAACTAAGCCTGTGGATGGTAGATTTTTGATTGAATTCTTGTGCGTGTCTGGAGTCGAGTTGTATTGGATGGATCATCTGTGAGGAGTGTCTCCCATACGATTTTATTTATGGATCAGTAAGATGTATTTAGTTAATTTATTTGTATTAGAGCTTTAATTTTTTATTAAGTTGTGTCCTTTATAAGTGTTTTTTATTATTTTCTATAAACATTTTAATATTTGGATAAGTGGACTGGATCATTATTGCATTTTAAATTAGATAAACTTAAATATTGTGAAATACTTTATTGTTTCCGTATTTATGTCTAATTTGTCTTTGCAAAAGTTAAAGTGCATTTTAGACTAATTTAGATTGCATTCATATAATTGATCTGTCACGTCAGAATTATTAAAATTATTTATAGTTTAATATATTGAACTTTATAAAGTTGTACGTTTCAACTAATAATGTTGACTCTGATTACCCATTTAATTAGGCACTAGTCTTTTACTCCTGATCTATAATCCATATCCTAACAATTGTTCAATTTATTTCCATTGAAGAATTAATATATTCATTCATTGCAATCATCTATGATAATCAATTTTATTTAAAAACATTCATACAATTATTTACTTTTATTTTTAATTCATAATTTGTAATTTTAAAGCCTTCTATAATTCTTGTTGTTTTGAAAGCTTTCATTGCATTCACGTTCTAGTTGATTTGTTTTATGTGTCTTGGATCTAAATGTTTTGTCCAAGACCAGATGCAAGGCTAGCTTCCCTCTTCTTGTCTTTCTTTTCCTCCTCCTTTTCCTCAAGAACATCCTTTTCTCTATCCTACCCTTCCACCTTAACTAGTTTGTTTAGGATGCTCTTTAGCCAGTCCTA